>OY728142.1:1782277343-1782877343 GCA_963277665.1 Viscum album
CACTTTTTATAATTATATAATATATTATAATCACATAAAAGCACATTAAGAGCACAATAAAAACTTTATAAACGAATAATTAATGAAATAATTTGTATTTTTAGAAGTTAAGTAACCAATAACAATGAAATAGTAACTTGACATTTGGAGTTGTAATATGAAACTTATGAATAATAAACCAAAAAATAGAATATAATCCCTACCCATGAAAATATAAATAAAATTTATACTTATTATAAATGAAAACAGGATATAATTATATCATAGTGTAAGAAAATAATTTTTTTAGATATAATTAATTTAGTTTGGATATTTTTATAAAACAGAAGTGTTTATTTTAAATTTTATAATTAGTATAATGTTTTAAAAGAAAATTTATTTCCATAAAATGTATTCATAAATCAATATTTTGTTATCTTATGACTATAAAATAATTTTACGAGTCCATTATTAATTTTTCAAAGTGTTACAAAGTTAGTTATAATTTTAAAATTGTTATTTTCCATGTAATTTATGATTTTAATTAAAAATTAAATCTATCATAATTATAAAATTATTTTTTAAAATGGAGTTCATTTTTTAATTTTATATGTTGAAAATTGGTTAGGTTAATTTTTTTTTTCTAAAATACTCGAATTTTTTGGTGAATAGTGAAATAGGGTAATTTACAATATATATACACAATAAGTTAAATAAACTATTACTTGAGTCATCGCTGATGTAAGTACCATAATAACAGACTCACATTAATTATTTTAATATTTATGGTGATAATTTTCAAAATATTCATAGTATTGATCTAAAATAATAAACCAATGAACAAAATAATGAGAAAACACCCCTCTCCTCCTGTATAAATACCACACCTCACCACCTCTTATCCCCACACCTCTAAAGTTTTTAACATTGAAAAAATTCTACTAAAATATAATCCCAAGCCCCTCTTTAATGTATATAATCCCATTTAATCATAATAGACCAAAAATTATTCCTTAAGAAATTTCTCTAGGAGGAGTAATTCAAGAGGCAAAAACCTATTTCTTTTCTTTTAATTCATTTTCAAGTTATTTTCTTTTTCTTATTATATACTCATGTCCTCTAATAAAAGTTGAATAATAAATCTAGTAATTTATATATATTATATTATTATTATTATAATGGGGGAATCCATAATCAAACCTATCATCCTCTCCATTTTTATTCTAAAAATGGAAATATTGTTTGTGAGGTGTTGTTCTATTACCTTCAGGGATGAAAAGTTTTCATTTTCGTTCACCTCATTAATGTTTGGTCTTAAAAACATTATAATGGGTGAAAAATATTTTAACGTATATCTTATAACCTTTTCTATGTTTTGGAACTAACATATATATATAATACTACATGATAAAACAAAATGAGTCTCTTGTAATCAAAACACACCAAAATTAACCTAAACTATTATAAATAATTATTTATCTAATGATTCATCTCAATTTAGTATAAAAAAATTATTTATTAGATAATTTAAACCTATGGAATAATATTAATAACATATATGTTAAATTTTGTATAATTACCCCAACTTTACATGATCTTCCATACATGTATACAAGTAAACCGATCATGAATACCAAGGAAACTGATGCTCCTAAACAATGAAATTGAATTTCAAAACTCATTAGAAAGGACATAAATGAACTTAATAAGGTTATTTAAAATAAAATAAATGTATAGAAGGTTCATAATTAATTAATTAATGGATTTAATTTCATTATCCAGGACATTACAATCAAGTGCAGAACCATTTTTGGTATATGGTATGTGATTCTATATGAACCCCAATTTTTTACTTCGGGTTACTCTTTCTCTCTATTTACTCCAATGTAATGCTTATTTTTTTCTTATACATTAAATTTTTATGTTCCAAACTCTTATATATTGATCATATAATCCTTATTTTATGGGGAAATAAATGTTTTAAAACGTTTCCCTTCTCAAATCTTCCCGATAAGTAAGTCCGATTAAAGAGAATTTCCTGATTTCTTTCTCATTATCATGTGATATCCATAATATATTTTAATACACCATTTTTTTTAATAAATTTAATCATTTTACTAAGATCAAATATCATGGTTAATTTCTAATTTTTTGCAAACAATTATTCCCTTTTCATTTTAAAGTATCTTTAAAAATTTTCCTTCAAAACCACACTAAAGTGGCTAATTTCTAAAGTTTCCTAAACAATATTTTAAAATATTTTCACTTCATTTGTAAACCATTTATCATTATATATGCCTATTTTTCTTTATTAATGTCCATGTATGTTCTAAATAAATTCTTTCATGGACACTTTTATGATGCACCCATTTGTAATGCCTTATGAAATGATTACAATACCCATTTATTTACATGGGTAACCCCTATTTTATATTTGATTAATTATGTGTGATTATTCATGTGGAACACATATTAATAAACATTTTATTATTGGTGCACCCAAATATAGCTTGAATTCATGGGTTAATGTTTAGTCTCATGAGACATCATGTTGGGACAAGGAGTGAAACTGATTTTTTATGGGATTTTGTCCACTATGTCTTGGAAGTTATCCTTGAAACATATTTATGTAATGGTATATGTTGTTTCCAAATTCCTATGATGTTGTGATTATATTTTTCTATGTTATACATGTTATTATTCCATATGTTTTTTTCATGTTCCATGACTTTATGTCATCATGTTATTACTTCTAACCCATGTTATTTGTTTTATTCCTATACGTAGTCAATTACTATGTTTTTTAGCTAATCCCTTTTGTTCATGTATTCCCCAGGTTATTCTATGCATATATAAGGGCTCAAATAGAGTTAGTACCATATTATTAGGATAAAATAATTTTTTTTTCTTATTTTAGTTTCATGATTTTTAATTATGTACATAATCTTACAAGACACTAGACTCTACAAACATTGGATTATAACATGATGTTAAATTATGATTAAAATAATGTAATAATTTATGAAAAAGGGTAGGGTTACTATATTTGGTATCATAGGTAATTTTTAGTTATTTTTGGGGTTAGGATTTGAAAAATCTTTTGAAAGGCATAGGGATAAGACTAAGTGTAATGACCCAATCATTTATGAATAAAATTCCCTATCTATTAATGTATCATATAAAAAAAATCACTATTTTTTTATTTTTATTTTGTTTAAATGACTTCTAATTATCATTACCATTGATAATATAGCTGTTGAACAATGATCAAATGACTGATATAGATTTAAGGTAAAAAAAAAGAATCCTTTTGACACATTCAAAGGAGAGGATGGCCTTATCTTTTAGACTCAGGCCGTACAAAGCTCATTTTCAGAGCTTAGAAAGGTGGTAGTGTCAATGGGATTCAATCTTGACCAAGACCAAGTCAAGGTTCAACATGTTAATCTTGAATGGAATGGCATACAAGAGAAGTTCATGTTAATAGAGATTACCACCTAGACGATGTTATCTGAGCCACCCCAAGAGTATGTCACCATCACATACCTTACCCTTAGGTCTTATGTGGGTGTTATAAGGGGATATGTAATATGGTATTAGTTACTTATTGTGTAATCCCTTTTTAAAAATAAAAGTCTTATTCCATGAATTCCTTTATGAAAATAGTCTTTCTTATAAAGTGATGAATTTGATAAATTGTCTTTCTGGGTAAAAATGGTACTTTAAAGAAATATATACATTATATTAAACTATGGGTTTTATTAATAATATTATAAAAAAATTATTATAAATGATTATTATATAATTTCCTTATTTCTAAATGATTAGGTAATCTATTTGATAAGAGTTTTATTTTTTAAAATAGAAAATTTATTTTTAAAGAATTTAGTTTAAGGAATTTATGAATTAGTAAAATAATTAATATTTTAATAAAATATTATTATAAAATAACTTTTAAAAATATTAAATGTGTATATAATATTTATGAAGTCAAATGTAATTTTTATTAATGTTTGAAAATCATTTGTGTCAAAACCCGTGAATTTTCAATAACTGTTAGTTTTCATTTTAAAAGTGAAATTTCACATATATAGAAAAATATTTAGATCAAATGAATATTATTTTGGGAATCATGACATCAATTTTATCCAACAATGAATTTTTCAGAATTTTCTAAGATAATAATTTTTGGGTAAAAATTAAATACTATATAAATAAAATATGTATTTTATGACATCATAATGACCAAAAAATGATGTATTAAATACTATAATGGGTATTCTAGGCCCAATATATGTCTTCCCAATAAGAAAGGGAAATATTTTATTATTTTAGTCCATTTATCATATCAAATATGGTTTTCCACTCACCTTTGAAAAAAACTATGGGCAAAAACCATGGGAAATTTTGTAGTTTTGAATATTTAATTATATAGATTTCAAAACTTAAGTTTGTAAAATATTAAAGGATTCCCCTCTCATTTACTATATAAACCCATCCAAGATACCACTTCTCTTTACGAAAAATCCATAGTGGACGTCCATACTCTCTCCTCCTCTCTCTATAATCCGCCCAAGGTGCCCCAAGCTCTCAATAATCCCCTCTTAAAGATCTTAAAGTCACACACTCAAGTAAGGGATTCTTTTTTTTTTCATTTTTACCCAAGTTTCTTCATGTTTTCATACCCTTTTATTTTCAATTACAAATGTTGGGATATTACCATGTAAGGGTGAAGAAGGAGGATATCCCCAATACTTCTTTTATACAAGGTACAAGCACTATAAATTCATAGTAATTCCTTTTGGACTCACTAATGATCCAGGAATATTCATGGATATGATGAATAGAGTCTTTATAGAAAACCATAAAAATTTTTGGTACACTTTTTAGATGATATTATGATATACTCTAAAACCAAGAGGAGCATGAGAAGAATCTAATCACTAGACTAGAGACCTTGTGAAAGGATAATATCTATGCAAAGTACAAAACGTGTGAGTTATGGTTGAAGGAAGTCTAATTCTTGGTTCATAACGTCATTAGCCATGGTCTGGAAACTAATATAACCCACATAAAGGTATAAAATAAAATTTAAATCCGCATGGTCTGGAAACTAGTTCTACGGAATCATAGAATATATAATGGGGATGATTTCAATGAATAATTCATCATTAACATACAAAAAAACTCAACTAGAATTTTGGCATGGAATGTCCATATGTTGGACTTCCATGCATAAACCATAAAAAATAAAAAATTATAAACCAACCAAACAATGAATAAGAAGAATAAATAACCCAATACTAAAATAAAATGGATTAAGTAATAAATAATTTAGAATATAAATAGGGCTGTCAGGGCCAATGCCTTACCACAATACCAAAGTAAAGAAAAAATAACCAACATGATCTCTATGTGACCTCATCGTCACTATTCATTATTTAAACTAGAAAAATCTATGAGAGATCCCAAAAATAAATTGGAACATGAAATAATTCACTCGGTTGATAGGCATTCAGTGTCCTAAGTTGGGTGTGAAAGTAATATCCATGTAGGATATCATAAGAGAATCTGTAAGATCTCATTATTTCACTCAGTACGTATCCTTTAAATTATGGTCTAAATATTTACTTAGATACTAACATGGATGAATAATGGGTTAATAAATGTCTCATGGGTGTCTAGGAAAATTTCTAAGCTCAGAACACATCTTTTTGGGAAATGGGCCATGTTGCACTGTTGGTGCACGGTTGGTGCACGATATCCCGAACAGTGTGGATGGTGTTTTTCAGACAGATCCACCTCACATAGTTGGATCACAGTCGTGCGACCTAACCATGAAAGTGCCCATTATTCCCAGGTAACCATGCATGGTTTGTCAAACCATGTGGAAAAACCATGCACATGCCATTTTTTCTTGGGTAGTTTGACAAATTTTCCCTTAATGATCTAGTTAGAACCCATCCTCTTCCCTAATCCGAGTTTATGTGGGATTATCATCCATTTATCTCATTTTAGATATTTTTTAAGGCCAAATATAGGGATCAAGATATCTCCATCATCCAAAATACTATCAACCTTCCATTCATCATGTTGGATGCGCAATGGTAAGTAATCAAGTCCTCTTAAGTCGTTTTCATTCTCTCTTTCATTCGACCGAGTTATTGGGCTATGAGTGTTTTTATATTTTTGTTAGATATACTCCAATATGATCCAGATAAAGGGCCAATATCATAGGATGAGAGTCATAAAATTCTAAAGTGGGTGGTCTATAACTCATCCCTCATGTTCGTCGATTTTAGATTTGTCGGATGGGGCCCACCGATCTCATCGGGTGCTATTTATTAAATTTATATTCCTTGATTATAATCATTAGAACTATATGAATATGATAATTCCATATATGTGATTAATTTTGGGTGGTTATGACCAAAACTACATCCTTTCCATGTCGAAGGTTATTCCATAATTATTTTTTAATGTATTGACACGTTTGTGCCACCGTTTGGGGGTTCCTTGTCTTGACCACTCTAAGGGTAATATTTTCTATATTAAATGGATTTATTTATATTTTTAATTTAACAATGGAATTGACCATGTCTGTTTACCACTTTACCCACCTTATCTAAGTGCTTCAATTGATAATTAAATGTGAAATGTAAATTGAAAAGTATATTGAGTATATGACATGACCAGATTAAATGTGAATGATGGAAATGTTTCATGTCTGTAGCACACCTTACCAAATTAATGGAAGGTATCTTAATAAACCATAATTATTGAATATTTCTTAAATGGATTAAATGAATGATTCCATGTTACTTGGCCTTGTCACAATAATTAAAGGCAAGGTTTGAAAAAAATGGACTTATTGATTAATTATGACTTGATTAAAAGGTTGCATGCTACTTGACCATATCAAACTAATGAAAGGTAAGGCTTGAACCAATGGTTTCATGATACTTGAAATTATCACACTAATGAATGGAAATTCTTGAAACAAAAAAATATT
Organism: Viscum album; assembly: GCA_963277665.1. NCBI lineage: Eukaryota > Viridiplantae > Streptophyta > Magnoliopsida > Santalales > Viscaceae > Viscum > Viscum album. The sequence goes on from OY728142.1 coordinate 1,782,284,335, forward strand.
ACATGACTTTATAATCAAATAAGATTGGCCAGACTCGAGCTCACCTTGGATTATGATAAGAGAATGCCATGAGCACTCGGTAGCCCCATTCCAAATAAAGGATTCAACTTCCTTAGTTTGAGACCCACCTTGATCTAGATCCTTTTATGTTTTTTGATTCCTGGTACGACATCGTAGGATCACTTCATATCATTACAAGGTGGCTTTGATACATTCCTTGGATCTAGAATTGACAAGTAGGTTCCATTGTTAATTCCCGTAGGGCCCTGTCTCTACAAAGCCCCATTTTACCTTGTACGATCACCTTAGACTTGGTATGCGCCTCATTGTGGAATCCATTGGACTATGCTGCTTGTATTACACTCTTACCCCATGCCATTCCAAATTTATTACTGATTTGGAGACCCTTGAGGTCTACATTGACTTCATTATTACCTTGGGACTTCACTATGAAATATCATTATAGGTTTCCTTGTTACGAATTGGATCCTTTAAAATTGATAATTTAAGACTTTTTTATAAACTGGTAATAATAAAATCATGAATTGTCTATATATTCATACACCAGCTAAGGCCTAAAGCAGGTACATGGATAATTAGTTACATTGTACTACTTTAATTTATATATCTGTGCTTTCACATTGTTACATTTCCATTACATGTGCCATATGTTATAGACACCATTGGTTGTGGACCACAAAGATTTATATCCCACCCTCTCTAGGAACCATTTGGTACCCCGAGTAGATTACAAGGTTACAGGTGTTGACAAAGGGAAGAATACATCTTCAAACACTTTATTCCTTGCTATTTAAGATGGAGTTTGATAGCTAATGACCAAGATAAAGCTCAAGATTCTTGGGATACTCTTTGAGATTATTTATACTATTGTGGAACATGTAATTCCTACTATCTTTTATCCATGTTTTTCAATTTTCTGGTGACATGAAATATGATCAGTTATTGAATTCTATTCCATACATTTCTGTTATTGTTACTGTTGTCCCTATTTTCCATTGTGCATTTTTACTTATATTTCTTCCTCTATTTACCCAATTTTTACATTCACCCATTGTCCTACACTTTGGTAATGAGGTAATAGTCTCCCCGTAGACAAACCCTAGGCCCTCACTTCAAGTTGATAGCCTCTAGAATTCAAGGAGATGCACTTAAGGCCATGTGGCCTACCGGGATCAGGGCACCTGTTGAGTGGAATTCAGGTATGAGATGTCACAAAGTGGTATCATAGGTGGTTCCTTTATTACTTCACTATTTAGAGAGAATATACTAAAGATTAGAAATGCTTGGGACTTGGTCATAAGAAACGATTGGGTGTCATGAACTCATGTTTTGGGTAAAAACCATGTTTCCTAAATTATAATTTTTGTTATGCCTTTTCCTATTATAGTTGACATTATTTCACCATTGAGTGATGAAAATGTTGTGAAGAGTTGTTGATTATTACTCTGTTTTAGGATCTTCTTTCATCCTTGGCTTGATGACATGAGGGAAAGAAGCATTGTTACACGAATCATTATATGCACCTATAATTATCATGTAATGCATATTTCCATACCATATGGGTCTATTTCACTATTTTTCATTGCTTGATATACCTGAAACTAGTGATTGATGTTGTGATAGTTAGATTATTCTTGTATTACTCTTGTTTGTGATTGAGTGATTTCCTATCTCAATTCATGAGGTGTATGGGCACACATGGTTTGGGATGAGTAATTTACTGAGTCAATCCATTATGGTATAAATAAATGGGTTTTGTTTCTTGTGACATGTGTATGGGCAGTGATTCACCATGAATGGATATCCATTATAAAGGGAAATATTAAATATAAAATGAAATGGTTGCACTTCTTTATATCACCTCGTCATGTTTAGGAAAGGTAAAGGAGTAAACCTGGAAATTAAATGTATAATGAAATGAAACATATACGTGAGAACTTACCTATACCTAGACATATAAGAAGGTAGTTGGGGTATTACTTTTTGGATAGTGAGTTTTCATACATTCATATTCTAAAATTAATGCTTTCTTTATGATTAATATTTTTTTGTGTCATGTGCTTGGCTACTTTAGACAAATTCTGCCATGAAGTCCTCTTATCATACGCCAAGAGGGTGGCTAAGACCATGTTCCAGACATGGTGGGCCCTGATCTGTGAGTATTACATCCAATAGTTCCAATTGAGGAATCAAATGTCATACCTGATCTGGGAACTAATTCCCAAGTTCATGATAGTTTCCTATGTCTAATGCAGTCCATGCATGGGGCTCCACAACTTGCACCTATGATGGTTGATCTAACTCATGAGTTCCAGTAGCAGCATCCTCCTACCTTTTCGGGTGATGGCGGTCCACAAGATTCTGTTTCTTGGATTGAAGCCACCTTATCTATCTTTGATCATCTAGAAATTCCTCAATTGGAGAGAGTCAAGCTTGCAACATATATGCTTTCGGATTTAGCCAAGAGTTGGTGGGATGTGATTACCTAGGCCAATATTTATCAAGGAATGCTTTGGGATGATTTCTAAACTGCATTATATGATCAGTTCTTTCCTTATATGTTGGGAGCTGACAGATCCAAAGCATTCTGGCATCCCAAGCAGGGTTCTATGTCAATTGTGGAATATTAATCATGTTTCATAGAGTTGCAGCGCTTTTCACCGCTTCTAGTAGGTGAAGAGATTTTTTGTGCTAGGCGTTTTGAGGATGGGATCTAGTACACCATCTATACATAGGTAAATGTATTTTGCCTACCTATTTTTTGAGATATTCAATCATGGTCTTATCATTGACTGCAACCTAAGAGACAAAAATAGTTCCGAGCATAGAGGATGAGTTCTGCATTAGGCTATTAGTTCTTCTGGTGGTAGGAAGCATTCTCTCAAAGTTTCTTGCAAGAGAAATGACAACTAGATTATTAGTTTTGATAGCTATAAAGTGTTTCATCAGTGTGGATGACAGGGGAAAAAGAAGCCTCAATGTGATCAAGACCTAATGGAGTGCCGGTCTTTCAGCCATATGAGGTATCTATAATGTTTTTGTAGGACCTTTCCACCAGCTTTGAGTCGAAAAGGATCCACACCAGCTCCACCTTTAAGAGTGAGTTATTTTACACCATGTTAGGTGGGGAGTTAGAATAGCACCAATTGGTCTAGATGAGGAGGAGGTCATGGCTGTGGAAGCTAGAACTATGAACATGAGCAATGCCAACAAAGAAATTATGATCATGGTAGTCGATCTGTGGATCAAGGCCATGGATCAGGTCAGTTTCATGCACTACAAAAGATATATGAGGATCATGCTACAAGACCATCTATAGTATGAGGTACTATTCATATAGCATCTACCATAGTATCTTCTTTATTTTATAAAGGAGATTCGAACTATTTTATCTCAATGTCTATTGTGGAAAGTCTTAGACTAAAGATACATTATTACTATGGTGTAATAAAACTAGATACGCTGTTACGGGTACAAATAGTGGTCGCACACCAGCTTAAGGACTGTCCCCTTGAGGTAGGTAGTTACCCTTTCTTGTGAAACCTCTTTGTTCTTGAGATGACAGTCTTCGAAGTCATACCTAGGATGAACTAGTTGGTTTATCATTATGATTTTTTAGAGTACTATCATTGTAGGGTATCTTTTACATCGCTAGAGGGTATCAGTTATCTACATAAGGGTGAGTGGGATGTCTAGGATGGTAGAGATAGACCACAACATCATGGGCTAGGTGGAGTGACCACCCAGATTGAAAATATCATCATGGATGATACGGGTTTATGACAAGCTGATTTTTCTCCATTAGTGGATCATTTTAGGGATATATTTCTTGATGATTTTTCTAGCTTACATCGAAAGAGAGTGGTAGATTTTACAATTGAGCTTGTTCCAGGATTAGCTCTAGTGTTCATTCCTTCGTACTGGATGACACCTATATAGCTTCAGGAACTAAAGCCAAAGTTAGAGGATTTAAAGGCCAAAGGTTTTATATAGCCTAATACATCCTCTTGTGGTTCACCCATGATTTTATCCAAGAAGGAGGAGGTAAAATTATGTTTATGTGTGGATTATAGATGGTTGAACCAGCTTATAATCAACAATCGTTATCTACTACCTCTAATTGATAATCTCTTTGACTAGCTTTGAGGAGAAAAGGTCTTGTCCAAGATTGACTTTAGATCGGGTTATCATCATTTTTGTGGCATGACATTCAACATAACTCATACAACATTCTGTAATAGGTATAGTTTGTATGAGTACCTTGTCATGACATTCAATCTTGTGAAGATACCTTCTGTTTTCATGGCTCTAATGAATAGGCCATTCCACCCCTATTTGGAATGTTTTTTTCACAGTCTTTTTCGATTACATCTTGGTTTATTCTCACACTCATAGAGACCATGCTAAAAATCTCGAGATCATTCCAAGTACACTAAGAGATCATCATATTTATGCCAAGATTTCTAAGTACCTCTTTTGGATCTATGAAGTTCACTTCTTGGGTCATATTATCTTAGAATCAGGCGTATCTATTAACCTATAAATGTTAGTGCTATAGTTTCCTAGGATCAGACCAAGAATGTGTTTGACATACAGAGTTTCTTTGGGATATATGGATATTACAGGTGCTTCATACAAGACTTTTGTTTCCCTTAATCACATCTTACTTGTCTGAAAAAGAAGGGTGTCAAGTTATATGGTCAAAATCATGTGAGAAATCCTTTAGGAGAGAAACGAGAGGCTATTTCAACACCTATTACGACTCTTCCATATCCTGGTATTTGTTATAACATCTTTTGTGGTTCATTAAACATAGACATAGGAGTAGTGATGATGTGATAAGATAGAGTCATTGCAAAAAGATCTTGACATTTGAGGCCAAATGAGAGGAAGTACCTAACGCATGACCTTGATCCCTTAGCATTTTTCCATGATTTATGTTGTATGAGACACAATCTGTTTTGTGAGAACTTTTTGGTGTAAGCAGACCACAAGATACTCAAATATATATTTTATCAGTATGATTTTAACATCAGACATCGAATATGGGTTGAGTATCTACAATACTTTGGTTTTGAGATTGCCTATATTCCTGGAAAGGGAAATGTAATTTAAGATCCGCTGAGTCATAGAACTCTAGAACACGCCATATAGGAACCCAGTGATGAATGAATGATAATGGCCCTATTTTCTAAGCTACATCTGGAGTTTCATGACAGTCACAATTAGTATTACCTCTCATCCTTGATAGTTACCTCTTCCTCCTTGAGATGGTGAAGGGTAGACAGTTCTCAGCTCCTCAAGGCTTGGTACATTGTGAAAGTATATCAGGAGATAACCCACCTCTGAATTGGTCTGTATACAGAGATGACGTTATGATTCTATGTGGGTGTATCTGGGTTCCTATAGATAATATACAGGAGTTGATGAAAGACTCCCAGACTTCTAAGTTGTCATTTAATCCAGGCATCTCCATGATGTATCAATATATGCAACACCGATATTGGCGGCCTAGGATGAAATGTCAAATAACAGGTTTTATTACTAGGTGATTCACCTAATAGTAGGTGAAGGAAGAGAATCAGAGACCTCCAAGAATTCTACAACCGCTTCTAGTGCCAGAATGGAAATAAAAAGTTTTTTCTATGGATTTCGTTGTAGGATGACCTAGGTCACTGAGGGGTAGCAATGTTATCTAGGAAATCATTGAACGACTTATAAAATCACCCCACTTTATTCCTATTAGGGAGAATTTATCAATTGATGAGTTGGAAAGACTATATTTCTATGATATCATATGACTACACAGGGTCCCATGTACTATTTTTTCAGATGGGTATGCTCGTTTCACGTCACGGTTTTGGTAGATATTATAGAAGGCTATGGGGAAAAAGGTTCTTCTAAGAACAAATTGATACCCTTAGATCGATGGAAAATCAAAATGGACAATACATGTTCTAGAGGATATGCTCTTATTATGTGTCCTTGATAACTAAGTTTCTTGGGAGAAGCATATACCTCTCATCTAGTTCTCCTATAATAACAGATTTCAGAAAACAATTAAGATGGATCTTTACAAGGCCTTAAATGGTCGGCCATGTTGTTCACCCTTGTGCTGGATAGAGGCAGGAAAGGTAACCCTATGGGGTCCTCATATCATTTAAGAGACTTCAGAGCAAGTTCAAATGATGAGAAAGTGCATGACTACTCCTCAATCTAAAAAAAAATATTATGTCGATCATCATCGATGACCTCTTGAGTTCATGGTCAGGGATTTTTTTCCCTTAAGGTATCAACCAAGCTAGGGAATAGATGGTTACAGAAGTAGGTAAAGATTTCACCTCATTATATAGGGTCATTTGATATTCTAGAGTGAGTCAAAGCGGTAGCCTATCATTTTCTACTACCAATGAGGTACCATGCCTTACATGACCTCTTTCATGTTTCACAGCTATGAAAATCTTATGATGACATGAATCACAGCTTTGATCTCAAAAAATATGGGCTAAATAATGATTCTACCTTTGAGGAGTATCCATTATGCATCGTCAACTAGATCACAAATGCTCTCCATGGTCGGTCTGTCCCTCTAGTTTGGGTGCTATGGCAGCACTTTCAAGTATAGGATGATACGTGGGAGAGAAAACCTGACGTACATTCCAAATGACCATATTTTTTCTATGATAATGTTTCTCCAACCTTGGAAGGTGAACTTTTGGATGATTTCTTTTAAGGGAGGGAGACTATAAGAACATGGGTTTTCAATCAGTTATGGATCCTTTAAATCTGAGTCTAAATATTTACATTGGACCTAATTTTGATACCTAATGTCTTAGTAAATTTATTAGGGGTGTCCAGGGCATGTTCGAATCCCAGAACCCATATTTTTGGGAAAATGAAAAAGTCCAATGGTTGGCACACAGTTTTCCAAACCATGAAGATGGTGTTTTCTAGACAGATCCTCCTCACACGGATAGTGCATGGCCATGCAACCAAACCATAAAAGTGACCCTTTTTCTAAGCTAATCATTCACGGTTTGTGCATGGTTTTCAAATCGTGTATAGAAACCATGAAAAATCCATTTTTCTTGATTGTTTGACATTTTTTCCCTTAATGATCAAATTAGAACCCCTGCTCTTCCGTAATATGTGTTTATGAAGGATTATCCCCCATTGCACTCATTTTGGTTCTTTTTGAAGGAAAAATCTTGGGATCAAGACTTCTCCTTCATCCAGGATCTGATCGAGATTCTGTTCATCATGTTGTATGCACAATGGTAAGTAATCAAGTTCTCTTGAACCGTTATCATTATCTCCTTCTATATACCGAGTTATCGATGTATGATTTATTTTCTATTTTTTTAGAACTAATTGATCTGATAAAAATCAAGGTCCAATACTGGAGGAGGAGATTCATAAAATCCTAAGGTGGGTTGTCTATAACTCACCCCTCAAGTTCATTGATTTTGGATTTGTCGTTTGGCCCCCACCAATTTCATCAAATTCCATTTATTGAATTTATATTCCATACTTATAATCATTAGAACCATATGTATATGATATTTCTATATTTGTGATTAATTTTTGGTGGTTATGAAAACAACTCCATCCTTTCCATGTCTAAGGTTATGCAATAAATTTTGTTTAGTGTTTTGAAATGTTTGCGCCATCATTCAGGTGTGCCTTGGATTGGCCACTCTAAGGGTAAGATTTTCTATATTGAATGGGTAAATTTATATTGTGAATTGAATAATGGAAAATACAATACCTTTGTACCACTTAAATCACAAATGGTAAGTGCATAAATTGATAATTAAATGTGAAATAGAAATTGGAAAGTATATTGAGTATATGACTTGACCCGATTAAATGTGAATGATTGATAGGTTGCATGTCTGAATCACCCCTTACCACATTAATGGAAGGTAATAGAATGAACATTAATTATTGAATAGGACCAGAATGGATTAAATGAATGGTTTCATTGTAGTTTTTCTTATCACACTAATGAAAGGCAGGGCTTGAACCAAATGGACTTGTTGATTAATTATGATTTGATTGAAAGGCTTCATGCTACTTGACCTTATCACACTAATTAAAGGCAAGGCATGAACCAACCATTTCATAATAATTGAACATATCACATTAATTAAAGGCAATTATTGAACTAAAATAATTATTACATGACTTCATAATAAAATTGGTTTGACCTGGCTCGAGCTCACCTTGGATTCTGATCAGAGAATTCCATGAGCACTCAAGAACCCCATTTTGATTCAAGGATTCATCTTGCTTAGGTTAAAAAAAACCTAGATCTAGATCCTTTTATATTCTTTGATGCTCAGTATGACACCATAGGATCTATTCATATTATTATAGGATTACTTGGATACACTAATTGGATCCAACATTGACAAGTAGGTTCCATGGTTAAAGCCCATAGAGCCCTGTCTCTGCTTAGCCTTGTTATACCTTGGGTGGTCACCATGGAATCAGTAGGCACCCCATTATGGAATGATTTTTACTAAGATCCTTATATTAGACATTTACCAAATGATAGGAGATAATTATTTTTTATTTGGAGACCCATGAGGACTACGTCACCTTTTTTATTACCTTGTGACTTCAGTATGAAATATCTTTACAGGTTGCCTTGTTATAACTTGGAACCTTCGTAATTTCTAACATGTGACTTATTTATAAACTGGTAATAATAAAATCATGAATTGATTAAATGTACAAACACCAACAAAGGTCTAAAACAGGTACTTGGGTATTTAGTTACACTATACATCTTTACTTTATATATGCATTCTTGTACACTGTTACATTTACATTACACGGGCCTAATGTTATAGAAACCATTGGTGGTGGTCCAAAAAGATTTATCTCACACACTCTTTAGATGATGTTTGAATCCCAGGGCAGATTAGATGGTTACAACTGTTGACAAAGGGAAGCATATGACTTCAAAGACCTGATTTCTTACTGTTTAAGATAGATCTTGATAGTAGATGACTGAGCCAAAGCTCAGGATTCTTGGGATAGTCTTTGATTTCCTTTAAACCATTGTGGAACACGTTATTACTTATATATTGTATCCATGTTTTCATGTTTTCTCGTGAAATTAAATATCATCAGTTGTTGAATGCTATTATAGTCATTTCATTTATTGTTACTGTTGTCCCTATTTTACGATCTGCCTTCTGTTTATGTACATTGCTTCTGATATTTACATGATGTTTACATTCACCCACAACGCAAACCTTTTGTAATAAAGGAATAGTATACCCATAGACACAAAATAGTCCCTTGCTTCTAGTTGTCTTCTGTTGTTTAGGGATATGTGCTTGGGGAACCCGTTGAGTGGCCTCGAGGTTTTTAATGTCATAGAATCCATACATTTTCATTACCAAAACCAACCATTATATTTTGAAAATAAAAGAATAAAATAGGCTTCATCTTTTAAAGATAACACACATTAACTTTTGCATAAACTAGATTTTATATCCCAAAATATACTTTAAATAGATAGGAAATACCTTCTTTTCAAAAATTCTTACTGAAATATAACCTTTGAAATCCCCTTTTTAAAAACAACCTCACATATTACACCATTTTATGTCTAAAAACAACCAGAATAAAACAAAACAAAAGTTATAAGCATAAAACAAAAGATATACAATTTAAATAGTATGCCACAACAAGTAACAAAAATAGTACAAATTAGGGAAGATAAATAGTTAATAATCTAGAGTTAAATAATGAATTACAATAATAAAATAGAAAAATATAATGTAAATATAATCATGGGAAACACCTTGAAATCCATTGAGATGATCCCAAACATACTCCTATGAAACCATATTCCAGTTTATTGATGAATTTATTGTTTATAACTAATAAAATGACCTCTACTAGATTCTCTACTAGAACTCCCCTATGGTTAAGATATGTCCCACACAAGGGGAATCTATTCTGTCTCATCATTACTATATAATGACCACATCTTAATATCTCACTATGATTCCTTGGATTCCAATGATGATAGTGATCATATATGATGTAATATTTATCAATTTAAAATGTAATAGAAACCTAGAAATAAAATATCCTCATCCCACCCCAATAATCCCAAAAATGTGATGCACCTCTAGCTTTTATGTAATAACATCATAATCAAATAAACTCACAAGCTCACAAATTTAAAGGATACATGAATTCCAATAAGGGTGTAGATAAATTGAGAAAACCATTTAGAAGGTGTTAACTAAGCAATGGGATTTAAAACTAGTAATAAATTTTAAAATATCATGAAAACCATTTCCAAATCAATGTCACATTAGATTCACCATTTAATGTGAAAAATGATCTATAATTCTCAATTATAGAAATATCTTTAGAAAATACCCGATTTTATAAAATCATTATCAAATGTAGCAACCATGAAAGACTCTTTTGATTTATAATAAATTAAGATATAATTTGAAACTCCATTAATATTAATTATATATCAATAAGATGTCAAAAAAATTATGGAATCATAAACCTATGTCACATATGAGAATCATAAGAGTTATCAAGAGAAGCCCATCATAATCCATAAAAATTGAAAAGATAAATAATAAAATACCCAAAACATTAATTCATACCACATTGAAACCTAATATTTAAATGCCCCAAAACTAGTATCTACGAGTCAGTGGTTACTTTATTACAATTGCATTATATTCAAGGAATCACATCCCGATGGACATAACAATTTAGAAGTTTTTAAAAGGTTGATACATACCTAAAAAAAATATTTCAATTGAAAATATAATATAAAATATAATAAATCCTTTTAGAAAACCATTATGATCCAATATTAACCCTCTAGATCAATCATAATAAAATTATTGGAGTCTTGGGAAAAAATAAAACATAAGAAAGGGGTGATCTACAATGCTCAGTAAGGGTTAAGTAATTTGAAAGATATCATGAATAAATAAGAATAAACAACATGGTAAAGAAAATAATTGAACACAAATTCCATTTGATTGATAATTTTGGAACAATATAGAATGATTAAATGATAATAAATTAATACCATAAAAATAATCACATGATCATGAAAATTAACCATGTATATTATAGATAATAAAATAATAATATGGAATATCATTAAATAAATTCATAATTATTGAATTAATAATAACAAACATCTAAGAATTAAAATTGAGGCTTCATGAAAAGAGTATAATACCCAGAAGGCTTCATTATAAGAATCTAATAAATGGGTAACGCCTTGTCCAAAACCCTGTCTAGTTTTTCTCATGAGAACAACCAATGCATCAAGGGTATATTGGGGGACCTGACCATCACTTACTAAGTCCAATTAATTCTTTATATGAATGGGGTGAACCATAGTCACTCTATACATTTTTATTGAAACTATTATATAAAAGGTAAATAACTTTCCTCAATTACTAAACATACTCACAAACCATCCATAGTAATATGTTGAATGGTAACTAAATAATACATTACCAATAAAACCGATCACAAACCATTAAATAAAATATGGTAGATGATATAATAATATATTAACTTCAATGAATCATAAGATTCAAAAGAGGATGTTGACATAGAAGAAAATAATTTATTAAGATCTTTAAAAAATTCTTGGGGGAAATATATATTTTTACATTGAAATCACTTATTTTTTAAAAAATACACAATTATAAAAGAAATAGTTTTATTTTATAAGAACATTATAAACATATAAAGAATACTTCAAAAACATTAAGGTTTTCTTATAGTGAAAAAATATGATAATTATGCATAAGTTAAAAAAACATTCCTTCTATATTTTTGTTGGAAAAGTCACAAAGTACCTCATTTAGAAAATAAAAAAAAATATTCCTTTCAAATTTTTTGTAATAAGTCAAACATGGGTAAAAATTACTTTCAATAATTTGAATAGAATTGTAAAAAATGTCGGAAAACATTTTTAGAACACATGGACATGGAAGATAAATGATCCCTAGAGAATACTTGAATGTAAACGATCCTGAATGAGATAGTAATATAAAACCTTACCTCATGGTAATCAGTCAAATAATATTCACCACAATAGACTAAAATTTAAAAAATTTAAATATAATTAGAATAAATAAATTAATAATATAACATGTTAAAGAATCATTATATATACCACAAAAAACAATGTACTTTCATTACATCAAAATAGGACTTAAGAGAAAAATTGAGATGAAGTCCCTTAGAAAGATCATATAATTGAAGTGAGTGTTAATAAAATTTATCAATTAAGTGTTCCTCCACCTACTGATCATGACTAACTAGATCAAATGAAGCTAATTAGATACTCTATTCTATAAAATCCCTACAAGAATATAGATTATATCCCTATTAATGAGGAAAAAAATCATGCACCATTATAAAATCAACCAAAAACAAAAATTCTAGAGGCTAAAAAATGTGAGATCATAAAACATGTACAATTTTAAATGAGAATAATTTTTATGGAATTTTTAGGTCATGTCCAACCATGAAACAATCAGATCTCTTAGTATTTTCATCATGGAATACAAGCCAGATATCCTCGGAATTTCTAATCTAAAAATAATTTTTTTTCTGAGAAACTTTTCTCTCTTGAAATGTTTTATTTTTAGGTTATTAACAAAAAAAGTCTATAAAGAGTATTAAAAAACATTGAGTCTTAGTCCATTATTTTTTGGATGGTGTTTACTATTTGAATTATTCCTATTATAAGTTTATCCTTAGATATAACCATTTGGGCATAGATTTTTCATTTTATATATTCTTATAATGGGTATATTAAGAGAAGGGATATATAGAAGTGTATTTTGTTAACATGAATGGAAGATGATGGTTCATATACTATTCATGAACATTTTAATGATATCCGTAATCCTGGTGAAAATATTATAAATTTCAACTCTTCCACTTTAATTAAGGACTTTAGGACATGCATTGAGAATTGAAATCTACATGAAGTTAACTTGATCAGTTCTCAGTTCACTTATTATAGAAAAAATATCCATAAAATGGTGGCTAGGAAGCTGTATAGAGTTTTTTTCAATGATTAAACTCTTAAGGATTGGAGTTAGACCTCTTGTACCACTCTTGAAAAATTAAATTTGGATCTTCATCTTATTTTGAAAAAATTTATCACTAGAGATGTTAATCCTTATTTTCACTTCAGATTCAACATAGATTGGTCCTTGCACCCTGATTGTAAAAACTTGGTGCAAGAAACCATGAAATATTTTCACTTTTAGGATGATTCTCTATCTTGTATACACAAGCTTAAAATTACCAAAGAAATGAAAGAATCTTAGTCTTGTAAATGCTTCAATAAGATGGATGAAAATATTTCTCACCTTGAATTCTTTCTCCACATTACTCAAGATAATTAAACTCATGATGATTTCTCCTTGGGTATTGATCAAGAAAATAGGATCACTCATGAAGTCAAGTGCATCCTCAATTTGGAAGAAGGTATAAAAAGGGAAGTATTCAAAATTAAATGGCTTACAAAAGGTAACAGAAATACCAACTTTTTTCAATTCTCTCTAGAGTGTCCAAAAAATAAATAGGACACTTGAAATTATGAATAATAATAGTGTGTTCCATGATAAAAGAGAAAAATGGGATGCAAATTTTCATTCTTATTACATGAATATTTTTAATGTCCTTGATTTTTTCACAGATATAATGGAAGGCATCATTGTAAAACTTGTCACTAATAAGGATAATTCCACTATCATTGCTATTCATATGGAATTTGAGGTTAAGGAAGCTCCATTTGGTTTAAATCATCAAATATCCCCTAGACCACATGGGTTCTATTACTCTTTCTTCAAACCTATTGAGATATTATTTATGCGGATTTCTACAGACTGATTAAACATTTTTTCAATGGAAGGAAACTATCAGAAGTAATTAATTCTCTATTAATTGAATTTATTACTAAAGTGGGGAATGAAAATGAATTTTACATTTTTAGACTTGTGGCCCTAATAAAAAACAATTTAAAAAATACTTGTAAAAATTATTGAGAATAGGCTGGCCAATATTGCTAATAGAATTTTGTCTACAAATGAATTTAGTTTCATTAAAGGAAGAACTATTCAATATATCTTAATTACTATTTCTGAATGTGTTAACCTTATCAGAATGACCAACATGGGAGGTAATTTTAAAATATATCTTGATGTGAATAAATATTTTGATACTTTAATTTGGGGTTTCATCTGCAAGGTTTTACTCAATTTCCGTTGTAATGATAATTTTGATAAATAGTTTAAAATACTTTTAAGTTCATCTTATATATATGTGATTATAGCTGGCTCTAATGAGGGTAATTTTACATGTTATAAAGGCATCAAACAAGGTTATCCACACTCTTACATGATCTTTTATATTGATTAAGATTATTTGATCAGAATATTTCTCATCACGGTGAATAAAAATACACTTAAACCCATCAGATTTAGTAGAGGCCTTTCTACACCTACACACTTATTGAATGATGATGAAATCATTATCTTCACCCAATGATACAAAAGAAACACCAGTAATATATATAATTGTATTCTTCACTATGAAAATGTCTCGGGGAAGAAGATTAGTTAGAAAAATTCTTTATTATATTTCTGAGAGGAAATTCATATGGCTAGAAAAATTAACATTTCCAATGAGTTGGGAATTAGAGATGGTTATCTACCTTTCATCTTTCTTTTTGCTCCCATGTTCTTGGGAAAACTCCAGGTTAATTATTTTTCTCACATTATGATCTAAATTAAAAATCAATTGGTTTCCTAGAAAGGAAACAATCTCTTAACAGAAGGAAGAACCAATCTTGTAAAGTAGCGATTCTATAAAAATGTGTCTACTCATTCATGGTTTATAAATGGATGACTTCTCTTACCAAGAAAATATGAACCTATATCAGGAATTATGTCTATAGTGGAATTATTATTACAAGAAAAATAACTACTCTCTCATGGAAACAACGATGTCAAGTGATTGATTTTGGAGGGATTTTCATCATTTTATTAAATTTAATCAATCCATATAAGTGAACTTCATGTATAGACTTTTCACTAGGAAATATTAAGAGACTTACATTCTAATAACAAGATTAAATAGAAGGGTCAAACTTGTTACTCTTAATTACATGGATTCCGTGGTTTGTATTGCTTTCAAATCCTCTTTCTATATGATTATAGTGAGCTCTCATTGGATGAAAAACATTAATACATCTTTCAACTTATGGATATAAAATCGGATAGGTATGCCTATAATTAATCTCTTAAGATCACAGACCCTTATCATGACACTAAAGTGTCAATATATAAGTAAATAGACACTTCCTTATTTGGCCACCATACTGAAGTTAATCAAATTCCGATGAATTATAACTTTATTCATGATAATGACACCCTGATTTGGGAACCTGCTATCAATGGAAGGATGCGTTATAGATAGATTCATAACATAGCTATATAGGGGAATTATAATAGATTGGATAAGTGATTAAATTGAAACATGAAACTTCTTTCAAGGTATTCCCTTTCATAGAGGATATACATGAAATTATGCATACCAATATGTTTTTTCACCATGATGGAATTACTCTTTACTTACGGTGTGTGATATGAAACCATCACAGAGACAAAATCAACCTTCTGTTTCTTAGATTCCAGAATTCTACTTCTATATAGGTCACTGTTTCCAATATATTTGAGTTTTCTCTTCCATGTGAAGTTGATATACATGATTGAATAATTTCTTGTACAAAAATGTTGCTCTCCAAATAGCTGCAGAATCTATTCATGGCTGCCATCATGGAAATAATCCATGTTATATGTACTAGTCAAAATAAAATGATCCATGAGGCTGAT
This sequence comes from Viscum album, assembly GCA_963277665.1. Lineage (NCBI taxonomy): Eukaryota > Viridiplantae > Streptophyta > Magnoliopsida > Santalales > Viscaceae > Viscum > Viscum album. Next base: position 1,782,300,288 of record OY728142.1, read on the forward strand.
CCACTATTTCTATATAAATATGTTCTTTATGTTATTGTGGTTGTAAAAGGTGAAAATTCTATCTAAAAATGCTTTTGTTACAACTCTCTTCATGGAAGTTCCATGCTTTAGAATTTTGGAATTACGGGTAATTATTGTACCCCCATGGGAACCTTTGAAGTCATAGAGATTCATGTGATTTCTGGTTGGATTAAATATAACACTAATGACGATTCAAGAAAAAATCCAACTCACTTTGGATATGGTGATATTTTCAATAATTATCTTAGTGAGGCAAAGAGCTTCTGCTATGGTCTTTATAAAGTCTCCACTAACATTGAAGATAAAATGATTGGAATAATTAATGTGGTTGATATGTAAAAGAAAACTTGTTGTCTTATCTTTTAGAATGGGTATTATTCCACTAGTGTTGTGTAGGAAATAAAAAATAGAACTATCTATCTTTCATGGAAGTTCACTGATATATGAAACAACTATATGGACTTTCTCTCATCCCTGAATTTTATCATCACTCATACTTACTGTGAATCTAATCATTTAGATGATGGGATAGATAAGAAAGGGATCTATACTATTGAGATGAAATTTCATAATGTTGTTATATAGGATCCTATTTCTATTTTTCAAAGGGTCGATTTTAAAAAATCCAACTTTTATTCACTGTATCTTTGTTCCTTTTCAATAAAGGGGACTTTTCCTTTTGGTCAAGTTCTCAATTCCTTAAAAAATGTATTTAGAAAATTCACAGAAAGTTTGCATAAACTAGTTTTCACATTCTGAGTAAAAAAATGAAGTTTATGTTATCAAATAAAATTTTAAAATTTTCAAAAATTATTTATATTTATTTCCTCATATAAATGAATAAAAATATCTTTATTAAGAAATATATATTTGAAGAATAAAATTACTTTACTAAAACTTATTTACTCATTTCCTAAGAAGAATTAAATTTTTATAGAGTATAAAATTTATATTTATTTCATAATATAGTTAATCTTATTCACACATACCAATTTAACATCTATTTTATAATATTCTTGTTAAAATAATAACATTTTGGAGTTTTTTTATGCTCATTGTTTTGTCCAATGTAAGATATCCATCATAGTATTATTTTAATATATTAGGGTGTCACATTATACAATCCTTTAATAAATTGAACCCTTGAAATTTAATAATTTTATTGGTAATCATGGAATGGTCCTTTTAAAATACCCTTATATAAAACCCACAACATCAAAAGGGTTAACAAAACTCCCTCTTAAAAAGATGGTAAGGAAAATGTGAAGGCCACCAAAAACCACATTTACATTTAAGAGAATATTAGTGGTTAGTGAAAACATAGACACAGGAAAGAAATATAAATATAATGTTTTGATGGAGAGTGATAGATAAAATGGTTATTAGAATGTTAAACATTACAAAACCATAAATATGTGGTGGGTTAAAAGTGAATTGATTTATTAGTAAGAAAAGTAACCAGAAAATGTTATTATTCCAAAATCCATTTCCTAGAATGTAAACATTGTTACCATTAGAGCCTCTAAGTGAAGAATCTCTCTTCTCCTGTGGATCTAGGGTTTCCCTCAGTGTCGATCTAGAGGGGCGAAGCTCAAGATCCATATTCAGCATTGAACCTGAGGGATTCTATAATATTTCCTACCCCATCCTTCTTCATTATCATATACTGAAAGAAGTTAAGGGAAAGATGAATGAAAAAGTAAAGGTTATTATTGTTATGAAGATATCCGATCTACAGGAAATGGGTAGGAAGATAAAAGAGTTTGATACAGGTGAAAATGCGAGATGCGTTGAAGAAAAAAAGGCCTCTTACTCTTACGAAAAGGAGGGTATTACTTAAAGCTTTAGGATCCACACCAAAGAGGATGTTTACTGGTGATAAACTAGGCTTACCAACCAAGATCTCAAAGGATCTACTTTAGCATGGTTCGGTATCGACAGTGATTAATTATTTTTTTGGGTTTTCTACCATGACATGCCTCACTCTGTTGATCTTAAATAATATTCATTTTGGGTTTCTTGATTTGTCTAAGCCATCAGGGAAGTAGAATCAGATTTGGGTGTTTATTTAGGAGGAAAATTTGGTTTTTATTTTATTTTGGAAGGTTTGATGTTGGTTTCATGGATTTGATGTCATCGGTGTGACCCTTCCCCTGGTCCTCACTATTTTCCTCTTTTCCACTTCCTGTGAGTTTGATCGATTCATCCTCTAATGCAGATTCTTCCTTGTCTCAAATATACTATGTTAGTTTCCTTGAGTGGAACTTCTAATATAGATTGGCTTTAATTCCCTCATTAGCAATGCTATTTTGGTGTGATTTTTGGGTCATCCTAACATGGGTGGTGTTTATTGTCTTCGTTTATTGTGGAGTGTCTTCCTATTCATGTTGCACATCTATAAGTATGATATCAAAGGGATTCTTGTGGTATCGTTGAGGTGGGGATTTCTTCCAATGATGGTTCTAGAAACCCAGATGTAGACAATGTTAGTGATGTTTTTTTCTTCTGAAAGTTTATTTTTTTGTTGGTGTGAAATGGATTTCATGTTGGCATGACTATACTGTGGGGCATGTGGTCCAGGGGTTATGGGACTTTGCAACCAAATCATATTGTAGGGTATACTATAGATGAGGTTCAGAGTAGGGATTTTTTTAGGACTATTGCTATCCAGATTTGGATGTTTGAGAGGGTATGGAAATTTCCATCAGTACCAGGCCCATTCTTCTCTTCACTGGATAGCTTTTCGAGCAACGATGAAAAGGTGGAAGCTGGACTTAATTCTATTGATGTTGGGGAGGGGTTTTTCATTATAGACTTGATATGGCTTGTTTATTTATTTTGGTTCATTGGGGCACATTTTTTGTCTTTAAGTCTTTTATGTCATGTTGGGTTCCCCCTCATCCCTTAAAAGAGGGTTTATATTAATAAATAAAATTAATTTTCGGTCAGTCCAAATTCTTTTCCTAGAGTTGATGGATTCTTTTACTATATAGATAAAAAAATTTAGAAAATAAACTTACTTTATTTCATTCCACATAAAAATCATAATCTCATCATTTTATTTTTTTAATCTATCCCATGCTATCTGTTATTCCTATAAATGGATATTCATTGTGATTTTTTCATGCTTAAATCACTAATAATGAATCATAAGATCGACAGGTCATTCCTTTAGCTTTTAAATATTTTCTGAAATAAATTTTTTTTAGCATGATTTATTGAATATGATAAATCATACATTAACCTCAAAAAATAATATACAAAATACAAATTTATCCATTCCATATGTATTTAACCTTAATAATCCTCTTAAATATTACTATCCATATTTTGAATTCAAAAATTTGATCAAACATTTATATCGAGACAACATAAATCACTTAATAATGTTACATTCCAAAATTGCTAATACATTGATCACATATTCTCTAAAAAGATGGTAATAACAATAAAACATCAATGAAAATGTGGATAAAATCTTAGGTTGTTGAATACATTACTTAAAACCAAACATGTAGTAAAATATAGAAAAGATAAAACATCAAATCACTAACCAATTCCATGGTCACCAATGCTACCCTATAATATCTCTTAATCCTTTTTATCTAAATGTTGAGAACATATTAAGTGATATCCTCCATCAATAATGTGTTTTACATGTGGTTCAAATTGACACTAAATCACTTTTCTTGATCACTAGTTCCATTAAAAATATTCTATCAAATCCTTCAAGTAATGGAAGTACAATATAATCCTTATAAATTTTTAGAATAAAATAATTTTACCACATATTTATTAGATCCAAATACACAAGCACTATATTCATTACATGTCATCTATATCAATTGAATAGAATTTACCTTGATTCCTTATATTCTTCTAAGTTATATTCGATTGACACTTGGGGAATTCATTTGAATAGTTCCCCATATCCTTATAGTGGAAGCATTTCACAATTATAAACTCATTTTCCCCTTTCAATCTAGAGTATGGTGGAATTTTTTTTCCACACTTAAACAAACTCCATTTCCTTTTAGGCATGTACTATGGTGTTTTATTCCACATGTATCACATGTTGTAAAATCATTCTTTACCTTATTCCATTTATCCATATCTTAATCTTCCATTCTCTTATTCTCTTGATTACCTATGAATTCATAAGTCTTTGTTAATTCTTTCCCTATCTTGATAAGACATGATACTATATCCTCACATGATGAGAAATATTGGTAAAATAGTTCACATTAATGATTTATCTTAATACCATCAAATAAATGAACAATCATGATCCTTGGATTATATATGTAGTATATGGAATGCCTTGATAACCTCATAAATTTAGATTCATACTTATAAATATTTTCTTATTTCTTTTATCTCAGACACAATAATTGATTCTCCATATCCACTTATTGTTACTAAGGAAAATATTTTCCAAGAAAAGATATTTAAAATCCTTCTATTCTATGCTTGATATTTCATTTTCATCCTTAGTGTTTTGAATCAATGAAAAAAATTGATCTCAATCCACTGTGAAATGATAAACTACCATGATAACTTTCACCATTTCATTACTTCCTAGAGTGAGAAACATCTTCTTTTTGGAACTTACCTATTTATCAGCAACATATATATTTTTATTACCATTGAATGATGGAGGTTTTTGTCGCATGAAGTATTCTAACATTGTTAAACTTTATTATGGATCATTATTCACCATAGAGTTAAGGTTATTTTTCATAACTTGAGTCAGTTTTCCCAATATAGTTATAATTTTTTCATCTCAACTTATAAAATTATCTCCAACAACATCTCAATCACCCACATCATTATCTTTCCCAAGAGGGAAATCCCTATATGGATTATGTTCATATGTATTGTTCTTATTCTTTAAGCTAGGATCTATTTCTAAATAATGGAATACACTCGATTAGACCATAAAATTATGAAACATAATGTATAATATCAAAACTAATAAACATAAATTGAAAATATAGGTATAAATAATATGTAAATATTAAGTTTGGTTTTTTGGAGTATTTTAAAATTATATCATAAGGTTTAGTTCAATAATATATTTCTTCCAAAATCTAGTTCCCAAGGTTTCCACTAAACTTTCTCTGATACCAACTATAAATATCCCGACCCTAGTAGCCTAGAGTCTATGGTAAATTTATTACATTGGCATAATATACAAGGAATCTAATATTGAATGACCTAACAATTTAATATTTTTTTATAAAACTTGATACATACATGAAACATACATTAAAATTGAAAATATATAACACAACATATAAAATTCATTGAGAACACCATTATTCTCTTAGATTTACCCTATATATCAATCATAATAAACTTCTCAGCATCCTTGGAAAAAATAAAACCTAAGAAAGGGGTGAGATCAAATGATCAGTAAGGGTTAAGTATAGGGGAAGATATCACAAATAATAAATCATAAAAAACATATCAAGTTAAATAACTAAACACACATGATATTTGATCAATAACCTGCAAGTAAAATATGGAAGGAATAAATGATAATCAATTAATGCCATATAAATAATTACATGAGCATAAAACCTAACCATAGATGTTATAACTAATGGGATAATCACATGAAATATGAATAATTAAAATCATAATGATGGAATTCATTATTAAGGGCATATAAAACATTATATTGATGCTTCATTCCATGATTTTAATACCATTAAGGCTACATTACAAGAATCTAACAAATTGGTAAGGCCTTGGTCAAAAACCAATCTAGTTTGTCTCATAAGACCTACAGATGTATCGAGGGGCTATAGTGGCCCCCACACACCACTTACTATGTCCAATTCATTTCTCATATGAAATGGGTGAAAAATAATCAACATATAAATTTTTATTGAAACTATCATATAGAATGTATATAACTTTCCCCAATCAATAAACAAAATCACAAACCATCCAAATTAATATGGTGAATGGTATATAAATATTACATTATTAATAAAACTGATAATATAACATTCTAGAAAACATGGTAGATGATATCATAAGAGATTAACCTAAATTAATCATTTATATTCAATAAAAGATGTTTTCATAGATGAAAATGATTTATTAAGGTAATTCAAAATTATTAATGACGATATCACCTGTTACTTTGAAATCACTTATTTTTAATTTTTTTTTGAAATTATAAAAGAAAAATGTTACAATGAAAATAATTGTATAAATTTGTAAATTTAGACTCAAAACATTAAGGTGTCATAATTGTGGGAAAATACTCTCATTCCTTATATGTTAAAAAAACATTCTTTTCTTATTTTTTTGGGAGAAGTTACAAATTACATAATTTCAAAGACGAAAATTTTTCCATTCAATTTTTTTTGTAAAAATTAAAAAATGTGTTAATTTAATTTTAACAATTAGAGGATAAGAGTAAAAACCATTTTGAAAACATTATAAGAAGACATGGATAAGGAAGATAAACATTCCATAGTAGATGAAACATAAACAATACCAAATGAGATTGTGAAATAAACAATTACCACTTTGTAATCAGTTGAATCATATGACTCATGAAAGAACAACATTTAACTAAAATTCAAATATCATGATAATAAATAAATTCATGATATAACATGTCAAAGGTTCATTATATACTACCTTGAAAATAATATAGGTGCATAACATGAAAACATGAAATGCTGAAATAGAATTGATACAATGTACCTTATAAAGATCATATCATTTAGTTGAGTGTTAATAAAATTAAACAATTTTTTATTTTCACTATAAATCCACATAAAAAGGGTGAGATACATTCATAAAATAATCAAAATCTATGAACCTTTGTGATTTTTTAACAAAGTATTTGTATTTTTTTACAAAAAATCTTTTGTAAAAAAAGTTTTTTAAAAAATAGGTAAATGTTTATAAATGTTCAAACCCAAACAAAAAGGTGGAAAAAAGTTTTTTTTGAGAATATTTTTTGGATACAGAGGATTGGAATGAGTATCACCACTTTTAGAGTATTGGACCAATTAACCCCGAATGTTGAACTCTTAAGATTATTAAAAGTTTTTGGTAGGGAACTTTATTGGTCTCAGATCCATCGACATGAAGTTCATGATCTCTTAGAAATGATTTTTGATAGAAAGAAGTTATTATTTTATAAAGTCATAATGTTGTTAAAGAGGTTTAATTAAGACAATTATGTCTAGAGTTAGAAAGTTCTTAAATTTTCAAACCATAAGTCGGATGATACTTTTCTGGCTTGTAATTCACAAATATGATAAGTTTTATATAATACTAATGATAAAATCCTTAAAAATAAAAGGGGAAAAAATGTGAAACCAATCATATTGAGATTTCTTAGAAATATATAAGGTACTAAAAGTAAGGGAAGTCATAATAATCTCTAATATATGTTAAGTGGTGATTTTCTAACATTGAAGTTCTAATAAATCATGAAAAATATCATGATAATGGATTTTTATGAAATGGAGGAATCATAATGATTTTATCGATTATTGGAATCCCGAAAAAGTTTCTTCATATTTAGAACTACTGATCACAAAAGTTTTCAAAAGTCTAAATGAGTTATAGCTAAAGAGGATTGAATAATTTCAACATTGCATAGTGGAATTCCCATCATAATGATAATTAAATCATAATAAGAATTCCACCATTATAAGGATTCCATCATATTAAAGATGATGATGTAACATCAGGATAAATATGAGAAGGAAATTCATTCAGACCGATTTTATAAGGAAATTCAATCTTACTGACTCTAAGAAAGAAAGCTAATCAGACTGACTCTAGGAATGAAAGTCAATCAGACTAAATCTAAAAAGGAAATTCAATTAGAATAACTCTGATAAAGAAAGTAAATATGATTGAATATGAGAATGAAATTCAACTGTGTTAACTCTGATGACGAAAGTCAATTCATAATGAGATTAATAAGTTCCATCATATTGTGATGAGGAAGTTCCACCATAATGATCTGAGTAAGTTCCATTATAATAAATAAAAGTTAAAAATTCTAAGAAGGATGATTACAGATATTAATCAAGAGGATTCCATAATATTTATGAATATTTTAATTAGTAAAACCAGAAATTAAAATATTAATATATCACAGATTTTTGGAATTTGAGTAAGTGGGAAAATTTCTTTAGTTTCATGGCTTTGCCTTTTTGGGATAACCGTAAATAGAAACACAATAAATTTGTACTGTGAAATTTTTTTATGCAAGTGGAAATGGATGATTGCATTATAATTACTTTAAATGTTATTTTTCAGGACTGATACCTCATTAAAAGTATATACATGTGAATGTTTTGTTTACCAGACTGAAGAATTTCATTCTTAGAATTTTAGCAGAGTTTGATTATTGCAGATTGAGAGTGAGTCCATCTTACTTAGTTCCTTAAACTAAATTCATCAAACTAAGTCTATCAAAACTGACCTCATTAGGATGAGAGAATTGGAACCATCCAAACCAGAATGAGGATCTATATGGAGCATTTGTGGAGCAGTTAAAAAAAAGTCTTTATTGTTTTGTTTTGTCTCAATTGTTTGTAATAAAACTTTGTAAATTTAAAGGAGTCAGAATAATCATTCACTTCAAGAGATATAATATGTCTAATGGGAGTTTTCACAAGTTTTATTCACTTATTCATAATTTTGAATTTTTATAGACCCACAGGAGTGGATATGGCATAGATATAGGTTCTCATACTGAGGTTGAACCTTGTAAATATTATATGCTTTAATTGATTTCCTACTTTTACAAGAATGTGTATTTACTAATATATGATTATGTAATATACTTTAATATTCTATAAGGGTTACGTTTCTAAAATATTTGAAACATATAAAAAGTTAAAAACTGATTCAACACCCCCTTCTTAGTTTTTATTTGATCCTTTATAAATTCAATTAGTATCAGACCCAAAGGTTCTGTTGTTGAATTATTATCATGGATAATATCAATTCTGTCAATAGTATAGGAATTCCAACATTTTATGGAAAAAATTATCATGGATGAATGAATAAGATGATTCGTTATCTCCTGTCTCTTTCCCTGGAAGTCGTCATTGTCACTACAATTGGGTTTACACTTATTGAAAAACCTGACCCAAGGACTTTTTCTAATAATAGAAATATTAAATTAGATGAAAAATCATGGAATTATATTATATTATTTATATCAAAAAATGTTTATAAAATTTTTTTGGGTCTCAAAACATCAAATAGTATGTTGGAAAAGTTGTACAGTATTTTCGAAGGGAATACTAAAGTGATGGAATAAACGTTAGAAATTTGTCATAGTAAAATTTCAGACTTTATAATGAGAGATGAAGAAACCACTAATGAATACTTATCTATGGTAAATGAAATTGTTTTCAACATCATATGATTTTGAGAAGTCAAAGAATATTCTATAATAGTGAGGAAACTTATGAGAAACATTCTATATAGGTTGGATTCCAAAATTTACTCTTTAAAATATACATATGATTTATCTCTTAATCAATTTCATAATTTTTTGATTCTTATGAGATGATTAATACTCCAATTTTCAAAAATAATATGAATGATGAAATATATTTTTATGCTATGTAAAAAAATAAAAAATCAATATGTCGAAGATGAAGATCTTTGTGATTCCAAATATAAAGAGGATTATGAGTTTAATGATAAAATAAGGTCTCTTATCTCTAAGATCCATATAAAAAAAGTGGAAAGTATGGTGGAAAACATCCTATCAAATGTTTTTAGTGTGGTATAATCATAAACTTTTCTATGAATTGAACCTAGAATAAATTTTTTGAGTATCAAGATGATTCTAATAAAACACCTTGACAGAAGATGTGGAAAAAAGGTTATATGGAATAAAACTCATCCAATAAAAATTAATATGTTTAATTGAAACTAAAGAAGTATGTTGAGTAAGAAAGTTGAATTAGACTCAATTGACAACAATTCTTTGGAAGATGAAAGATTTGAAAAATTTAGAACCTTCATTTCAAAAGTTGAGAAAACAAAAGATTCCTCATATAGTGAAGAAGGCAGGGAAGAATCATATAGACATTATAAACTTAGAATAGAAATTGTTTCACGTATTGAGAAAAATAGAACTCTCAAGAAAAAAATCAGAGTAATGAATAAATATTGTAAATAATCTAATGGAATAAAAGATGTCATCAAGAAGAAGGATAAATACCTTAATGTAATCTTAAGTTAAAAACTTAAAATTTATGAATAAGGAAAGGTGGTTGAAGATCTCTATACGAAGCTTGAATATAAGGATGAAGAAGTTGACCTGTAACACCCCAAGCTTCCACAGTACGCCTCTCTTTGAATAATAAAATAGCGTGTGTTGTACGCAACTTCGAGTTCTAACAAACCACAACCAACAAACTAGCCGTTATGAATAGTAATACTCACTTTTCGAAATTTTATAAATTTTATCTTTCAAAATGAACTTCATTTTTTTCGATTTGGAATATCGAAATTATATTAGGGTGAGTTTTTGGTATTTTTCTAAAAACTATTAATTTTTGATGAATAGTGAATGACACTGAGTTATAGTTCAATTTTTTTTATTTAAATAATTATTTATTTTATTTAAATTTTTTTAGGTCAAAATAGATACATAATACCTAAATAAGTTAAATTTAATTCCTTGGAGTCAATTTATAATAATTTTAGATATAAAAAAATTTTATTGAACTTTTTACCATCTTTTACCCACCTCTTTGGAGAATTTGAAAATTTACATAAAATATAATTTTACCACTTCTGTGGGTTGAATTTTAAAAAATTTGAGAGACATGGTTGATATCTGTAAGTAAAATTTTGTTCAATAAGATGAAAATAATGTTGGGTGAATGGTAATTTTTTGCTTTTATTTACAACGGTTAAAAGTAAATATGGTAATTAAGGGTAAAAATGATATTATTATTACCCTACCACATGTCCTAATTCTATTTGATATGTGTAATTAGAAAAAAAACAACCTTAGTAATAAAATATGAACCTCTTTGGTCCACATTGATTAGATTAGGATAATTATTATTATTATATTTAAAGAAGAGTTAAAATTGTTAAAATCAATGTTTAATAACTAATTTTTTTTAATATAGGGATATACATAAGATAAATTCAACTATAAATTTTCATTATAAATATAAATAGATTTCATACATAATGGTGTCTTATTTATAATTTTTAGACCTTAAATAATTAAATTTATTTATGACACAATGATGATGTAGTAATTACCGTATTAATGAAAGATTAAAATAATTGATATTATAAATATCCAAATAAATGTAATTTATGACTTTTTATGAATTAAAATAATTTTCTAGGTTAATATGACTTTTTAGGGTTGGTTAGAAGAAATGTTTTCAATGTAATTATGCTATTATGAATTTAGGTAAAACAAAATACCAAATAGTGTCAAAATTGACATAACAGAGTTTTTATAACAAATATTATATTATTAATTGATATTCTATTCCTAAAAATATATGGTTCGGCCAAAGGTATTTAATAATATTATATATGTCATTAATTAACCACTTGAGGTTCTCTTGGATGTTTACAGTATGTTTATTAACCATATAATATAAAAATACAAAGAGACTTGGTAAATGTCAAACAATTTAACTAAGAGTTAAATCTAAAAGATAAAGTTAATATAGTGACCCAAACCTATATAAAACCTATTGTTTGAGTGGTTTTTGACCCATCCCCACCTAATACTTTAAATAAATAATTTTGAGCCATTATAAAGAGAATATTATTTTATTATAAAATAACATTTCTAGCTTTTCCTAAGGTGCCTCTCACCCCACTTAATAAAGGGAACTTCCCATTCTCTCCAATTCACACATTCAAAGCCATTTGGCTCGGCCAAAACCTACCCAAATTCCATCTCAACTCTCCCAACTTCATCTTAGAGGCCTTAACTTAGTCTTATATCCAACTTATGTATCCCTTTTGATCAAATCAAGAGGAAGAAACGGAAGAAGAGGTAAATATTTCATCATCTCTTTAAAGTTCATTTCTTCTTCCACTTCCTCTTTCTTTGTTGTTTCCATTATAAAATAATAACTCCAGTATATTCTATATATTGTGATGTTATTATAAATATGATACAACCATATTGATTATTCTATCCATCCTTTGAATGACATGTGACCATACGTGCGTACGTACGGGTTACCGTCTCCACGTCGTGGTGTAATTGTTATTCAATACATTATTATTTGGATGGGTATAATAATGATGTGTAATTAATGTAAATAAAAAATATAACATGATAATTATTCTGTATATATGATATACCATCCAATTATATTTTATTTTAATTTCAAAAGAATGATATTGTCACTCATACGTACGTACGGATTACCGTCCCCACGAACGCGATGAGTTTCATTCCCCATCATGTCCATTCAAGACTAATTTTCTTTGGATGATTAAAAAATAATGTTTAAAGAATTAATATCATTATGAATATTAATAAGATACATCATACCCATAACAAACATTACTCATTTAACAAAGCATATAATGGAAAATGAATTAGTTAACACCTGAAACGACGATAATACTAAGATATTATTAACAAAGCAATGTTAAAAGATCATAGATGATATCATATTAATGTATATGATTCATGTATAATTTAATAACAATTATTTCACCATTATATAGGAGGTTAACCAACCCTAAACCAAGGAAAAGTACTAGGTAAGTGTTAATTTCACAATCTCTTTATTATCCGATATTGTTTTTATGTAAGTATCAACTGGGACCTCTTTATCATCCAGATCCATGTTTCTTAAAAATTTATTTCAAATTTTTTTTACTAGACAAAGGGGTAAAGTAATTTATACCCTTATTTTACATTATATGTTTTGAACGGAATATTTCCATCATTTTCCAAACAAGGTATTTATAACCTTTTCGACAAAATTAAGGTAAGAATGTTTTTTTAACTTATATAGTGGGTGCAGCTATTTTCCACCATTATAACATCGTCGAAGCTTCCCTTACAATATTATAAGAATATTTTCAAAATAAATGTTTTCTTAATAATTATTTTACTCTTAAATTATTTAAAAATATAATGAAATATATCTTTAAAAAATGTTTTGATTTCATCTATGTCAACATCCTTTGATGGATTTTATGTTTATTTGAAGTTGATTTATTATGATACAAAACTTCCATATTTTATTGATGGTTTTGTGATATCTTTTACTTTGGATGTGTTATTTTATACCATTAATGGTTTATGGATAAATTATTTACATTTTTTATGCTAGATTTAATATGAATATTTATGTTATTTTTAAAGTTTTTCATATGAGGAATGAAATCGACATAGTATGTGACGGGTGGAGCCCGCTATAGATCCTTGATGAATCATTAGGTCTCATGAGACAAACTAGTATCTTGGTATAAGAATTTAGCAAAATATTATTTGTAGTCTTGGCATAAGGCCTTGACTATGTGGTTATGAAGTCTGGCATTATGCATTCCATCATTATGAGAGTGGCTATTGATATTGCATGTGATTATTAGACTAGTAGAATATCCATGTGAGTAAGTAAATGTCATTATTTTGATTTATATTTTCCATATTATGATGAAGTTTATGTTGAAAAGTATTTTTTTAGTATTTTAGATTGCCTTAAATGTTTATGATTATTTATGAAAGTTTCTGCTATATTGTCATCGTTACTGTGCATCTGAGCTCACCCCTTTCTATGTTTTATTTTTCCCAGGATGCGAAGAAGTATATTATGATAGACCTATCAGGAAAACTTATGGGATCTTAGTGTTTTCTATGGAAAAAATGTTGTTGTATTTTCTCCATTTTATGATGTAATGTAAACCTTATGAATTTATCTAGTACTTTCAAAGCTACTAAACTAATCAGTCATTCGGGACATGATCTTTTGTGATAATGACAATGATATGTAATAATGCACCAACTCTGGGTAACTGGGGTCATGGAATTATAGTTGGTATCAGAGGAAGTTTAGAACACACTATGGAAACTAGATTTAGATAAACTCTAATTAGAACACATATCCCTAAGATAGATTTTGAGGATTATTAAAGAAGAACTTCCTAGAATTTTGGTATTGTAGAGATTTTGCGAGTTTTCCAAGAAATACATCCCTGTCTGGATACAATAAGGTAGAGGTAGCTCTGGCACAGATGTACCTAGGGGTAAAACCCAAAAACACCACTTTGAGCTTGACTCGAATGGGAACTGGTGCATGATAATGGGCCCCGCTAAACTCTTGGTTACGAAAATCCCGGGGGAAATGCTTAGGATAATTATCATTTTCATTACTAACCATTATAAAGGGAATATGAGTATATACTTTCTCAAAGACAATATTTTTATGATTATGGATTATATCCATAAACTGTTCAATTTATGTTAAGTGTTTTACTAGTTTGGAATTATGTATTTCAATTCATAAATTAATATAGTTTATTCCATCGTTTAGAAATAGAACCTAGTGGAAGGAATGGAAACCATATCAATGCATGTTCTCTATGTAGGGATTTACCTCCTACTCAAGATAATTATAGTGGTTTTGGTGATACAACTGGTGGTGATAAGCTTATAACTATATTGGGACAACTCACTCAGGTTATGAATGATAACCTTACCCTTATAGAGCACCCTGATCCGCATCATGGAGGATCAATGTTAGATCGCTTCATGAGGCAACAAACACTAACATTTAATGGGGGTACAAATAAACTAGTAGCTGAGTAATGGATAAATCCGTTATAGAATATATTCCATGCCTTGGGGAGTATTTAACAGGAAAAACTTATCATGCCAGTTTACCGCCTAACTGGATTTTCTGATAAATGGGGGTAATTGACTCAAAACACAAAGGAAGATGATGAAGTATCAAATATGGAATGAAGGGATTTTAAAGAATTTTTCTTAGAAAAACACTTTCCTCATGACCATCGAGCGGATATGGAAAGGAAATTTATGAGTCTAAGGCAAAAGGAGGATGAGAATGTCCCAAATTATGAAGCTAAATTTACAAGGTTAGCGAGGTATGATAAAGAATATATACATAACCCAAGAAGTAATATTGATCATTTATTTGATAGTTTAAAACCATTTCTCCATTGAGAATTAGTCTCACAATCCTTCTCATCGTACGAAGATATAGTATCATGTGCTATCGAGACAGAAAATGAATTCTCTAAGTCCTATGACTTTAAAGAAAATCAATAGATGGAGAGATCTTCTAAAAACTATAGAAATGGAAATAAGGGGAAGAAGGGAAAATTGAATATCCATCCCACAGTAAATGTGGGAAGAAACACCCTGGTACTTTCATGAAGGTAATTGGATTCTGTTACAAGTTTGGTGAAAAATGACACCAAGATCAGGACTACAAGGGGAAGAAAGAGGCTATCGATGTTGAATGCTACAATTGTAGAGAAAGGAGGAATTATGAGAATGAATTTACAAGGAGTCAGGGGAACCGACCTCAAAAAACACCAAAGGATCAAGGCTATGCTTATTCTATCACTACTGCTGAGGTTGAAGCTCCGAAAGTCGTAGTGGCTGGTATTTTAATGGTTTCCTCAAGTTTATACAATGCTTTATTTGATTCTGGATCATCACATTATTTCATATTTTCCCCATTTTCTATGAAATTTAGATATTTACAATTTGATTTAACAGGGGAGTTATCAGTCAAAACTCCAAAGGAAAGTATCATTGCAACAATGTTTTGTGAATTAGTCCCCATTAAGGCATATAAATGTTCTTTATATACTGATATCATCGTCATACCCATGATTGAATTTGATATAATCCACGGTATGGATTAGATTTCGGACCATGATGCAAAAATTTATTATAAGAAGAAGGAGGTTACTATTTTTTTGACGATGATAAAGAACACCTTATCTTTATAGTAGAATCATCACCACCTAATTCTTATCTAGATCCACCCCAAGTAGCTCAACTAAATTCAATTATTAGGGAGGAAGAGAAGGAAATAACTATGGGTTAGGAAAAGAATGTTCAAATAGAGGATGTACCTATTGTGCAAGAGTATGTTGATGTATTTCCGGAGGATTTACTTAGACATCCTCTAGAATGAGAAATGGAGTTTTTTATTGATTTAATTCCTAGTGCAAGGTCTATATCAAATACCCCTAAAATGATGGCCACTGTGGAATTAGTGGAACAAAAGAAACAACTAGAGGAATTTAGTAATAAGGTATTTATTCTCTTTAGTGTTTCTCCATGGGGAGCCCCTGCCCTTTTTGTTAAGAAGAAAGATGGATCTATGAGGTTGTGCATTGAAAACAGGGAGATCAATGCTATTAAAATAAAGAACAAGTATCCCCTACCTCACATTGATCATTTATTTGACCAACTTCATGGAGATCAATACTTTTCAAAGATTGAACTTTGATCTGGATATCATCTGTTCTTTGTGAAGCAGAAAGAAATTCCAAAAAAAGCATTTTGAACCAGGTACGAGCATTACGAGTTTACAGTAATGCCTTTTGGATTGACTAATGCACCCTCTATCTTCATGGATCTAATGAATATAGTTTTCAATGAATATCATGATGACGTTTTAGTGGTATTTAATGATGATATCTTATTATAATCCAAAATCTACTAAGATAATGAAAATCACTTGGGCATTATCTTGAAGGCTCGTAGAAGAAATGAATTATATTCGAAGTTTAGCGAGTGTGAATTCTGGTTTCAAGAGATTTCTTTTCATGGGAATATCATCTCTAAGGATGGAATGTCCATTGATCCTTCTATGAAAAGAGCAATCCAAGAATGGCCAAAATTGACGAGTATAACTGAGGTATGCAATTTTATTGGTTTTGCAGGTTATTATCGTAGTTTTGTCCAGAATATTGCCCAATTGGCTAACCCATTAACCAATATCACACGTAAAGGGGTTAATTTTTTTTTTGGAAAAAAGAGCATGAAGAATGTTTTGATTAACTGAAGAGAAGATTATTCAATGCTTCTATATTGACTCTACCATCGGGGAATGATGGGTTTGTTATTTATAACGATGCTTCAGAGAAAGGACTTGGTTTTGTCTTTATGCAGAATGATACAGTTATTGCCTTTGTATCATCATAGCTAAAAATTCATGATAAAAACTATCCTACTCATGATCTTCAGTTAGAAGCTATAATCTTTTCTCTGAAGATCTGGAGAAATTATCACTATGGTGAAAAATGTGAGATTTAAACTGATCACAAGAGTTTGAAGTATATTTTCTCACAGAAATAACTCAACATGAGGTAAAGGATATAGCTTGAAATACTCAAGGATTATGATTGCACGATACAATACCACCCAAGGAAGGAAAATAAGGTGGAAGATGATTTGATCAGAAAAGATCATGGATTTTTGACCAAGATGAGATGAAAGGGATCCTATTTTCATAGATCTAGTGAAAATGTATATGGGAATAACCATGGAAGGTAGAACATCAATACTTTTTCAAATGGTTGCCAAACCATCTTTATTATAAAGGATAAAAAGTTCCCAAGAAGATGATGAGGAGTTTCAAAAGAAGATTAAAGCTGTGAATAATGGGAGATTCATTAACTTTGTATATGAAGATAGAATTTTGAAATTTTTGAAGAGACTTTGTGTTCCCGATATACCTGATCTAAAAAGATAATTTTTGGATGATTCTCATAGTTCCAATTTCTCTATTCACCATTGGAGCACCAAAATGTATAGAGATATGAAAGAACATTTCTGGTGGGACAACAAGAAGAGGGAGATTGCTGATTTTGTGTCAAGTTGTATGGTTCGTTAACAAGTAAAAGCTGGAAGCAAACAGCCTAGAGGAGTCTTGAAACCTCTTCCCATACCTGAGTAGAAATGGGATAATATTATGATCGAATTTGACATTGGACTACCAAAGACTCCTAGATGAAACGATGCAATATGGGTCATTGTTGATTGTCTTACCAAGTCAACACATTTATTTGCTATAAGAGAAGACTTACCACTTGAACATCTAGAAATACTATATATTAATGATGTTGTGAGACTTCTGGGAGTACCCCCATCAATTGTTTCTGTTCACTATCCACGTTTTACATCAAGATTATGGAAAATTCTTTAGAAAGCCATGGATACTAAACTTTGTATGAGCACAGCCTACCACCCCTCAAACTGATGGAAAATCAGAACATACTATTCAAACCATAGAAGTCATGTTGAGATCATGTTCACTTGACTTTCAAGGTATGTGAGATCAATATTTACCTCAGGTAGAATTTTACTATAACAATAGCTTCCATTCAAGTATTCAGATGGAAAAGGTGAAGGTAATCCAAACCCACATCAATGAATCTCAAAGTAGGCAGAAGAGCTATGTCGATAACTGAAGGAAGGATTTGGAATTTTAGGTAGGTGATCATGTTTTCTTGATGGTATCAACATGAAAGGGTATTATACGTTTCAGTTAGAAGGGAAAATGGAGTCATAGGTACATCAGACCTTTCAAAATTCTAGAATGAATTGGGGCTGTAACTTACCGTTTGGAAATGCCGCCAATTCTCTCCAAAGTTCCTGATGTGTTTCACATATCACTGTTGAGAAAATACATGCCTGACCCAACACATGTAATCAATTGTGAGGAATTAGAACTGTAACCTGATCTATATTATTGTGAAGAGCCTGTCAATATACTTTATACAAGAGAACAAATGCTGAGAATCTGAATGACTCTTCTGGTAAAAGTTCTATGGAGAAACTATATGATGGAAGACGAAATGTGGGAACCCGAGGAACTTATGATGAAGAACCACCCAAGTCTTTTTATGCAGTAATATTATAGAAATTTTGAGGACAAAATTATTTAAAGGAGGGGAGAATGTAACACCCCGAGCTTCCACGGTACGCTTCTCTCTAAATAATAAAATAGCCTATGTTGTACGTAACTTCGAGTTCTAAAACACCATAACCAATCAAACTAGATGTTATGAATAGTAATACCCACTTTTTTAAATTTTATAAATTATATCTTTCAAAATGGACTTCAATTTTTGGATTCAGAATATCGAAATTATCTTAGGGTGAATTTTTGGTATTTTTTTTGAAAACTATCATTTTTTTATGAATAGTGAAAAACACTAAGTTATAGTTTAAAACCGAATTTTTATTTAAATAACTATTAATTATATTTAAATTTATTTTAGGTCAAAATATATACATAATACCTATATAAGTTCAATGTAATTCAGTGGAGTCAGTTTATAATAATTTTAGATATAAAAATTTTTTATTGAACTTTTTACCGTCTTTTACCCACCTTTTAGAAGCATTTGAAAATTTACATAAAACATAATTTTACCGCTTCTATGAGTTTAATTTTAAAAATCTAAGAGACACGGTTGATATAAGTATGTAAAATGTGGTTCAATAAGACGAAAATATTTGTTTTTGGTGAATAGTAACTTTTTACTTTTATTTACCACAGTTAACAGTAAATAGGGTATTTAAGGGTAAAAATGATATTATTATTACCCTAACACATGTCATAATTCTATTGGAAAAGTTTAATTAGGCCAAAAAAAACCTTAGGAATATAATATGAACCTCTTTGGTCTAATTTGATTAGATTATGACATTTATTGTTATTGTATTTATAGAAGAGTTAAAAGAGTTAAAATCAAAGTGTAATAACTGAAAACATTTTAATATAGGGTTATACATAAAATAAATTAGACTATAAATATTAATTAGATAGATAAAATTATTTCCTACATAATTGTAGATTATTTATAATTTTCAGACATTAAATAATTAAATTTATTTATGACACAATGATGATATAGTAATTACAATATTAGTGAATGATTAAAATAATTGATATTATAAATATCCAAATAAATATAATTTAAGACTTTTTATGAATTAAATTAATTTTATAGGTTAATTTGAAATTTTAGGGTTAGTCAGATGTATTTTTTTAGAAGTAATAATGCTATTTTGAATTTAGAAAAAACAAAATACCAAATAGTGTCAAAATTGACATAAAAGAGTTTTTAAAACAAATATTATATTATTAATTGATATTCTATTCCTAAAAATCTAAGGTTCATCCAATGGTCTAAAATAATATTATATATGTCATTAATTAACCACTTGAGGTTTTCTTGAATGTTTATAGTATCTTAATTAACCATATAATATAAAAATACAAAGACACATGGTAAATGTCAAACTATTTAACCACGAGTATAATCTAAAAGATAAAGTTAATATAGTGACCCAAAACTGTCTAAAACCTATTGGTTGAGTGGTTTGAGACCAATACCCACCTCAGACTTTAAATAATTCATTTTCTATCAATTAGAAACCGAAGATGATTTTATTATAAAATAATATTTCTAGATTTTCCAAAGGTTCCTCTCACCCCTCTTATAAAAAGGAACTTCACATTCTCTCTAATTCACACATTCAAAGACATTTAACTCGGCCAAACCCTACCCAAATTCCTTATCAACTGTACTCCCTTTATCCTAGAGTCCTTATTTTAGTTATAAAGCCATCTTAAGGAGCCCTTTTGATCAAATCAAAAGGAAGAACCCAAAGAAGAGGAAAATATTTCATCACATTTTTCAAGTTCCTTTCTTCTTCCACTACCTATTTCTTTGTTGTTTCCTGTTTAAAATAATAACTCCAGTATCTTCTATATACTTTGATGTTATTTTAAATATGTTACAACCATATTCATTATTCTATACATCCTTTGAATGACATGTGACCATACGTGCGTATGTACAGCTTTCTGTCTCTACGTCGTGGTGTAATTGTTATTCAATACATTATTATTTGGATGAGTATAATAATGATGTGTAATTGATGTAAATAATAAATATAACATTATAATGATTCTGTATATATGATATACCATACAATTATATTTTATTTTAATATCAAAATGAAGATATTGCCACTCGTGCATACATACAGATTACCGTCTCCACGAATGCGATGAGATTCAATCCCCATCGTATCCATTCAAGACTAATTTTCATTATATAATTAAAAAATAATGTTTAAAGAATTTATATAATTCTGAATATGAATAATATACATCCTATCCATAAAAAACATTACTTACGTAACAAATCATATAAAGGAAAACAAATCAATTAACACACGAAACGACGATAATACTATGATATTATTAACAAAATAATGTTAAAAGATCATATATGATATCATATTAACGTATATGATTATTGTATAATTTAATAAAAATTATTTGACCATTATACAGGAGTTTAACCTACCCTCAACCAAGGAAAAGTATAGGGTAAGGGTTAATTTCACAATCTCTTTATTATACAAGGTTGTTTTTACGTAAGTATCTACTAGGGCCTCTTTATCATCCACATCCATGTTTCTTAAAAATGTATTTCAAAAACAAATTACTAGAAAATTTAGTAATATAATTTATACCCTTATTTGACCATATATGTTTTGAAAGTAATCTTTCTGTCGTTTTCCAAACAAGGTAATTTATGACCTTTTTGACCAAATTATGGTAAGAATGTTTTTAACTTATACGGGAGGTGCAACTATTTTCTACCATTAAAACATCATCAAATCTTCCCTTACAAGAATATAATTTCAAAATAATTTTTTTCTTTATAATTATGTGACTATTAAATTATTTCAAAATAGAAAAAGATATTTTAAAAAAAAAGGTTTTTATTTCATCTATGTCAACATCCTTTGATGAATTTTATGTTTATTTGAAGTTGATTTATTATGATACAAAAAATTTATATTGTATTGAAGGTTTTGTGATATGTTTGACTGTGGATGTATTATTTCACACCATTCATGGTTAATGGATAAATTATTGACATTTTGTATTCTATATTTAATACGAATGTTTATGTTATGATTAAACCTTTTCATATGAGGAATGCATTGGACTTAGTATGTGACGGGTGGAGCCTGCTATAGCTCTTAGATGCATCGGTAGGTCTCATGATCGAAACTAGTTTCTTGGCACATGTCCTTGAAAAAATCTTATTTTTAGTCTTGGAACAAGGCCTTGACTATGTGTTTATGAAGTTCTACATTACACATTCCATCATTATGAAAGTGGCTATTGATATTTCATGTGATTATTCGACTAGTAGAATATCCATGTGAGTAAGTAAATGGAATTATTTTGATTTATATTTTCCATATTATGATGTAGTTTATGTTGAAAAGTATTTTGTTTTAGTTTTATACATTGTGTTAAATGTTTATGCTTATTTATGAAAGTTTCCTCTATATTGTTATCCTTACTGAGCATCAGAGCTCACCCCTTTCTATGTTTTTTCCCAGGATGAGAAGAAGTATATTATGAATGACCTGTAGGGATAGTCTATGGAATATCCGTGTTTTCTATGGAAACAATGTTGTTGTATTTTTCCATTTTATGATGTAATGTAAACCTTATGAATGTATCCAGTACTTCCAAGGCTACTGAACTAATTGGTCATTCGGGACATGATCTTTTGTGATCATGCCAATTATACATAATAATGCACCGAATCTGGGTAACTGGGGTTGGGGTGTTACATAAATACTTGCAATAACAACTTTTTGAGTATGAAATTACCTTGAGGAAGATAAATGAACACTTCAAAAAATCTTTAGAAGTAAAATATGTGACTTCTGAAGTTGTTGAGAAAGATCAAATCAAGAATCAAGTGAATTCCAAACCCTGTGAAAATAACGTTTCATACAATTTTTCTAATGTTTTAGGTGACAAGAAAAGTTATAGAAATGTTTGGGTGGAGATAGGATGTGAGAAAACTATGAAATCTTCAAAATTTGAATACTCACTTAGAAATATAGAAGGTTCATGCCTAGATTATGTTAGAGAAGGAAGAATTTATCAACTTCGATAAATCTTCTCAAATAAAGATCATACATGAACAGATAATCAATATTTTATGGTTTTTGTTGGTGATATGAAATCTATAGAAAAATATATTGCAATTTTTGGCCTAAATTATCACTTCTCGGAAGAAGGTGTGAACAAAGTTTAAGAAATAGAGAAATTATCAAGAGGAAATTTCCTAAAACATTTTAATTTAGAAACAAAATCTTAATATGTTAGAAAATTTCCAATTATTTTTGAATTTTTGGAGTAAGTTTATGGAATATCTGATTGGGCTGTTCATAATTCTGAAAGATGTATGAAAATCCTTCCAGGATAAGTTTCTTATTGTATAAAAGAAAAGTAATCTTGAATGAATAAAGTTAAAGAAAGAGATTTTATTATTGAGACGACTATGAAAGTATATAAAAAGAACAAACCATTGATACTTGTAAGTGGTTATTAATTACACATTTCAAGTGATTTAAAAATCTTGAAACATGTTGAGAATCACGATGGAGGTTTTGTTACCTTTGGGAATGGAAGTTCTATTAAAATAAGAGGAATCCAAGTGGATGATATTGAAGTAGAAAAATTTGAAGTCTATGGAAGTTTTATTTGTTTATGGGATAAAACATTACTTATTTATTTTAAGTATACATTGTTATGATGGAAAAGAAGTGTTTCTTTGAAAAGATTCACGTATTATTAGAATTGTGAAATATGGAAAAGTAATCACAAAAGTATAAAGAATTAGTGGAATTTTTTTTCAAGATAGTGAACTTAACAATAAATGTTATCTGAGTGTAGAAGATAAAAGTAAGTTGTGGAATAGAAGAACATGACACCTTATGAATGAAAACACGAACAAAATTTCAAAATTTTATGCTATATGAAATTTTATATAATTTTAAAGAAGAGAAGAATATGTTTACATTACTTTTTTGATAGAGAAGACGAATAATAAAAGTCATAATAATGTTGAGATTCAATCTACTAGGACTCTTGAACTTATTCATTTTGATTTATGTGGGCCAATGAGACATCAGTAAATTAAAGGATATTTATAATTTATTACTTTTATTGATTATTTCACTTTAATAAAAAACATAATGT
Source organism: Viscum album (assembly GCA_963277665.1). Taxonomy (NCBI): domain Eukaryota; kingdom Viridiplantae; phylum Streptophyta; class Magnoliopsida; order Santalales; family Viscaceae; genus Viscum; species Viscum album. The sequence goes on from OY728142.1 coordinate 1,782,324,404, forward strand.
ATATGAATCAAAAGTCAGAGGCTGTATAAATGTTTAGAGTCATTATAAAATATATTGATAATGAAATGGGGATTTATATAAATTAGTTGAGAATAAGTAATTGAAAAAAGCTTAAAAGAAATATTTTTTAAATGTTTCATAGAAATAATGGTATTTTAAATCAATATAGTGATACATATACAATAAAAAAAATGTAGTAGTAGGAAGGAAGAATATAATTTTGGTGGAAATGGGATGAAGTATGGTAATAGAATAAAAACAATCAATGTTCTACTCGAGAGAAGAAATTAGTACTTATGTACATGTTCATAATAGATGTTTGCTAATCCAAGAATACAATATGAATTCTTATTATATGTGTTATAAAAAACCATTAATTTATGTAATTCAATGTTTTTAAAAGTCCATGTCTACTTAAAATAAAAAATCCTGATCTTGGAATGTATGATGAGAAAGACAAGGAATCAACTTTTTTTAGTTATTCAACCAATGGACGAAGTTAAAAATGATGAAAAAACTATTTAGAAAAGATGGTGGATTTATATGATGTTAATGTTTTTGAGTGTCTAAATTCTTTAACAAAAGTTTCTAGGAATGTTGAGAAAGAAAAACTGAATGTTCCAATGAAAATAAAGGTGAGAAAAGTAATGTGCATGAAGATTCAGATGATTTATGTGATGAGGAAAGTGATGTAGGAAGAGGAACCTAAAAATTTCAAAGTTTAGAAAAACATGTTGATACTAAAAATATTCTTAGGAATAAGAGGGATCTAGTTCATAACAAAATAAAGCTAAAATTAGAAAATCAAACTTCATTCATCTCAAAAATTGAACCAAAATCATTTTCAGAAGATTTTAAACACGAATAAAGGATGAAAAATATGAATGAAGAGTTGAATAAAATTGATAAAAATAAAACATAGGAACTTTTTCCATATTAAAAAGGTAAAAATTTTATTTGAACAAAATGGGTTTATAGAAACAATTTGTATGAACACAAAAAAGTTTCATGAAACAAAGAAAGACTTGTTTGTAAAGGCTATGCACACGTGGAAGGTGTGGATTTTAATGAAACCTTTTCTTCCATTGAAATGTTTGAAACTATTATAATGTATTTATTATTGGATGATTATCATAATTATAAAGTATACCACAAGGATATAAAGTCATCATTTCTAAATGGAAAAATTTTATAATAATTTAACATTGAATAGCATTGTGGTTTTCTACATGATTTGGGTGAAAAAAGTGTGCATATTAAAGAAATTTGTGTATGGGATGAAAAAATCTCCACGTGCATGGTATTAAAAGTTTTTTAATTGTTTTAGAATGTGAAATATTTATAAAGGAAAAGTTGATATCAAATTATATGTAAAATATGTTGACTCTAGAACATGAATTTAACTAGTTTATATGGATGATATAATTTTTTCTGGGAATATTGAAGATGATTGTAAAATATTTTATGTTGAAATGAAAAGAAACTTTGAGATTTATATTTTAGGAAAATTAAAATTATTCCTTGGTTTAAAATTTAAACAAAAATAAAAATACATTTTACTATCTCAAGAATTGTATTTTGGGTAATTGTTATAAATGTTTGGAATTATTGATTAAAAAGAAGTATCAACTCCAATCATAGTGGGGATAAATTCGAGTAAAGATGATTCTTGAAATTGTGTAAAACTAATTGGATATTATAAGCTTATAAGAAGCCTACAATACCTTACATCCTCAATAACTGATATTTTTTATACTATGACTTGGTGAGCTAGATATTAGAGTGATCTAAAAGAATCACATATGTTGTAAAAAATAGAATATTCATATATGTTAAAGTAAAAAATTACAATCGAATTTTATAAACAAATAAGATATAATATAAAAACTCAAGGTTATATTAATGTTTATTGGGATGGATATTGTAATGATAGAAAGTCAAATTTTAGAGGAACATTTTTCTTTGGTAAATGCAGTATGAATGTGAATATTAAGAAACAAGGTTCAGAAACATTGAACACAGTGGAATAAGAATATGTTGTAGCTACCTAGGCTTGTACTTAGATGTTGTGGATGAATCTTCAACTATAATATTTGAAAGGAAATTTTTCTAAACCATTGAAGATACTATGTGATAATCTGAGTTCAATTGATCTTATAAAAATACTTTCCAACATTAAATATAAAAACACATTGATATATATATATTCACTTTATAAAATAGAAATTTGTTTCTAGAATATATCCCAAGGAATTATCAAAATTATGATATCTTCTAAAATGAAATAACTAAAGAAAGGTTTGTTAAGTTGAGGCTACACCTTCATGTTCAACCTCCTCCAATGAATTCCTAAATCTCATTAGTAAGTCCCCCATTGTGCTTTGGATTATATTGACAATAGAAGAGAGAAAGTGAAAACTTTTTACTTTGTAAGAAGTTTTTAATTATCTTTATTTTATGGATATAAATAATTAGTTATCAGATAATTGGGGAGGAAAAATTAATGGGGGAGAGAAAAAGAGAGGTGAGAAAAGATAAAAGTGAGGGGGTTTTTATCATTACATGGGCACAAAATATTCTTATCACCGAGTAATGGAATTTCTACAAAAAAATTATTTTTTCCCATTAGTGTGGTGTCATTCCACTCTCTTTTGATAATTCCTATATTTTGAAAAAAGATGAAAATTTTGAGTTTTTTCAAAAAAAATGTGTGTTAAAGTTTGTGTGTTTGAAAAATAGTGAATTGTAAACATTTTTAATGAAAATTTTCAAAAAAATCAAACGGGGTAGATTTAATAGAATTATTTATGTTTTGCTTCTAAAATAGTGTTTTTATTTGTTGAAAACAAATAATTAGTAAATGAATGTTTTTGAAAATCATGTGAACATTACAGAAGATCGAAACCCAAACATAAATGGGGAGAAAAGTTTTCTTTTTGAGAATGTTTTTTTGAATGTAGAGTATCTGACCCAGTAAAAGAAGTTACTGGAGTCATTGAAAGGATAAAATTTATTGATTGGACACATAATCAGTCTCAGATCCATTGACAATATGTTAATGATCTATCAGACATATTTTTTTTAGAAATAAGTTTATGAGTTAGAAAGTTAAAATGTTGATGTAGTGTTTTTTTGAATACACAGATTTTAGGAGTTAGAGAGTTATTAAATTTCTAAACATAACTCTGATGATGATTTGATGTTTTTTAATTCTAAAATATCATAATATGTCTGTGACACTTGTGATGCAAGCCTTACGAAGAAAAGAGAGAGAATATATGTTGATAATGGTATTGAGTTTTGGTTGGAAAGAAATAAGGTTCTGAAAGTAAGGGAAGGAATAATACTATATATGTCAGAAGATGGTTTGAAAACCCTAATGTTCTCATAAATCATGAATAATCTCTTGATAAAAGAGTTTAAAGAAATTTAAGAGTCATAAATATTGTATTGGTTCCCAAAATTGAGATTTTTTTATCATATCTAGAAGTACTGATTATAGAAGTTTTTAAAATTCTAAATGAGGTATATCTGATGAGGTTTGAATAATTAAAAATTTGTAGAATGGGGTTTCCATTGAAATTTTAATTCGATGGTAATGATAATTAAATCATTATTAGGATTTCATCAGACTAATGTTGGTGAAGTTCTATTGGATTGAATTTGAGAAGGAAATTGGATCAAAACGACTATGAGAAAGAAATTCAATCAGTCTGACTTTGGGAAAGAAATTTAATCAGGCCGACTCTAAGAATTAAAGTCAATCAGACTGAATTTAAGAATGGTATTCAATTAGACTGACTCTAAGAAGGAAATTAAATCAGAATTACTCTAAGAAGTAATTTCAATAAGACTAAATCTATTGAAGAAAGTTAAATCAGAATGAGATGAATAAGTTCTATTATATTGAGTTGATGAAGTTCCATCCTAATGAGATGTGGAAGTTTCATCGTATTGATGAAAAGTTAAAATGTCTAAGAAGAATGATTACATAGAAGACTCAAGGACATTTTAGAATATTTGAGAATATTTTAAGTGGTCAAAAATAAAATTAAAATATTTGTAGATCTTAATGTATTTGAAATTTATTAAGAAGAAAAAGTTTTTATGTTTACAACATTTTTCATTCTTGGATTTTTATAAATAGATGAATTAATATAGGTATGTTATACAACTTTTTCATGTGAATAGAAAAGGTAGATCACTACAGAATTCATGCTACAATTATCTTTCTAGATTGAGACCTCATTACAAGGATGAACATCTAAAGGTTTTTTTACTAGACATAAGATGATCAGACTGAGCATTTGAGTAATTCATATTGAGAATGGGTTCATTGTACTAAGTTCATCAAACTAAATTCGTCCGACTAATTCCATCAGACCTAGACTCATCATATGGAAATAATGAGACCCACATAAATTGGATTGAGGATCCAGATTGATCATTTGTAGACCAATTTAAACAAATTACTCATTATTTTTTTGGTTCAATTGTTTTTTAAAAACTTTTTAAAGTAGAAGGTGTCAATATAATCATTCATATCGGGATATTGAAGGTGTTTAACAGGAGTTGGCATAAGTTTTATTCACTTATTTATAATTGTGAGTTTCCATAGACCCACAAGAGTGGCTATGGTAGGGATTTATGTTCTCACACTAAGGTAGGACCTTTTAAATCTTGTGTTCATTACTTGATTTCCTACTTTTACATGAACTAATTTTTACTGAAAGATGATAAGGTAATGAACATTAACAGGTTGTAGAGTTTAAGTCTCTAAAAGTCATGAAACTTATAGAAAGAGAACAACTAATTCAAAACCCCATTAGTATTTATTCTATCCTTTTGATATCCCTAAATTATTTTCCTAGATAATATTAGCATGAAATAATCATTGAAGTAGAAGTTTTACCAAATTAATGGAAATTGAGCTATGAAATAAATTATCTCACACTTCCCTTAAGTTTTACAAACATAAACCTCATGTATACTGGTTTAAATAATGTTATTAATTTACCCTAGAACAATATTAATATTTATAATACCTTATATTATCATTTAATAACAGCTTACCACCCGTTCATTACAAATATTTAATTATTTTCATTGTTTTGGGGGAATTCATTTAATGGTTTCATAGTCGGTTCACTTGTGTATAATTATCGATGTTCTTTAAAAATAGAGATGAAACAAAAGAATTGAAATGAAATTGTATTAATGAAAATCCATAAGTATAAATGGTCCCATATTTCATTTTTTATAAATGAGGATGATTCATTTGATGAAATGTTAACGATAAATGTTCAGTTTATTTTTGTGGGTTTTCCAACTTTCACAAACTTGTTTCATTTTATTTAATATTATGCCTTTATATTATTTTCATAACATTAAATATGTTATAATATAATTATTAAAACCTTATTTTACTATAATAATACTTCTATGACTAATGTTGAATGTGATAATGGAAAAAACATTATCCATAGAGATAGGTAATCCCTATAATTTGGATAACAATATCGTTTATTTAAATATATGGAGATGAGAAAATTGGTGGATATAATATATTCCACAAAAAATATAAGATTCCATAATATGTGTGATACTAGTGTTATTATTATTTAATGGATGATGGAGGTGAAGATAATGTAGAACAAAAAAATAAATTGAGAGAGGTTGTTTGAGAAAGTTACCTTTTGAATATCAACTCCTTAAAAGACAACTTAAGGAACTTTTAATTGGTATTTGGGGAATAACGTAAGCAATTGGATTTGGGGAGAGTTTTAAGGATAGGTTTTAGTAGATATTTTAAGATATTTAATTCTTTTTAGTTGAAATGGGGTGGTGAGGAGTGGTATTTATACTCGAGGAGATGTGGTTTTAAAGGATTAAATAAATATTATTTTATATTTAAAGACAACAACATTTGGGTGGAATTAATTTCAAAAACATTTATTGATAATTAATGTTTTAAATGATGTTTTATGTTTATAAACACATCAACCACAAAATTAATTTATTTCATAGTTATTTTTAGGTTTTACCTTTTAATTTTAACCCTTTCTATTATTTTACCTATTATGCGGTAATTTTTTTTCACCATGATAGATTTTTTATGCATAAAAATTAATATGACCTTATAAAATAATTTATACCTCATAATTATGAATATGGAATCCATTTTGTTTTATTAAATATATAAAAGTGATTACAAATAAATTCTAAATATGTTATGCGTAAAGTATATGAAAATAGTTTTTAGGGTTAAAATCGTGGTTTTTAAAATTACTAAGAACATGTTTCTAAATGTAACAATTTATGTATTATGTAATAAAATAAATAATTTTTTATCATTAATGTGAAATCATGATCATAGAATAATAATTTCATAAGAGATAAGGTATTAAAAAATAGTATTTTTATTTTTTTAACAAAAAAACCAACCATTTAAAAAATTCCCATAAAAATACCCTAAGATAATTTTAACCCTATGAGTTCAAAGATGAAATTTATTTTGTAAAATAAATTTTATAAAAGTTTCAAATGTTAATTATATTTATTCTCTCATAGAATGAAATAAGAATATCTTTTTGAATAAAACACACATTTGATGAATAAAATGACTACTAAAAATTATGTGTCCATTTCCTATAAATAGTTAGATTTTTATTGAATATGAACTTCATATTTATTTGATAATATTTTTAATATTATTCAAACCCACTAATTAACATCTATTTTTAACGGACATGTTAAAATATTAATATTTTGGGGTTCTTTTAAGATTGGCATTTTTTGAAATGTAAGTTATCTAATAAAACGTTATTTTAAAATATCTGGGTGTTATATAATAAATGTTAGAAAACATCAATTTAATAATAAAAAAACATAAGAAACCAATTTTGGAACTATATAAAACATGAATCACACATACCTATCCTTAAAACCAAAACCTAAGTTCATATTCTTTACCAATATCTCTATAAACTCAACATAAAAATAAAAAACAAAATTAATTTTATGGAAATCAAAATTTTTAAATCAAAATTATTATTGCTCTATCAGAAAAAGAAAATTCACAAAAACACCAACCTAAAATGAAGTATAAATGGTACCAAACTATTTTTTATGTAAGGATAAGAATAAGATGAATAATATATACAAACTAACATAAAAACAACATGGTATTAGTTTGAATCTTCTTAAATAGGGTTTGGAAAACTAATATTTAAAGGAAAGAGAAGAAGAAGATTAATGGAATTTGATGATGGATAAGATAGATAAAGGTATAACCTTTATAAATCATCTTGATACTAGAAAAAGAAGATTAATATTTGGGGTTGAATAATTGCTACGAGATCCTCCAAGAGGGGTATCGTCCAAGTGAGGGGGAAAGGGCCTCCTTTAGGGTTTTAATTAAAATCAGATAGTTTATGAATTTAAACTTTTTATAGAACATGGTGATTAACATGGGTTGAACACATGGTTTACCAAAATATGTTCTAACTGTGCACCCCTAATTTCACAACTGAAGGGGTGATGCACTATTTTGACACACGGTTGGACGAAATATGCATCAAACATGTTAATCAACTCTAAAGATAGTTGCAAGTCTTGCATGGGTAGTCCAAACAGTTAGTAATAATTGCAGGCCAACCATGAATCCTAAACCATAACATCAAAACATTAAAATTTCAAGGAAATTCATCCCAAAATTGAATGGAAGGATTAAATGAAAAAATATATAATAATAGGGAAAATAACGTCCTGTGTGTGTTACAATTTTCCCCATGATAACACATTATTACCCTAGAAAGTCATTGAGTTTCTAAGAGAATAAATGAACATTAAAGAGTTTCAACCAATAACCAAATACACTTATAACATGATCTATGATTTCCATCATAACCAAATTATACCATTACGTACAATTCTAAATTAAATTCATAACTCACACATGAAAATCTAAAAAAAGGACCAAAATAATTGAGAACCATGGGTTTTCTCCCCAAAATTCAAGAATTTCACTACCATGGTGGATCATTAGATCAATTCCCATTAAAAGAAACCACTATGAAACGTAATTTATAATTTCTAAATAAGAAGAATCATTTGAAATGAACCAATAAAATAAACATAAATAATTTGAAAGCAAACAAATTTTTACTCCCAAAATGAGCACAAGGAACCATATATGCCAAAATACATGTCAGGAATATAAATTAGTTATAATAAAAGAGAATTAATATAGAGTAAATTAAGTGTAAAAACAATAAATACATAAAAATTATCACTTAAACACCATCAATATTTTGAATATGACATTTATTTTTTCTTATTCTACCAGAGAATTAACTTATAGAGCTTATGATGATTACTGAATTGAATGGATCAGTTGTATGTATAGGGGATTTTGGAGGAGGAAACCTTAAAATTCTCAAATTGGGCACACTGAAGGTATAAAAAATACAGCTTATTTTTTAAGTAGTGGTGTTAGAAAGAGTATTTACCATTAAATCAACTAGATTATATTTCTCACCAGGTTTAAAACCTTACTAATATTTAAAGGGATAAGGATTCCACCCCTTCGATTTCAACATCTAGAAACCAACTTAGCCATCAACACTTCCCAAACTAGTCTTTTAAAGGATGTTAGTCCAGTTTAAGGCACTCCATTAATAAGATCAAGATAAATAACTTTCATAAATAGATGATATTTCATTGAATCACTAGACATGGAATTAAGAGATAATGGAACAAGTTTACTGAAGTGTTTAATTTACTCTTTCACTATTTTTTGACCTTACTAGAGAATCATATGTTTTATCACATTCACCTCCTTCATTTAATTTGGTAAATACCACGTAATGAATTTGGTATGAATGAAAAACTATGCCATATCATTTTATAACTCATATAGAAAAATTATCTTCAATCATTTCTAACTATGTCCTTCAAAAAATCCCAAGACTTCCCTCCCTCTCACAAAAACTCAAGGCACTAGATGAGTAATAGATAACTAAAATCTTCCCCATAACCACCTCTTGAGTTTTGAAAAATAAAATCTATAATCTACAAAATTCACCAAAATAAAAAGGATGATATGCTAATATTTTTTTCATTAACCCAAACAAGACACACCTGAACTGGGAACCTAATCTGGCTTTTAGAAATGAATTATTGGATTTTTGAATGATATAGGCTGAAAACCAGTGCTATAGAACTAAAGTATACGCACTAGGAATGATTTCACCTAATAAATAATCATTTACATGTTTTGGAACTCAAAAATAATTTCTCAATGGAACATCAATACAATATACTTCCATTCCAATGAAATAAATAATGAAAAATTATTATCCAATTATGTAAGGCACAAACAGAATAAATAAAAATCCACTAAAATTAAAGGAAAAAAATAATATATAATTTATAATACGAAAAGTTCTATTAGGGAAAATTCTTAAGAACTACCCCAAAACAAATCCAATATACCTGAAATGATCTCCATATGATCTCATGTTCACTATCTATCATCCAGACTAGCCCACTACATGAGTGATCACAAAACCAAACCTAGACTTATAAGAAGATACTCGATCTATAAACAATTATTGGTGTAAGTAGGTTGTTATCATAACATCCTAGTAAGATATCACCAGATAATCCATGAATTTCCTTAACCAAATCTAACTAGAAATACACATTTGAAATTAAAAGTAGAAAATATTTAATTTTTCCTTTGATGAAAATAGAAACATGAGATTAATGTTTTTTTGAAACCCAAAATATTTATTAATGAAATATATTAAACCTTAAAATATTTTTTTTTGGAACCAACCCTTGGAAATATACTTTTTTTAAAACTAACATATAGATTAAACCATTATAAGTATTAATAAAAAAAGAAAAAAATTCATATAAATTATTGAGTATAAAAATCTAGGTATAAAATTTAAATAGAAGGACAATTAAAGTAATAAATATATTATAAATTAGATTAGAGGAGAAAATAATAAAATAATGTCAACAAATTAATTAGAATAGTAAACACGAAAACTAAATGGTATACATAATCATTGTAAACACATAGAAATCCTAGGAGATGATCTTATATGTATTCATATAGAATAATATACTGACCTATTGATGCATTACTACTTTATAAAAAAACATATTCCCTCAACCGACCTCACCAATGACATGCACCTAGGGCCAAGATGTATCCCACACAAGGGGGATTCCATTCTCTTTCATCGTGATTAGATAATAAAATCGTCTTAATCCCACATTAAGTAACAATAAAATACCATGTTGATAATGATGGGAGGTTAGTTAATATTTTCCAATTCCAAAAACAATCAACACATAACAATGTCATATCCTCATCCCACTCCAATACACCCACATATGTTAATATCCTCTAGTATTTACATAACAACATCACAATCACATAAACTTACAAGATAAAACATATAAAGGATATAGGGATTCCTTTGAGGGTGTAGTTTAATTGAGAAATCTATTTAGAATTTTCCAAACAAGACATGATATTTAAAACAAGTAATCACTATTAAAATCTATAAAAAACCATTTCAAAATAAATATCACTTGAGATTATCTTTTTAATGTGACAAATGAGCCATAATGACCCATTATAGAAATTTATAAATAAAATAACCTTCAAATGAAATCATTGTTAAATTTAATGAATACAAAACCACTTTTCTAGTTACGAGAAACAAAATATAATGTTAATAAACCATTCATATAACTTTCACATCAACAAGGTATCAATAAAAAGAAGCAAAAAACCTTATTCAAATTAAAAAATAATAATATTTTCCAAGACAAGGGAATTGAAATCAATGAAAATGAAATAAAAAGACAATAATACCTAAACACCTAAATGAAAACTACCAATAAACCAGAAAAACTTCTCAAGAAACAATTTAATAATAAAACACCATAATAAAACTATCTCTGAAATTTGATCATACCCCCCTACACACATAAATTTCCTTTAAACCAAACCTTGAGTACATATACTTTATCAATTTTCCTATAAAATTATCATAAGATTCTAAAACAATAACAATTTTTGGGAATTATTTTAATGAGGAAACATGTATGGTGTATCAAGAAAATAAATATCCAAGGAAATCACTACATCAAACAAAGTGATGATGGTAAAAAACCCAAGAAACAATATGTACTCCCAAAAATCACATACCAAATGGTATTATATTGAATAAAATTTATAGTATTTGACCAAAAATGATTTAAAGATAATATAATAAGAATAAAAAAGTATTTCGATGATGAATAATAGAAATAAAGGTCGTGTATTGATGAATCAACTAGAAACCAATGTAAGAAGCTCACAATTGAAGAGAGAGGGGACGAAATTTCTAAGTGATCCTCCTAGAGTGGTGTCACATGAGTGAGGGGATAATGTTCTCCCTTTCAAATTTTATTTTCAAGATTTCAATTTAATAATTTTGACTTTTTTAATAACTCGTTGAGTCACATGGTATGGCTATATGGTTTTCCAATCATTGTACTAACCATTCACCCCTCAGTAGACAATCAATGGGGATTTTCATGGTTGGGCTACATGGTTAGAAAAAAGTACTCCTAACATATGAATAATGTTAGTAACTAGATTCATGTATTATATGGGGTGGCCTCATAGTTAGTATTAAATGTTCAAAATAAGTTTACCTACACCAACATATCAAAAAAATTTAAATTTAAAAGAAATTAAATGAAAAACTAAATGGAAATATTTAATATTAATAATTATTTAAATAATAGAGGAAATAAAGGTTGTGTTGTTACACTACCTAATTTAATGGTGAGATATATCATTCCCACAAATCAAATAATGATAAAATACACATATGTGTTCCACATGAACTTGGAAACTTTTATAGTCCAATCATAACTTAATTAAACCATGATAAATAAATCGGTTTCATTAATATTTCCACAAAAACTAATCCTAAGCTATCTAAATTAGTAATTTAAATGGTATCATTAGATAATATTTCAAGTGAATCATAAGAAATGTTAATGTACATTGACATAGTCGAAAAACACTTCAAGAACATATTAACATTATATTGAAAAATAAAAAGTAATACCATTCATTTTTTTGATAAATTTTCTTTCAAAGGAAATAATTTTTAAAGAAATGAAAACAAAATTTACTTTATTAAACCATGATAACATGGTATGGGATCTTTATAATGAAAATTTGTTAACACAATAGAAAAAATGTTTCGGTGTAAATTTCTAAAATGACCCCTTTTATATTTTCTAGTTAAAATCAATAAAAAATGACACATATAGAAAATGTAAAAAAGTGATTCCATTCTAACTTTAATGATAGTCAAATAAATATAAAGTAAACATAATAATATCATTATAGATAATTATATTTAAAAAATAAAAGAAATAAAAATGAACATGTATGGGAAATATTCATGATAGAAAAAATGAAATAATGTTGTATCGACTTAAAAATAATGTAACAGACCAACCAAAGTCAATAGAATCATATACCTGAGATGGGCGTCATGTGGTGAGGTGAGGCAAGAAAACAAAATGAGTCTTTTATATAAGGAAACAATAAATACAACCAGATTACAAGTGAAAGAAATGTATACAACCAAATCAATACAATATAATCTAAACGTGATAAACCAAAAAGTATGAATAAATAATGACAAAAAAGTATCCATGTGACCAATAGTCACCTCTAAACCTACCTGAACTGAAGGAAATAACTAATAAAGAATCTAACATAATATAATATACACATCCCTATATCTACATCCTACAATAATACAACTACAACATCCTAGAAAAAAAATTACTGTGTGATAAAAAAACCCTGTAGGATACCACCAAAACATCTATAAAATGTATAATAACAATAATTCAATAGTTCTAGATTAAAAAAAGAATTATACAATTCATTTTCATAAATCCAAATCATTTTTAAATATTTCTCCCCCAGTGGGTTTCATAAAATACTTTAATACATTCATATATAAAAATATGATAGGTATAAGTGATATAAATAAGAAATAATATCCATGTATCAATATGAATGCACGTAAACACATATCCTTGAAACAACCTATGATGTGAAGCTATGTCACGAAATCTAATATAAAACCTATGAGAAAAAATCCATGATAAAAACCATGCAATAAATAATTGTAAATAAAAAAGAACCTCATATCGGGACTTTGTCAATGTGAAAATATGTACCAGAAACTCAATATCGTATACATACATAATGTTGGATCTAACCAATATCGAGTCCTACCAGATTCCATCGATATCAAAAAAGGTTACCCCTTAGTGGTTCCACAAACACTAAGGCTACCAGAGTCTCTTTTAGAATGCACCTAAGGTTCCCAATGTGGTAGTTATCAAAATAAGCTTTTATAAAAAAGTTAAAAATATTATAATTTTTTTTAAATCCAAGCTAATATGATTCGCTGTTGGAAACCCCATTTCTAAATAAAAAAAATCCATTTTAAAAGAAGAACCAATTTTGAAAAGATTTACCTTTCAAATCAATCCTTTAAAGGAAAATATCTCTTAAAATAAATGAATTACTGAAATTAATTTTACAAGAAAAATGATTAACTCATTACATTAATCAATTTTATACAAGCACCTACCTCAAACCTGTATAAAACTAGCCACCTTCAACAAAAAATGATTCAAAACAATGTGAACAGGCCTCGAAAGACAAGGCACACCAATAAATTGAAGGAGATCAATACAAAACACTATAGTATCACAAATCCAAACGAAAACATATCCAATTAACCTTCTATGACCAAATAATGGATGAAACAAAATGAACTCTTACCCAGAGACGTTCACCACAACCAAAACGATAATTGATCACTAAAGGGATGATTTAAAAGGACTGTAGATATACAAAAAGTACTAGGGGAGAGATCTGGTCATGAGAGTGAGGCTTCACATTCGATGAATGAATAAAAAACCCATACAAATCCCTAAAAAACACTGCCCGTGAGAATTACATTACGTGTAATCCCATTATACATTGTTTAATCCATGAAGGCTAGAATAACTGAAAAACACGTCACTTTTATATTTAAAATCTGATTTTTGTCCTTACATAATGTGAACCTATTATATATTGTGTAAACCCATCACATTATGTATCCAATTCATGAAATATTCCTAAAAAACATTACATGATGTGAAACCCATTTACATGATGTGTAATCTCCCAAAAGATAAAAAACATGCTAGTTTCTAGTAAAAAAACACCTAAACTCCCACGATGACCTCCGAACTTGGATAGAACCCCTAAAATACATAAAAAATTATAATTAGACTCCATTAAATAAAATATACTTATATACCAAAAAATTAGGTCATTTTCCAAGAAATTCCACTCTATCCTCATGAAGCCCACAAACTCACCCAGATAAGGATGGAAAACAAATAATAAATAAGGGAGTACCTGAAAAGGGTAACTGGGTGTTATAATCACACCACCATAAACATTTTCTATCCCCAGAATCCCCCATATCCCAAGAATTTTAACAAGTAAAGACTACTGCTACCTCTTCAACAATCACCTCTCCCATATTAGGTGGCTATCTCATCTGCACTGCCAAAGTACCCTGACAAGTGGAATCATTTTACCGTGCAGTACCTTTTCTCACGAATCCATAATCTTAACTGGATTCTCATACATGGTCATTTAGGTCTCAACACAAACTTCCTCCCATCCAATCACATGGTAAGGATCCAATATATGAATCCTTATCTAGGAAACAGGACACACACCATGGATTGAAGTCAAACCAGAATGTAAGTGCAATCGATTGGCCACCTTCACTAGTTTTTTAATGATCTCAAATTGAGCGACATAACTTGGTGCCAACATACCCTACTTACCCAACTGATGATATTTCAATTAGGGTGAAACTTTATGAAAACTTAACCACCAACCTCAAAATTCAGAGGTCGACGACGATAGTCCACATAAAATTTCGGATGACTCTATGCGAGGATCGATATCTACCAGATCAATTGTACCGTCTCCTTAATCTCTTAGAAAATACTCCACAAAAACAAAGACCTCTCTTAGAAATATACAAATAACAAACAAAATATACATGTCCTCCCATACATAGACTCAATGGGAACCATCCTATTTGAATCATGAAAACTATTGATATTTGAAAACATGACGAGAGGAAATTTATTTTCCCATGATCCACCAAAATCAAGAACACAATCCCAGATCATAGCCTCAATAACCTGGATAGGAAACTATCTCAATCCACCATATGTGGATGATACATCACACTCAATCTAATTTGGGAACCCTTCTCCTACTACACAACTTTCAACAACCTAGATGTGATCCTTGACTCTTTGTTAGATACAACTACAGTGGGAACCCTGTGAAGTATCACAATATCTTAGACATACAAATCCATAATCTATCCCATCTTCATCATCTCCTTTATAGGAATGAAATTCCCCAAATTCATGATTTGATCAATGATCACCCTAATTGAATCCTGCCCAATAGGATTACAAGGAAAATTAATGATGAAACCCGTGGACATATCACCCCACTTCCATAACATAATGAGTAAAGTCTATAGATAAATCATTAGTCTATGGTGTTCTACCTTAATTATATGACATGTAAGACATCGTGATACAAAATACGTAACCAAATTCTACATCCCCTGCCAGGAATACCGATCACTCAAGTTGTGATTCATATCAGCAGCCCTAGGATTCATGGACCAAAAAGGCTGGTTTCCACCATCTATCAATTATTTCTCTAAGTAAAATTGTACAGACAACCTACCACAAAAGCTCAAATCATCACTAGATGATTGATACCACTCAACTGAGTTCTCCCCACCACAAAGACTTCAATTATTTCATTGTAACTTGGTGTCTTACACCTATTTGAGCTGAACTCTCTCATCAAAAGA
The DNA here is from genome assembly GCA_963277665.1 of Viscum album. Classification (NCBI taxonomy): domain Eukaryota; kingdom Viridiplantae; phylum Streptophyta; class Magnoliopsida; order Santalales; family Viscaceae; genus Viscum; species Viscum album. The sequence continues at coordinate 1,782,340,426 of OY728142.1, forward strand.
CATGAAAACCTTCATCAAATCCAAGAAAATCTATCCAACAACGTCATCCAATCCCAATATCATATCATCACACAAACTCATTTGAGACTGGTGTTTAAAAAATTTCTTTATGGCTTGTGTTGGTAACCTTCTACTCAATGAATTGACAACCACATTTTCCTTCCCAATGGTGTATGAAATATTAAAATCAAAAGATTGAAGATAACCCACAAAGTATCTTTGTCACAAGTTTAGACACCTCTGATTGAAAATAGATTTTAGGTTATTATGATAGGAATAAACTGTAAAATTATCCCCAAATAGATAGTGAAACCACATTTTTATGGAATGTATGACTGATTCCAACTCAAGATAATGGGTGGGTTATTTTTTCATGTGAGGGAATAATTGGAATGATCTATAGACCACCTCATGTTTCCCCTCCATCAAGACACATCCTAAACCCATACCAAAATCTTGGAAGAAAACATCATAACTTGAACATAGTTTTTGAAGAATCACAAATGGAACTAAAGTCACCATCATCTTCATCTCCTCAAAAGGTCTACAACTGGTACCATTCCATTCATACTTTACACCCCTATAGGTTAAATCAGTCATCAAAGATGTGAGATTTGAGAAATCATGAATAATCTGTCAATAGTAACTAGTCAAACCCATGAATATTCATATATCAAACACATTTATAGGAATCTTCTAGGACACACAAGACTATATATTCTCAAGATTAACTAAGACACCCATCTCAGATATCACATTCCCCAAAAAGTTTAGTTCCCGGATTCAAAAATCACAGTTGAAAAGAATAGCATAAAGACAATGTTCCTTAAAGGTTTGATGAATGATATAAAAATGGTCCCTATGCTTCTCCTTGGATTTGGAGTACACCAATATATCATCAATTAACACTATAAGAATCAATTCTAAGAACTGATGAAAAATCTAGTTCCTGAAATCCATAAACAATATAGGATCATTAGTCAGACCAAATGGAATAACTATAAACTCAAAACTCCCATACTATCTTCTGAATAGTGTATTAGGTATATCTTATATTTGGTCCCTCATTTGATGGTACCATGAGCACTAGTAAATCTTAGAAAACCAACATTACCCTATAATCTAGTCAAAAAGATCATACATCCTAAAAAAAATATATTTTTTCTTAATGGTAACCTGATTCAACTTTTGATAGTAAAAAAAGTATCGATGCTCCCCTTTTCATTTACAGAAAAAAGACAGGAAAATCCATCAGTGACACACTAGGTAGACTAAATCCTTAATCCTCAAGGTTCTAAATATAGACCTTAAGTTCCTACAACTTAGTCTGTTCGATTTGATAAGATGACTTAGAAATATGCATCATTATAGGGAGAAATTCAATAGTAAAATCAACCTCTCTCTAGGGTGGTAAAATAAAAAAAAATCATCCATAAGTACATCAAAGTACATACTCACCACTACAGGAAGTCGACCACCAAAAAAAAGCTTCAACTATATCAATAAACATCTTTAACAACTAACATGTGGTTACCCTAGAATAAAGAACAACATACCCTTCCTTTCCTGATCTAGAGTTCAACTCACCTTGAATGACATGAGTGACCCCATCGACAGATAAGAACCATACTGAATGGTGATAATAGTCTATATAGCCCTTACTAATAATCATCCAATCCATACCAGTAATAATGTCAATTTTTTCTATATCAAGAACTAAGAAGTCTCATTATTCCTCAATGTTTCCTTTCATCACCAAACACGTAGAACACTTGAAACATTTTTTGAGCCTTTTTACCAAATGCATAGAAAAATCCAACAAGTATGACATATGTTATGGATGAATTACGGACACATGAATGAACTTTGATGATATAAAATAATGTTTAGGACATGTATCAAACAACACTTTCACCATAGACTATGAAATAAATAGCATACCTCTAACAACAGCTGGGAATAATTCAAATTCTTCTAACACATACTCAGTCACATAAAAATTTTGTTATCTTAGCCCCATTAACATCCCCATTAACCTTAGGATTTCACCAAAAAACATTTGATGCATTGGAAAAACCTGTAAACCCTTGGTGTGATTGGATCCTATCTTACTTCTATGGGACATATCTTCACAAAAATTCAAAATATGTCCCAATAATCCACAAATATGAAAAGTCCTAGGAGCCTCCGAATATGTCAAGTATGACTAGATTTACCCCTCTGATAGAAAATAAAATACTTCTATCGTATCAAATCCTATAGAACTTGTCACAATGAAAGAATACCCCCCTTTTCCTTCCCCTTATGGCTAGAAAATACACCCCAACTAAAAAAAGAACCAACCAAATTTCCACCCAAACCTGTCCTCCTAGCTATATCTACCTCAGGAAAAGCTACATTGACAACTACCTCTAAAAAGGATGAATGGAACTTGAGAATAAACATCAAACTTATATTAGGACTCAATACCAAATTAATCCTTAGAACCTTAAGGTACTTGTCATTCACAAGAGTCGTTTACATATATACTAACTCAACAAAACAATTAATATACTATAGAATGGTATGATCCACCTTCTCTAAGGTTAGAAACTCCTAGGTATTTTCTGTATGTAATGTATCAGGGTAAAAATATAGAATAAATATTCTATCAAAATAATACTAAGTAAGGTCCTCATGAAAATTAGGCTTCACAAAATATCCCCACTATCTACTTCTCTGTTTCCTGAGGATATATGTTGAAAAAACCAGATTCGAGTCCTCTCGAGTATTTAAGAAATTGAAGATACTCTCAATCCATTCAAGCCATTGCTCATATTTTTGTGGTCCTTTATTGCCATTGAATACGGTTGCAGGATTATTTGTAAACATAGCATCATGATCCACCACACATCTTGGGTTCTTGACACCCACTTAACCTAGATTCAAAATAGTGTACATAACAACTTATACCAATGAAGGATCCACTAGAGGATTTTATTATAGAACCAGTCTTACATATTCTTATCTTATATTTTGTGGGCATAATCTCATATTAATTCTATAATAAATACATTAAAATAACCAATTATATCATGAGAATATTTAAAAAGAAATTGGACCACTTTCAAAATTCCAATCAATGCTTTAAAACAACATGAATTTATAGTTATTTAAGAATTATATCCACAAAAGACATATCCCAAAATGAATAGGTCAATTCTAATAAACATCCCATATCATTAATTGAAATGATCCCAAACACCAAGTCTCAACCCAGGTAAAAGTCCCTGACCACCCATGGTAACTCGAGTTCAGTCATGAATGTGAGCTGGCCATGCACCTTTTTTGTACCTAATATCCGAATTCTGACGCTCCTAACTCATGTCTACCCAAACTCAGGTAGTGATAACACACCTAAATCATATCCCTATTTATGATACAAATTTTTAATAGACCAATCCACTTTAAGAAAACCATTCACCTGATCTGACCATCACATTTTAAGAATACGAATGAAAATAAAACGAGTCTTGCATATAAATAAACAAGACATAAAACCGTCATAAAATTGGAAGAAAAGGATATAAAAAAATCCATAAAATGCAAGAAAAATTATATAAATCTGGAAGCATGAATAAATCAAGACAAAAAATTCTCCATGTTACAAATAGTCACCTGAGAACCAACCTGAACCGATGGAAGAGACCAAAGGAGAAGCCAAAATGCTCTAATATTCTCTTCTATTTACATGTGTACTACAATACAACATCAACAAATAAATAAATGAAAAGGTATGGTGTGTTATAAAATTATCTTAGGATAACACCACATAATCTATACAAGGTTGAATAAAAATAATTGAATAGATCCAGTAAAAGAAAGTAGTTTTAAAAATAATTTTCACAAATCCAATTCATTTTTAAATATTTCCCCCTTTGGTTTTCATAAAATACATTCAAATTCTAAAACTATAAATATGATAATTATAAGTGATATATTTAGGAAATAATATCAATTCATTGATAGGTAAACAAGTAAACACATATCCATGAAAAAACCTATAATGTGAAACTATGTGATACAACATCATATGAAACCTGTGACAAAAAATCACTGAAAAAACAATCATGCGATAAATAACCATAAATAGAAAAGAACATAATATTGGGCCCTAGGATATGGGTCAAAATGTACTGTAAATTCAAGATCCAAAATAGTCATAATGTTGTATCAAACCAATATTGAGTCCTAACATATTCCGTAAATATTCAAAAGGTTACCTCATTATGGTTCCACACACTAAGGGTACCCAGGTCACTTTCCCGATGAACCCAATGTTTATAATGTTCCAATTCACAAAATACATTTTTATAACTATTCTCACAATTTTATAAAACCTTTTCAAATCCAATCCATTCTACTTATTTTTTTTGAAAACCCATTTCCAAATCAAGCCAATTAATTTTGAAAGAAATCCATTTTGGAAAACAATTACCTTTCAAATATATCATTTAAAAACAAATATAACTTCAGTCAATGAATAAACCAATGGAATTTACCATGGAAAAAAATAATCATCATTTTACTATCCCATTTTATAGTGAAACTTGCCTCAAACTAGTATAAAACTAACTGACTTAAACCATGATGATTGAAAACCATAGGAACAAACCTCGAAAGAAAAGGCACACCATTAAACTAGAATGAATTAATTGAAAACACCATCTGATCACAAATATGAAGAAAAAATGTTTCCAATTCAGTTTATACAACCAAATTAAGGAACAACTAGTTGGAACACATATCTGAAGAGGCACCCCACAACCAACACGATGATCAATCACCAAACGATTGATATGAAAGGATTGAAAATCTATAAATATTTCATGGGGAGAGGCTTGGTCGTGAGATATAGGATTCATAGTGGATGAATGAATAAAAATACTTTTACATCGCCAAAAAAACAACTACTGAAGATAATTACAAGGAATGTTATTCCATTACATGTATTGTGACCCACTAAAGCTTCAATCATTGAAAAATGTGTTTCCTTTTTATTTAAAACCATATTTATTATGTTGCATGATGCAACCTTATTACACGACATGTAAAATCACCACACTATGTGTCCACTTAATAGAATATTCCCAAACAACATTACATATTGTTTAACCCATTTACACAATGTGAAATTTCCCAACAGATAGAAAACAAATTAGTTTCCAATAGAAAAACACTTGAGACATCCTCTAATCTTAGGGAGAACCCCCAACTCCATAAACACATTTATACAAAAAATATATCTATTAAAATAAAAATATATCCCCAAACTATAGGAAAATTTATCATCAAAGGCACTCCATCCATGAGAATCTTGTAAACACACCCAAACAATGATGATGAATGAAGCATAAACAAGGGAGTACCTGAAAATCATAATGGGTTGTTATAGAGAAAATTTATATTGAATTTTGAAAAAGGGAGGTGAATTTGTAAAATGGAATGTTTACCTTATAAAGGAATATAAGATAAAAAAATATGAAGATTTTTTTACTTTGAAAAAATATAAAATTTCCCCTAATTGACATTTAGTCCCAATTAATCCTAATTTAAAATTGATATTACAATGAATCCCCTACATTTACTCCCGATTTCCATGAATGCAATTTAAGAACCTATATAATAGAGATAACCATATTAATCATTTATCCTTGAACCTTTAGTCATATATATTATGTTTTATACTCTTCAACTATAATAATTTATTAAAGATATATTTGTTAGTTTTTGTTTATTTTTTCATATGATGTTATTAATTTTTATTGTTTTGTAAAATATTTAAAAAGGATATTCGAATCCTTTTTTATTGATAAAAATTTAATCATCCCAAGTTTAGTCAAGTAAGTGGAATAATTTTTTATAAATTATTTCTTTATCCCCATTTTCATTTTATGGAAGTTATGAGTATGGTTCTTGATAATTTAATCCATGATAGAAAATTCTGATAATTTATCGATAAAAACATGTCACTTTATAATGACTATTAAATTTATTTCACAATTTCTGAAACATATTCTTAACAAAATTAACCCCTTAAAGTCTTACATTACCTGTATTAATATCTTGATAATTATTCATAATGAAAATGATGATATTGGTATAACATTTTCAATATTGTTTATTGAATCGACCCAAACAAGAATATTCTATACTAATAGTTGATTTAAAAATAAGACTTATATAATAGTAAAATTATTTTCATATATTAATAATTATATTTAAATAAAATAATTAAAAAATATAATGAGATTTAGAAATATTTAATATAATAAGGTAATTGAAAAATGTATTGATGACAAAGATTCTTAAATTGATGAATCCACTCTATCTCGAAATTGGTTCCTTCAGAATGAAGTATTTATGAAACATTTTTGAGAGTTAAAGAAATAAAATTTATAACAAGACTTAAGGATAGGAAAAATGGTTTGCGATTAAATAGATAACCGAATGACATGAGTGGTTTGGAAGGGGTGGTGGAGAAGTCATTCTATAGGAGAGTTTAAGGGGAATGGTTGTATTTCTCATTCCTTAATGACTATGGGAGATCATTTTCAAAAGTAAACTGGCCCCAAAATTTAAAAAAATAATGAGGATTGAGACTACGACCATTATCCACTAGAATTTTGAATTTTATATGTTTTATACATCATTTTAAACATATATAGTATTTTAATGTCTTTAAAATTTAGAGATATCATGCACTATTCACCCAAATAACATATTTACATTTTTAACAGTGAAACTGAAATTCATTCCCAATTTAGATATGCTGATTATAATTTTTAACTATGATTATTTGTTTGATTTTCTAAATATGAGAGCTTTATATTTTAAATGATAACATAAAATATGTAGAATAACTATTTTTATTAAAAAATCTTATTTTTATACATTAACTATCTAAATATTATTTAATTTCAAAAAATAGTTAAATGAGTATAAATATACATATTTATACATTAAAAATATAATATTTTATTAAAATCACACTTTAAAATAGATAAATTTAATTTATTACGATAAAAATATATAACACTTAGGAAAATAATTCTTCGACAAAACAATACACTACATTAAGATTTTAATAATATTAATAACATTATATTAAAATTATTTATCTTGTAACCATTCAATTCTATCAATACATTTTTATTCAAATCTTTATTTTTATTTTATAAACACTTAAAATCAATATATTTGAAAAAAAATAAAATTTAATGAAGGGATGACATATTCTTAGAATAAAATATTTTAATTTTACATTTAATTTTTTTGAATATATATTTTTAATTATATTAATTTTAATTTACTGCTAAAAATTACCCAACACCAATGTATCAATTGACCATAAGTATAATGACAATATATCAAATGGTTATATATCTGATGACCGTATGTCCAGTGACCATATGCTCAAAACCACTTATCCAACTACCATATGTCCAACAGTCATATATATGATGAACATATTACATTATTATATATAATATTATATACATTTATAGAATCATTTATCCAATTCATTTAATTCATTCTCAAATTTTTTATTTTTCTTCGAAATTTTTTCCTTCTTTATATTGTTATAATAAAATGTACACTTTTCAATGTAAACCCTGAAGATACGAATTTCATGTTTGTGGACTTTTTGTTAACTTGTGGTTTTATTCATCTTGTAGTTTTCCTAATGATGGGTCATAAGACATTATCATAATGTATCAATGTTTATAATGCATTGTAATATTTTATTTCAATAAAATATATCACGGTTCATTTTAGTTCGGTGTTATGTATGAAATAATTATTCAACATAATATTTATTTAAAGGAGACTACACACTAACATCTTAGGGTTTTATAACCAATGTATAATTACACATTATATTAAGTCATGAAATGCTGATAAATAGTGGAAAATGATGGATTCATACAATGGGAGAATGATTTACCGTAGACAATTTAATTTAATTAAAATAGGCCAATAAACCATGTAACTTACTATATGCCATCATTGAATATTTTCTTCACAATAAAATATAAATAAAAGTTAACTATATCCAAAAAACTCTAATTATAATAATTATAATTAATGTGACATATGAACTAGAACTAAATAAAAAAATTAAAATAAACACTATTAGAAAAACAACATATTTATATGATCCAAAATCATGCAAATAGGCTCGAGAACCATAGTTGTATCCTAACATAATGATTTTGGTGACTATGTTTGATTATTCCCATAGGATATGTCTAATTACATGTTCTAGGAAAATTTTACTTATGGGTATCTATTTCCATGGTCAAATACAATAGCAATGATATTCAAAAAACCCAAATTATTTATTACTAAAAATATTTAATGAATTATTACGAAAAAATTTATAAATGTCTTATTAATTATCTATTTTTATGATTTTTAAATGTACACCATAAATAATTTCCAAAAGGTTACTAATCCTTATACAATTCTTATCCAATCAGTCTTATCTTCATATATCGTTTCAAAATACTCTATAAAAATCGACATATAATAAAAATATGAAAATATTATTTAACAAATTTTGTAAGTATAAAATAATAATAAAGAAACTAATATATATATATATATATTAATTTCTATTTCACTCTAACTTAAAAGTATTCATTAATTACATAATACTAATAATTAATAATTAATAATTAATGACTAATTATTATTAATTATTAATTACTAATTTAAAAATGTTCATAATTGGTGGCTACTAAATAATCAATAATGACTATTTTTTAATGAGTAATAATAAATAGTAAATAATTTCTAGTAATTAGTCTATATATAATAATAAATAATTGATAATTAATAAGTAATAATTAATAAACAAAAACTAATAATTTTTAATTAATAATTAATAAGTAATAAGTAATAAATTCTTCTTTTTTATTGTAAATTATTATGTAAATTTATAACAAAATTATTTAATTTTAATCATAAATGAATAAATTGTAATAAATTATTTATGACTTATAAATAAAAATTAATACTTTTTTAATTATTATTTAATATTTATAAATAATTACAAATTAAAGATTTATAATTAGTAATTTTTAATTAATTATTAATAAATATTAATTATTAATTACATTTAATAATTAATTATTAATAACTAGTAGCTAATAACCAATACATAATAATTAATAATTTTTCATCCATAAATATTAATTAATAAGTAATAAATTAAAATTAACAATTAACAATTACTTAATAATTTATAATAATGAATCAATGCTCATTATTAGTAAAGATTATATGATTCATAATTCACAAAAAATAAATATAAATAAATGAGTGATAAATATCAATTAATTGTTAATTATTTATCTTTAATAATTTTTAAATTATTAATAATAATTATAAATTTCTCAATAATAAATATTTTTTAATTTGTAACTTTTATTCATAAATATTCAATATTTTATATTTTTTATGTAAGATTCAATATTTAATATAAAATGATTAATAATAAATTTTAATTAATTATTTTTTAATTAATAATTAATTTAAAATTTATAGTAAATAGTAAATAGTCACTAATTACAAATTAATAATTTATACTTTTTAATTATTAACTATTAATAAATTATTATTATAAATATAAATATATATTTAAATAAATAAAAAATATGTGATACCTATTGTTATAGTTGATTGTGGCCTAGTAAATAAGCCTCATCTACTTCCATGTTCACCATCAACCATGATCATATTTTCAGCCTATAACCATTGTTAATTATAACCATGTTTATAGTTGTTGGGAAAAAAATCCCTCAAGGTAACATTGCAGTATTTTTGTGTTGATTGTGTTTGTTGAAAAAGAAGGTTTCCATGATGAATTGTCAAGTTTTAGAGATGTTGTTGACAATCAAAATTCACAAAGAAACGTGGAAAAGGAATGAACGATTTGGAGGCAGTACAAAAAAGAATAAATACAAGGTGGCGTCGTATCCAATGTTTGCCAAATTTTTGGGGTCCAAAATTTGGAGTTTGGTGAGCATCGTGAAATATGGATTTTCTTCAAGATCTCATCAAAATATGAACAAGGAATGAGTTTCATGAAGATAGGATGGATGTATTGGATTTCTCAAGTACAATAAAAATGTTGACGGTGTTCTTCGTGATTACGACAAGCTTCACGAATAACAGAGTTGAAGGGAAATGTGGGGGTGTTTCATGACGGCAGCGCGGAGTAATTGACAGAACGCTTTGAAATTATGATGAGATCTGCGATTAGAAAATTTTCGTGGTGCTTCGCGATATTGAGAGAATTTCGACCGAAACTTTGGAGCTTTGCGATTTGAGATGACATGGCGTTGAATTCATGTGGATGGTTCGAGGGTTGGTGGAATTGTCTATAAATAGTCCTCGACCCCCTCGAGAGAGGTAAAGAGTTTTTCAAATAAAAATTTGTTTCTCTTGGCTCACGAAGGTGGTTCATGAAGGCAGCGTGCATCATGAAAGAAGAGATTCGCGGTGGCTAATCTAGCTCCATGAAAGTTGTTTTCTCTATGTCGGCTTAGTGAGCCTTGCGATGGAAGTCGCTCTGTGATGACTCACTACTAGAAATACAGGTATTTGCGATGTGTCATTTGCGACGGGATCCCGTCGCAAATGGCCTTTTGCGACGGGGCCCCGTCTCAAATGACCCGTTGCGGAAAACTGCGTCGGAACTAATTTTTTTTTGCGACGGGCCTGTCGCAAAAAAATTTACTTACGACGGAAAAAGGCCCGTCGCAAATAGATTTATGATTTTTTAAAAAAAAACTTATTTGCGAAGGGAATATATTCCCGTCGCAAATAATAATAATAAAATTTAAAAAAATTTAAAAAAATTAAAAAATTATTTATTAATATTTAAATATATTAATCTATTTATATTGATATAAATATAATATTTATTTTATAAATATGTTTTTGAAAGGATCTATGGAAATATAATATTAATTTATAAGATATTTAATAAAAGAGGATTATAAAATAAATTAAAAAATATTTTTATTCACTAATTATGTAATTTTTATCAATTAATAGTCATTTAATAACTTTTTGAATATAAAAAAAATAAAATAATTAATGAAAGATCAAAAATAAGTTGAAAATTGAAAATGAAACCCAAACTTCAAACGTCTATAAGTTTTAATCCGAGACTCCATTTGAGCACTACAGCATATCAAATCAAAGCCTGCAACGAGATCTACAGCTCTATAGAAGGGTAAAACCCGTCCAAGGTTTTTTCGAGGCCAAAAAAGCCCATAAGTCCTCCAAAACTGAGTTTTTAGTCAGGGTACCCCGGTTTTTACCATTCAAACAGCTATAACTTCTGATCTCGATATCAAATAAACTTATACCATATATCATATCAAATATCATTTCATATTCTTCGATTTGACTAATTGTAAAGCTGAAACAGACTCCTGGATTAGAAGTTATGGTAGTTTTATCATTCAAATGGCCATAACATCCGATCCGGATGTTCATTTGGCCTGTACCACATATCATATCGAAGATCATTTCATGTTCTTCGATTTGACTGGTTGTGGAGTTGAAATGGACTTACGGATTAGAAGTTATAGTCGTTTTAACATTCTCGATGGATTTTTACCCCTCATTTCTATGTATTCATTCATAACTATACAAATATATATATATATATGTGTGTGTGTGTGTGTGTGTGTGTGTGTTGTATATATGTATGTATGTATGTATTTATTTATTTATAAATACACATAAAAAACATATTTTATAAATTTATTTAAAACTATGTTTATAAATATATATTAATATAAAATAAATATACGAATAAAAATTTATAACTACATATATATATATATATATAAATATATTAATATACGAATAAATATATATATTAATATATGAATAAATATATATATATATTTATTTATATAACCAAATATATTTATATAAATATAAATATATATTAATATATGAATAAATATAACTATATATATATATAGATCATTAAATGTATAAAAAAATGAAATGGCTTAGTTGTAAAGTTTAATGCACACATGGGGGAGGTTTATTAATAATTATTAGTAATTATTAGTAATTATTCGTATTTTTTCTTATTTTTCACAATTGTTCCTAATTATTTCCTAATTATTCTTAATTATTCTAAATTATTACTAATTATTACAAATTATTACTCTTTATTCTTAATTATTAGTATTTATTACTAATTATTAGTATTTATTCTTAATTATGGCTAATTATTAATAATTATTCCTAATTACCAATAACTATGAACAATGAATACTAATAATTTAAATTTATTAAGTAACAAAAAAATCCAAACATAATTAAATTATAACTAATTAAGAATAATTAAAACTAATAAAAAAATTAAAATAAATATTAAATTAAAATGAACATAAATACCTTTAAAATTGATCTGAGGTTGATCTCTGATCCTTGTGGAAGACTTCAATATCAACTTCGGAAATAAAAATTAATCTTAAGAAACTGTGAACTCTAAAAATAGTGTTTTGATAGAAGTAGAAGATAGAGTTTGAGAATGAATGAAAAAAATGGATGAGGGTATTTATAGGTTAGTTTTTTTTCGACGGGACTATTTGCGACGGTATCCCGTCGTAAATACTTTAGCCCGCATTTATCATGGTCAATGGTTACATAGTTATTTGCGACGGGTCCCGTCGCAAATAATAACATGCCGACATACTATTTGTGATGGGGGTATACTCCCGTCGTAATTTTTTTTACCGCCGCCGGTTATTTGCGATGGGCGGTAACCCCCCGTCGCAAATAACTTACCTGCGAATAACCTTTTGCGATGGGTGAGCTTTCCCCGTCGCAAATAACTTTCCCGTGATTTGGCGCGCATTGCGCGCCAATCCTTTTACGACGGGAAAATGCCTCCGTTGCAAATAAGTTTCTAATGGGACTGTTTGCGACATGATTTATCCCCGTCGCAAAAACCCCTTTTTCCCGTAGTGACATGAGCTCCGCGATGGCCTATGCTTTGTGTAGGCTTAAGCTTTACAATGGCCTGAGCTCTGAAAAATTATTATGCTCCATGTGGTATGAGCTCTGTGAAGGTGTGTTCTTCACAACAAGCCTGGGAATTCGTCAAGGCTTGTTTGAGCTTCACGAAGTAGGGTGCTTTGCGAAGGTATTTCCAAAAGGAATTTCCTAGTCTTTCAGATGCACAGTGGTATTCATCTATGGATGAATGTTGAACATTAAAAGAGAATCTAACAATAGTTGAGGATGCACATATTCATGCAAATGAAGAGACCTATAGGTCTATAAACTATGATTTGATCCCTTCCAAGTGCAGTGAGTAGAAGTAGAGGAAGAAGGTTATCCTTTATACTAGTAGTGATCCAGAGGGAGAGGAACATGGAGTGGCCCTTGGGAAGTAGTGAACTAACCCTAAACATTGTAAAGGTAGTGAGCCTGGGCATAGAAGTGATCTAGCCTGAACATTATTCGCAGAAATATTTATTGGATTTGGTACAATGACAGATCGTCGTTGTATGCTACTTGGATGTAACCTAGTGAGGGTGAACCAACTAAAAATCCTTGTGTCTACCTGGTTGCTTCCCTGTGTTGCATTCGAAGAATCATACTCAGATAAATAAGTAAATAAGTGATCATAATAAACACACAAGTGAAAAAAATGTGACCCTTGTAATAAAGAGGTAAAGATCTTTTGGGGTAGGAAGAATTTAGAAGAAGAATATCCACACCCTGATTCACCCACCTCATAGGCTATATAGGCCCCTATTAGTCCTAAAAATTTGTATCATATAGAAGGTTTATTTTATCAGATTTGTTTTCTATGACCTGGTTTAATGGATTTATTAAGTTAACTAGCCATTATACTCTTATCTTGGTGTTCCATGGAAAAGGGACGAACTTCAAATAAGAAGAAGAAGTCTGGTAAAATTCCCTAATGTGGAAGTGTCAACGGAAAGAGTGTGATTCAGTTTAAGGAATCAAGTAGTGAAGAGAATAATTATTTTGATAAATCATACAGTGAAAATACTTACTCATTCAATGATGGAGAAGGAATGAGTGAAGAACCTAATATTCCAAGTGATGTTGGAACTACTGATGATGAAGAAACTCTCAAAAGGAGAAAAGTGGAAGTTTTCCACAAAACAAATAAAGTGGATATGAGGTTGGATGAAGAGATTAAATCTAAAGATATCGGAATCCAACTAGTGGAAATTGAGGTTAACAAGATAAGAGGATTAAATTAGAGGCTTATTAATGTGGCCACAAATCTGTGGGAGAAGGATGATTCTCACGCTGAAGAACTGCTAAAAATGTCTATAAAGAGAGAAAAGCTCAAAGATGATGTTAAGGGAAAGAGTCTAAACACAAATAAAATTCAGAATTTGAAAGCTAGAAATGAAGATCTTGCTACTCTTCTATCAGATCTAGTTTATAATAATCAAAGGCTACAACAAGATAGTTCATCCGTCTTTGAATCTATTGCTCATGTAAAATTGAATGTAACGAAGCAAGGTGACATGGTGGATAAGATGAAATGTGAATTGGAAGATGAGATGAGTAGTGGAAGCAAATTAATAAAGGAATTTATTCTAAACTTGAATCAAGGGATATGAAGATTAAAATGTTGGAAGAAGAGCTCTAATCATTAAAGAAGGAAGTGGAGAACTCCAATACCGAAAAAAATTCTAAAATTAAGGATTACTTGCACTTACTATTTTATTATCCTTTAAAAAGTGAAGATAAAATGAAGAAAAAATATGCTATTTATGAAGAGAAAAAAACAACATATTTTTTCATCTCAAAGACCATATTGTTTGAAAAAAACTGGCATTGGATTTGATGAATCTACTCCCATGCATAATAGAATGTGACCCGTGAATAGTTATAGAAGTGGAGAAAAACTTGTAGGTGCTAGAGATAGGCCTAAGAGGACAGTTACAAGAAGTAGTGATGACATGATATATTTCTGCAGGATTCATGGATACACATCAAGATTTTATTCAAAGGCTATGGAATACATTTCAGGCTGTGGAAATAGAAACGTTACAAAATCTGAGAATAAGAAGATGCGTCATGAGAAATAAAAAACAGGAGTCTCTCAGAGGAAATCATTCATTAGATTCTATTACTGTAGAAGAATGGGACACACCATGAGTATGTGTGAGGAAGCTTTAGAGATCAATTTCAAAGGAAGGACTCATGTTACATCAACATCTCGATAGAGAAAATATGAAATGAGGTATGCCTTTGATGGAAATTTTTTTATGTGTTTTGATTATGGGAATTTGGAAAGACATTGTAGCAAGAATAAATAAATAATGGAAAAAACAACAGTAAAATATATTCTTGACTTTAGTGGTGCATGATAAGAAATTATGCACTGGAAGAAAAAGTGGTAAGATAAAGAACAAACTTATAACATCATGGAAATCACAAGGATATGAAATAAAGGTGTATCAATCACCTTCCCTGTGACACCTAGAACAACTCTCGTGGAGAGAATGTGAACAAACAAGGAAGATTAAGGGTAGATATACTCCAGATGAGAGTAAGAAGAATGTACATTTAGTGGAGGACTCACCACCAGTGCAAAACAGTTTGGTGACTCAGATATCTGATAAAAGAAATATGAACAAATAATGTGTTGAATAATTCACATATCATGTGCCACAGAGAGAAGTGTAGGAAAAAAATCCATGCAATGGTGGAAGAAGCAAGGGAAGATGAAAATAAAATAGATTCTTACTCAGAGAAGGAATCAGGGGAAGTGGCATATTGGTGGAACATCAAAGAAGGAAATTTCTACTAGTAGGTTTAAACCTCAAAGTGTGAGAAAGGCCAAGCCTGGAGAATCTACATATCAAAAAATGACTCAGCATGTGGGTATGGAATGCTTATTCATATGACCATAGTAGTTGAAGTTGGCTAGGCAGCTAGAAGAAGCAAGGAAGGAGTGTGACGATCTGCAAGAAATAATCAAAGGGTTGACCCATCCAGATCAACCATAATTCTCATCTTGGGGATTCCAGAATTACCCCTCTCCCTATGTATATAAATGTTGTTAACTAATGATTAATTTGATTTAGTTTTTATGGAGATATGATCCAAGGGAATTTGGTATCTAAAGATGCAAAGTGACGAGGTGATAAGCTCTAGAGTTTCAACTGATTCTAATGAGTAGACATGAAGATTTTGTTTATTTATCAGTTCCAAGTGCTAGATGAGAATAAATGATGCCAGAGAAGAAGTATGATTGTGGGTCAAAACATTAGTCCCAACAATAGGAAGAGTTGCACATCATAGGGGATATCTTTATCTCCTAATCAGATGCAAGAGACCAAGGTGGAGTAGAAGTGGATAATGATAATTACAAACCAGATCTTGATAATGACCCTGAGGAAGTCTAATCTATATTAGCATGAAAGTAGAAGAACCGAGCTATAATTGACTTGAAATGTATTATTGGTAATTAGATAGTTCATGTGTAGACATGGAAGATGAGGACTCTAAATCATTAATCATACTGATCACATTTAAATTCTAATTGGTTTAGTGAAACAAATGAAGATGAAAATGGGTTCAGTCTATAAATGAAGATCTTTAATGGATTAAGATGAATCAGACGTGGGAGATTGTTTCAAGGCCAACAGAAAAAATGTCATCCAAAAATTAATGGGTCTATCATAACTAGATTAATGAATACGGCATAGAGATCTCAAAAAAAGCATAGTTAGTGTGCAAAAAATACTCCCAGATATAAGGAATAGATGTTGATGAGATATTTTCACCAGTTTCAAGGCTAGAAATAAATCAGATTATTCCTATCCATTGCAGTGTAATGAAAGTTCAATGTTTTCCATATTGAAGTCAAATCTTCATTTTTGAATGGGTTTCTAGAGGAAGAGGTTTATATCAACCAGCCTGATGTTTTTTTCATTTATGAGGACGAGAAAAAGGTTTTCAGACAAAATAAGGAATTGTATGGGCTGAAATAAGAACCAAGAGAATAGTACTCAAGGCTTGATCAATATTTGAAGAAGAATGGTTTCTAGTGTGGTGGATTTGATACAATCTCTATTTAAACAAAAACAGTAATCAAATGATGATGGTGCTGGTTTATGTCGATGACATAATATTTGGCAGATCAGATGAAGTACATTGAAAACTGTTTTCCGAATTCATGAAACATGAGTTCGAAATGTCTATTATTGGTGAGATGACCTATTTCATTGGTTTACAGGTGACACAAGGATGGAATGGAACATTCATTTCTAAATCCAAATATGCCATGGAGGCTTTGAGAAGAGTTTGAATGGAAAATTCCATGGAGATGAAACCCCGGTTGCTACCCGGATGAAACTTTCCCATGATGGGGATGGGAGGATAGTTAATGTCAAAAAGTACATTTAAATAATTAGAGGTTTTTTGTATTTGACTGTGGCAAGTCCTGGCATTGTATTTACCACATGCCAAGAAGTGAGATATCAGAGTAATACCAAGGAAATAAACATAATTTCAGTGAAAAGAATACTTTTTTATATCAAGGGCACGATGGATTTAATATTTATATATAGTGATAAATCTTAGTTAGAGTTACTTTGTTATACTAATGCAGATTGGGCAGGATTCGTGGATGATAGGAAATCAACGTGAGGATGTGCTTTCTATTTTGGTGGATTGTGTATTTCTTGGCTGAGTAAGAAGAAAGATTGCATTTCATTGAGCACAACAAAATCTAAGTATATTTCCACCACTCAAGCTTGCACATAATTATTTTGGATGAAGCAACAACTTGATGATATGGACATTGAAGTGAAATCGTTAATTGGAATCCAGTGTGATAACCCATGTACTATATATCTCATCAAAAATCATTTCCTTCACTCAATGACAAAGCACATTGAGATAATGTATCATTTTATCAACGAGAATGTTGAGCAGGGAATTGTGCGATTGGAGTATGTTCCTACAGAATTACGGGTTGTAGACATTTTGAAAAAGGCCTTACCCAAGACAGCTTTAGAGAGGAATCGACTGGATCTAAGAGTTTGGTCGACTCCCCGCACTTGAAAAAGTGGGAATGTGAAATACCCCCTCTCCCCGAGGTATGGCATGTTTTTCCCTAATGTACTAATATGTGTTTTCACCCTGTTAAAGACCGCAAAGGAGTGAACTTTGTGTTTGTTGACAAAGGGGGAGAAAATAGTGATTGTTCAAGGGAAGACAGTGTGACAGTGTGGATATTTGATAAATCATGAATGAAATTGGGAAAATGTTATAGGTGGAGTAGAGAGATAGGGGGAGAATAATGAGATAGGGTCAGAGTATTAAATATGACGATGCTAGAAGTGTTCGATAAAAGAATAGATATCACAACAGCTGAGGATTGTGATAAAAGCAGAAGAGTGATGTTGGATGAGTGTGAGAAGATTTCTAGCTATCACGAATTGGTATCTGTGTGGTATCAACAATTGGTATCAGTTTGGAAATTGGTATCATTTGGGTGTCAATAGTTGGTGTCTGAAATGAATTGATTCATTGATGAACATTGCATACTACTCTTTTTTTCATGCCGATCATTACTCATGTGGGCTTAGAGTATGTGGTGAGTGAATATTTGTTTGCTATCTGAATCACAAGAGGCGAAGGATGGTTGATAATAAAAGGATCTTTAATGTTGTATCAATGTGCAGATAATCTCTTTGAGAATAGTTGTCAACAGAACCAATGGGGGAGATTGTAGGGAAAAAATCCCTTGAGGTAACATTGAAACATTTTTGGGTTGATTGTGTTTGTTGAAAAATCAGGTTTCCATTATGAATTTTCAAGTTCCAGAGATGTTTCTGACAATAAATGTTGACAAAGATCCATGAAAAAGGAATGTATTATCAGGAGGTGGTACAAAAGGAACCGATACAAGGTGGCATCGTTTTCCAATGTTTGCCAAATTTTTGGGGTCCATGATTTGAAGTTTAGTGAGCATCACGAAATATGTATTTACTTGAAGATATCATCAAAATATTGAAAATTTATGAGTTTCATGAAGATAGGCAGCATGGATTGGATTTCTGGAAGACAAGAATAATGTTGACAGTGTTCTTCATGCTTACGAGGAGCTTCACAAATGGAAGAGTTGAAGGGAAATGCGGGGGAGCTTCACAGTGGTAGCACGAAGTAATTGGCGGAATGCTTCACGATTACGATGAGCTCCACGATTGTAAAGTTTCCATGTTGCTTTGAGATATTAAGATAATTTTAGTAGAAATTTCAGAGCTTTGATGTTTGAGATGACGTGGTGCTGACTTCACGTGTATGGTTTGAGGGTCGGTGGAATCGCTTATAAATAGGCCTCAACCCCCTCGAGAGAAGTAGAGAAATTTTCCAACAAAAAATTGTATCTCTGGGCTCGTGAAGGTGGTTCGTGAAGTCAGTTTACTGCATGAAATAAGAGCTTCGTGGCAACTAATCTAGCTCTGAGAAAGTTGTGTGCTCCGTGTTGGCTAAGTGAGCCTCGCGAAGGAAGTCACTCTGCGACGACTTGAGCTATGCGATGACCTAACCTTTGCGAAGGCTTGAGATTTTCGACGGCCTGAGCTCCGAGAAAGGAGTGTGCTTCTTGAGGCAGGAACTCTGTGAAGGTGTGTGCTTCGTGACAATGTAGGTACTTCACGAAGACTTTTTTGAGCTTTGCGAAATTGGGAGCTTCGCGAAGTAGGGTGCTTTGCGAAGGTATTTCAAAAAGTAATTTACCTATGTTTTAGAGGAAAAGTGGTATTAATATGTGTATGGAAGTTTAACATTAATAGATCATCTATTAAAAGTTTAGGATTCATTTATTCATGAAAATGAAGGGACCTATAGGTCTATAAACTGTGATGGGATCCCTTAAAAGTACAGTGAGCAGAGGAAGTGTAATAAAATTATCCTTTCTACCAGCAATGAGCCATAGAGTGAGGAATATGGAGTGACCCATGGGAAGTAGTGAGCTAACCCTAAACACTGTAAAGGTACTCATCCTCATCATAGATGTGATCTAGCCCGAACATTATTGGAAGTGAGTTTTAGTATATTTGGAACAACGGAACATCATCGTTGTATGCTCCTTGGATGTAAACTAGTGAGGGTGATCCAAGTAAAAATCTCATTGTTTGCATGGTTTCTTCCCTGTATTGCATTCAAAGCATCATCATCAGATAAAAGAAAAAAATAAGTGATCATAATAAACCCAAAAGTGCAAACAAAGTGACCCTTTTGATAAAGTGGTTAGGATCTAGTGGGGAGGAATAATTTAAAAGAATATCCATACCCTGATTACCCCCTATCAGGGTATATAGGCCCCTATTGGTCCTAACAATAAGGAACATCTTATCATGCTTAACCATGACTCTGATAATGGGACATACCTTTTTTCAAGGTCACTATTAATTATAGGAATATGTTACCTATGATAACTGTTGTTTATACCCATAAAAACAAATAATTGAAGTAGCACATTTTACTAGCAGTGAAAATATTAAAATTAATATCATTGAAATGAGTGATGAACATCACCGAAAAATCATTCCAAACCCTAAGGGAGGGTATCATCCAACTATAGACCAATATTTTTAGTAATGACCATCACCAAATCTGAAACTCAAATATAGGAGTAGAATGTTTTTTCCGAAGTTTATATGCAGGTGGTGGGCTCAATACAATGTTAGATTTCCCTATAAGGCTTTATATGAATTGAAAGCATACATATTCCATGTCTTCAAGGTTTATTAGTAAAATATATTTCCAAACTATTTAATTTTATACAATTTAATAGAAATGGTTTTTCACTAAATTTATAAAAAGCAATAGATATATACTACCAATTTTTTTAAATTACGACTTATCCAAACACACCCTTATACCAATTTCAACTCAAGGAACACATAATTCACCCAATAAGTTTCAATAAAAATATATCATGTGAGAGATTAAAAAATGACTCATTCATGTCACCTATAAATCCACTAAACATATGTATCTATTTCATGTCATTGTCACCTCTATCTTTCTAATGCAATAACCGTATTTAGTTTGAAGTCTACATTTGTCCTATTTGTAAATACCAAATAATTTTCATATTTTTTCCACACTATATAAGTGAATGTAACTAGAAAAATATACAAGAGTCACAATTTTACCAAATAACTATTTACAACAGGAAAAAACAAATCAAAACACACAATTAGAGAAGCGAAACCTCATTATAAAATTCTAACAATCCCATTTAAATATAATGTTGTTTCAAAATTAATAAAAAATCACTAAATGTTTAGAATTTAAACCACCATAACGCTAATAGATTTTTTTTCAAATTTACAAATAATACATTTTAAATTAAAATAATTTGAATATAATAGAAATAGTATTTTTAAAAAAAATTATAATTAATAAATGGTAGTTCAGTAATTATACACCATATAAATAATGGTTCATATCATGAATAGAGATAAAACGAGGTCACATAACCTATTACTCTATCTTGACAATTATATGTTATGGAAATTATAGTTTCACCATTGAAAAATAGAATCATGAAATAAGAGAGAGTGGGATAATAAAAAAGAAGAAAAAGAACACATAAGATGTATGTGATTTGGGGAGAATACCTAAATACATGGAAAGATGGAATTGTTTCCCTGTATCTTGAAGAAAAACCATAGGGTAGACAAACACAATCTCAAACCATATCTCATAATGGGCTCCTAAACTAATGTATTGCTATATTAACCTCAATTTTTTTAGTTCCTAGATTCACACACTTGGTCTACTAAACTATAGTACAGATAAATGTAAATTCCAAGGAAATTTTTGCAGTATGATTCACCTTCATATGGTTTAATATGAAATGATGGATTTGAATCCTCAATTCCTTTAATTTTTCACATGGAGCCTGATTAAAAAAATTGAGCTCCTTCCATGGATCTAAAATATATTCCTTACTTAATATGATCTTCTTATTTTATTAGATCACTAGTTGGGGTGGTGTATGAGTGGTAAACCTTGTAATTATGGATCCACAAGACCTGGTTTCTAATCATGAAATCCCATTAAGGGATTTACGACACATGCATGACGCAAGCACAATGTTGGTAGGCGGTGATGCAAGCATGACACAAGCCTGGTGATGTAGGTAGGATGATGCAAGCATGATGATATACTAGGCCTTTGAAACATGTTCATGGGATACTTGGCGTTGGTTATATGGAATTTTTAATGGGTCTCCCTATCACCAGGTAGAAATAGGTATTTTATTTCATAAAAAATGGAGGCTTCAACCCCATCTATCAAATAAAAAATTGAATGAATACCACCAAAGGCATAATAGTAACAAAATATCTTAATAATAATAAAATTCATCAAAATATCATATAGATTATATTTTCCTAGAATTTTCTAAAATTTCAACATCCAATCCTATATTAATCTTTAGATAATGTGGTAATTCAACTAATATACTTTTTCCTAGTATGAAACCCTAGGTTTTTTAATGATGTATAACACTGTGACGGTCAAAGTGAAAATTATTTCACTCTTTCTTTTTATCCATCTTCTCCAAGTATATCTTCAACAAAAACATCACAGTCTCTACTTTTGTAATAGTAATTTACTATAAATTGGTGGTGGATATTACCAACAACTTCTATAATTGAGATAGTAGGATTGCAATAGTTCCTCCAAAAGTAAATACAAAACCTATGGCACAACTACTAATATATAATTAAACTCCATGTTCAACATACATATACCTTATAAATGAAATATCTTTTTCCATAATTATAGATATAATTATTTTCATCCCTTTAAATACCTCAGTAGACACTTTAATGCATCAAAATATTACTTCCTAGGGTTTTCCATGAACAAGAAAATAACTCACACTACATAACTAATATCATGTCAGGTATAGACCAAAAAATATAAAAATCATCCAATAGATGATTTATAATGATCCATTTAAATATAATCAAACTCTGCTTCTATTTTTCATTCTTTCTCTTTCAAAATTTAGAATTTATTTTCAAGGGAATAAAAAATGGATTTGATTCTAGTATTATAAACCATATTATAAAATTTCAAACATATCCATTCTCTAATTACATCACAGTTCTAGTAACACAACCTGTCTTAATCATAATCCCCAATATTTTTTAGATTCTCCACGATCTTTCATCTCATAATCATTAGCCAACTATCCTTTTTGATATTTAATCCATCACATGCATGATCCTATAATGATAATGTCATCCACATATAAAATATATATAATTAAAACAACAATAAATGTTTTTAAATAAGATTATTTGTCTAAAACACATAACTTTTATTAATTTATAAATATTAACATATCAAACTTTTTATTCCATTAACAGGTTACCTACTTTAACAAATAAAAAATAATGTATATTTTAAATATCAGGTCTCTCTTTTAGGACTTAAAAAATTCCACTAGTGATTATATATAAATTCACTTATCAAGATATATAATAAAGATATAAGTATTCATATCAAGGAGCTCAAGATGTACATACTACTATGAAACAATACAAATAACTACTGGAACCATGAGATTTTCATGAATGAAATGGATTTTGATTTGTGTTTCTTGTCAATCCTCATTGGAAGTTCAGAATTTTTTTTAAGAAAGGGATCATACAGTTCATGCAGAAAACATTATTAAAGGTGGCATCATTTCTGAGTGTTTTCCAAATATTTGGGCCTAGAAATAGAAAAATGGTGAAATGGGTGATTGGAATAGTATGTTTCATGCAATTTTGTAGGAGTTTTGGAAACATGCGCACAAGGCATGTTTTAGGATCTGAACGTTGAAAAATGGAAAAGGAATGAGTTGAGTAAAATATTGGAGTTATGAAAAAAAACATGAATTGCTCTCTAAATTGGTTTTCCGTGCAATAGTTAAAGCATGTTGGTTTTTTTCATGCAACAATTGTTTGGGGATCAAAAATCTGAAAATTGGAAAAGGCATCAGGTGCATGGAAAATCTGGAGATGTGTGTGAGAAATGGTTCTTTCATGAAAAGAATTGGACGCAGAATTTTTTTTTTGCACACACAACAGGTTTTTGCGCACGAGGGTCGGTGATGCCTATAAATAAGAGGCATCCCACCTCATTTGATATGGATTAAGACTTAGGGAAGATACGAGTTATGATGTGTGTGAAAGTTGCGCAAAAAGTATCTGCACCTAAAAGTTTGTGTTGTGATTAAAAGTTAGTGTCGGGCGTAAAAGTTGGTTCCATGCATATATTTTCTTTTGCGCATAAAATTTGATATCATGCATAAAGTTCTAATTGTGTTGAAAAGTTTTAGTTGTGCGGAAAAGTTGACATTTCACAGAAAAAGGTGAAGTTGGGAGTAAAGGTTGTAGTTGAGAAATGTTTTTCATGCAAAAGGGCAATATCTCATGCATAGGGTTGGTGTTGGATGTAATTGTTAGTATATTTTGAATACATGTTCTGAATATCTGGTTCAATGGTTCATCAGTTTCAAGTGAATCAACTCATGACTTTGATGAAAGTAGTGTCTCAGGCTGAACAGAGACAAAGACTTCAATGAAAATCTATTGAAGAGAACTTCATGTTGATAAACTAATTTTGACTTATATAAATGTATTGAGATAGGGGGAGTCAAAGGAAGTGACCTAATAGACGTAGTGAACGATCCCTGAAACATTGGAAAGGCAGTGTTCCTGGTATAGAGTGACTGTGACCAGATCTTATAATCCTCAAACGAGTGAATATTAGTGGATCTAGGTACAACTGACACACTGTCGGCATAGGATCCTTGGATGTATCCCTATGCGGCAAACCAAGTAAAAGTGTTGTTTCATCTCCCTACATTCATTTTTTTAATGATTTATCAAGTTTCTAACAATGGGGTAATAATATACACAACTTTAATAAGAAAAAGTTGATAACCTGATTCACCCCTCCACTCTCAGGGTGTTCTAGGGTCCTTCAATAACCACCCAGATGGTTGTAATATTCACTAAAATAGAGAAACTTTTAGTGAATTCAATAACTTACTTATGTTTAAAACTATTCACCACTATGATTACATATATCTTATATTACCATCATGTTATTTTCATACCTAACATATCTATTTGTTCTCTAATTTTATACATTCATTTTTGAAAATGCTTCATCTCCCCATAATATTTTTTCATGTAACGAGGAATTCCCATCCTTTTGATTTATCTCCCACTTACAGTATTCCATCAATTGTGTAGCCTATTCAATGCATTATATATTTCCACCATTAGCTAATAAAAATTAGTTTAGGGTTGATGAATAACTATATAGAAATATTCTTACTCTTTTTTGATCTCCCTACAATACCTAGGGAGTTTTGGGTTCAAAACCAGACCTCACATCAATTTCAAAGATGAATCGTGGGTAACCTATAATATTGGATGAGATACTAATCATATAACTAATTCCTTTTATGATGGAACACCACATGGGATATTTTTTTGGCATAGAATTTATAGTAATGTAGGAAATGATTCCAACATGTGGTATTAGAGTCATGGCATTTCCTATGAGTGATGTTTGATGAATTTCCCAAAAAAAATCAATATGATAGTGGTGGATCGATTGAAGCTTGTGGATCCATGTTGGTTTATTATTTTCCATCTTACTTATAATAGTTTTCTAGTTGTGCATCCGGGTTTTGAGAAAATAGTGATGAAGGATGACTGAATATAGTGGATTATCATTGTTGGGGAGGACAAGTTTTGTGTTGATTATATTGAGGGACGTGTTTTTGGTTGTAAAGCAAAATCGATGGTGGTTTCTTATGTAAAAATAATTTTTGATAATAATAGTTAGGTTATGTTTCTTGGTGATGAGAAAATGATGAAGCAATACGATTTTATTTGGTGGATAACCATTAAAGGAGAGGCCCAGTTGTGTACTCCATGCATTAGGGGGAGGATTGTTCAGTGAAAACCCAGATCCCTCTTTAGTTTGAGAGATGAATGGGGGATAAAAGATAGGCTCTGATGGGTTACTCTTATAAAATTTAATTTTATAATGAAACCCCATAGATAATTAAGTGTTGGTCTTGTAAGGCTTGAGCTAGGAGGAAAGGATCCTAAAAAGGTGTATGCTCCATTGGTTCTATGGACACATGCTTATGTACACCTTCATTATATACTTTCTCATAATATATTTATTTATTTTTACCATACCTATTTTAAACTACATGAAATTCCTTATTCATTAATTCTTAATAAAATATCATGTTCTAAATTAAGATTATGTTAATGTTATCATCATTCTAGAATTGGTATTTAATCTCCTTATCACTATCGTCAATAAATAAACATGATTTGGATGCAACATCATGATTTTTCTTATAAAAATCTACAAGTACATATTCTAATAAATATAATTCTCATAAATGAGAGAGTTTGACCATTATTTTAGAACATATCATCTAGGTTAAGCATTATCTCATTGGTAAAAATAAACTAATATTGACATGATACTCTAACATATTCACTGCATCTTCTTAGAATGTCTGGTTAACCCTATATGAAGTCTCAGACACCTAGAAAATTCCTTCAATGTTCCATTTATCCTCTTAGACACAATATTCTATTTCTATGTACTTGGAATAAATTTTTACCACTAAATTACACAATTTTAATAGAATTACATAAACTCCATTCTATCATACTTTCCCTCATTATTAGGTCTCAATCGTTTCATCTTGGATCATGGTTCACTAACCACTAGAGTATTCCACCTAGGAAACAAAATAACAATATCCAATTTTATTTTTATAATATAAGACACTATATACATTATTGTTTCATAAATTAATTTTGTTTATTATAATGACCATAATAGAGAATGCACAAGTGAATCCAAATAAAAATCATTATACAACATGTCAAAATATCCATTAACATAGTAACATTTATTTCATCACTATTACCCATATCCCCTAATCACCCATGTAACCGAACATATAATTCTATAGGTTTGAATGCCATATAAAATTTTTTATTTTAACTATGACTATTAAATTTACTATCATATAGTATATGGTTCCATTATTCAAACCATGTGATCTGAATATAGCTTCTTAGTAAATTTTATATGAACCACTAGTGAACAGGGTTCAAAAAAATGTATCATTAAGTAACCTAATAGAAATTATATTACTTCCCAATTAAATAATATATCCCACACCATCTAAAATGATCAAAATATCATTTTTGGTTCTATTCATTACCATTTTCTAGAATCTGTAATGGTTTATCATCAGTAAGATGAACTACTCTAAAATTAATAAAACAAATTATTTATGAAATCAATTTCATATGTGGAATATAAAGATTCTATTATTTATAAAATCCAATAATATATATCGATATCCACACTCTCCCAAACAAACATAATTAGTTATTTTATTTGTAGTGATTTATGAATATGTTTTAGTTGATGTTGTTTTTTCACCACACTACTTATTTATCTATACATGCATCCCAAAAATATTTCATGTAGTACCATGACCATTTATGTTTTGTTGGGACTTTCATCATTATTTTTCATGATCCTATATGATTATCCAACTTCTTATATCTTCTTTTACTGTAACAGCCTGAGATTTTATGAAAAATATTCTTTTTAATTTCACTAATGTCTTGTGTTGTACGCTACACCAAAAGGAGCTTGCACAACACGCATCCTTGACTTGCATTGCATTACATGCAATCGCAACCTTCCTCGATAGCGTGTGTAGTACGCAATACTGAGTTTCACGAAACAACGATATGCTATTAAAATATTATTAAAACTAGCCGTTATGAATAGTAATAACCATTTTTTAAATTTTAGAAATTTTAGCTCTCAGAATGGACTTCATTTTTGGATTCGGAGTATCGAATTTAGCCTAAGGTGAAATTTTGGTACTTTTCGGATAACTTTCATATTCTGATGAATAGTGAAAATTACTAAATTATAATTAAAAACAACTTTTTTAATAGAAATAATTAATAGTGATAATTTATTAATTTGAGTTGTTTTAAAGTATATTTATAATATATTTTTACAATTTAATACAATGTTGGTCATTGAATGTAATTTTACATTTAAACCAGACATAATCAAGTGTCAATTTTTTGATGGATATTGTTTTTTAAAAACATGCTATTTGTTTTAACAGCGGGATTTAATTATAAAATTAATTAATGCAACTTCTATGTTATGAATTTGGTAAAATAGACTTCATTTTTGAATTCGGAATATGAAATATATCTTAGGATGAAATTTTGGCATTTTTCTGAAAAACATCAATTTTTGATGAATAGTGAAACTACTAAGTGGTAGTTAAAAAACTAAATTTTTCATAAAACTTAATTTTACCGCTTCATTGAATGGAATTTCAAAAATCCGAGAGACACGGTTGATGTCAGTAAGTAAAATGTGGTTCAATGAGATGAAAATAATTTTTTGGTGAATAGTAACTTTTTACTTTTATTTACCACGGTTAAAAGTAAATAGGGTAATTAAGGGTAAGAATGATATTGATATTACCCTAACACATGTCCTAATTCTATTGGAAAAGTGTATCTCGATTAAAAACAACCTTAAGTGTAAAATATTATCATTTAGGCCCACTTGGATTAGATTAGGACATTTATTATTAATTTATTTAAAGAAGGGTTAAAAGAGTTAAAATCAAAGTTTATTTACTAAAACATTTTTAATATGGGGTTATACATAAGATAAATTCTACTATAAATATTAATTAGAAAGATAAAAAGATTTCCTACATAATGGTATTTTATTTTTAATTTTTAGACATTAAATAATATAATTTATTTATGACACAATGATGATTCAGTAATTATCTTATTAATGAAATATTGACATAATTGATGTTATAAACCCCAAAATCAATGTAATTTGAGACTTTTTATGAATTACACTAATTTTCTAGGTTACTATGATATATTAGTGTTGATTTAATAAACTTGGTTTGAACATATAATTCTGTTATGACTTTCAAAAAAAATCATATATCAAATAGTGTCAAAATTGACACAAAATAGTTTTTAAATAAAATATTATATTATTAATTGTTATTTTATTCCTAAAAATATATGGTTCGGCCAAATGACTTAGATAAGAATATATATTAATAATGAACAATTTTGGGGTTCGTTTGCAATGTTATAGTAAGTTTATTAACCATATAGTGTAAGAAAAAAAAAGACACGGTAAAAGTTAAATTATTTAACTTAGAGTTAAATCTAATTGATAAAGTTAAAATAATACCCTAAACTTGTCTAAATCCTATTGGATGATAGGATTGCGACCCATACCCACTTTAGCTTCGAAATAAGACCCTTTGGAACCATTATAAACCGATTTTGACTTTAATATAAAATAATATTTTGAGATATTCCTTAGGTGCCCCTCTCCTCCCTTATAAAAGGGCACCTCCTCCCTCTCTTCCTCACACAACTTTGAGCCTTCAAGACTCGGCCAAACCCTACCAAAATCACTTCTACACTTCCCTAGTATCATCCTAGAGGACCTGGTCTTCTTAAAAGACCAATTTTAGTGCCCTAAAAGGAGGTCTCAAAGAAGCACGTCAAAGAAGAGGTAATACCCATTACCGATCCTTTTCAATTTCTTTCTTCTTCAACTTCTTCTTCATTAGTTGTTTCATGATAAAGTAATAACATCAGTATTTATTATATACTGATATGTTATTATAAATATGAAACAACTCTAATTAACCTTCTATCCATCCTACGGAAAAATGAAATCACCGCGCGTGCGTACGTACGAAATACCGTCTCCACGCCGTGGTGTAATATATTTTCCGTCACCACCTTAATTGGATGGGTATAAAGGTGTAATTAGTAACTATATATGATTATTATAAAGTGATATTGATACTGAAATAGTATATATACACTTCAACACAATTCCACGACAATGGGAACGATATCATCGCTCGTGCGTACGTACGGACTACCGTCTCCACGACGCGATGAGATTCATTCTCAATAATTAACCATTCATGAATGATGATAAAGTATATATAATAAGTACTAATGAAATATATGACCTGATAATGATACTGGAATTATTTATATTTATGTGTATGTCATCTACTTAATTCCATTCAATTCAATAAGGAAACGAAAACAGCGTTCATGCGTACGTACGGACTACCGTCTCCATGAACGGTGTATTTCTTTCCATTTACTGATTTATTATATATGTATATTATGAATATATATATATAAATCATGTTTTATATTATGGAATTAAGTAATCATGATCTATGTAATCATATGAATAATTACAAGTTAAAAACACGAACGACAAATGAGACGATTTTACCCAAAACGATACTTTAACATAAATTTACAAAAGAACGGGTAATATAAAGTCATAAGTGGACCATATATGATATAATAACAATGAATATGATTCTGGAATAAGTCAATAACATGATTTAAATCATTATACAGGAGGTTCGGACACTTACAAAGCAAGTCGGACCTAAGGTAAGGGAAATATCACAATCTCATTTTTATCTGAGATTGTTTATTCGTAAGTATTTACTGGGGTGTATTTTATCATCCACATCCATGTTTCATCAATATGTAATATTATTTCCATCCACCTACAATTTTTTAAATCCATTTTTACCCTTCGGTGAGTTTTTAGTAATATGTATGAAAGGAATCTTTTGTCGTTTTTCGTACGAGGTACTTTTTGACTTTTCCGAAAAAAGTACGAAGAATGTTTTTTTAACTTATACGGCATGAATGGATTTTTAAAACATTATTTCCAAGAAACTTCCTTTACAAGTTTTCAAGTTTATTTTTAATCAAATTCTTTTATTTTAATGTTGTATGACATGTTATGAAAGGAAAAATGTTTTTGAAGTAGAAATGATATTTTATTCAAGAATGGAGTTCAAGTATTTTATCAAAATTATTTTCCATCTAAGATAATAAAAGGGTTCTGTTTTTATCCCTATTATTACATTGGTTTTATTATGTTGTGATGGAAATATTTTTATGAATTCCTTTATCTTATATGAATTGTTTTATGATGTCATGTTGTTTAAGAATCCCATTTTTATTACATGGGTTACGCTATGATGTATGGTTTATGATTATGTGGCACACATAAGAAAGGATTCATTATAAGATGGGTGGGACCTATATCTCCCTCCAATGCATTGGGTAAAGATTTTATATCTCATGAGATAGACATGGCTGGAACGGTAGGTTATACCGGTTCAGTGAAACAGGACTGAAACGAGGGTTACTCGATTCAGAAAGGGACATTGTCCACTAAGATAGTCTTGGCATTGATTATTGACTAAGAAGAAATGATTCTCTATGATTATGTGTGAATGCCACAAAGTTTCATGTTTTAAGTTATGATTATTGTGATTACATTTCACTGCCATGATCTATCCCATGTTATGAAATTTGCTCTCTTTTGCAGGTTATGATTTCCAAAATGTTATGTTCTTATGA
The DNA here is from genome assembly GCA_963277665.1 of Viscum album. NCBI lineage: Eukaryota > Viridiplantae > Streptophyta > Magnoliopsida > Santalales > Viscaceae > Viscum > Viscum album. Next base: position 1,782,372,084 of record OY728142.1, read on the forward strand.
ATATGATGTGATTGATATTTATTTTGTTTACCCTTACTGAGAATTTGAGCTCAACCTTTTATGTTTTCTTTTCCCCAAGATATAAAGAAAGGTTTTAGGTAAAAAAAGGAAGATATTTATGGGGGATGTTAATGATCTGTCACCATGATTAGGAGATTACGTTCCGAGTTTCTAAAGACACTAAACTATTACGATCCTTATGTGTGTGTTTTTGTTATGTACTAAGTATTCCGCAAAAGTAATGTAATGTCCATGTACGTCAGGCTTCGGGTCTCTACAGTTGGTATCAGAGGAAAGGTTTAGTCAACCTTTGTAAACTAGGATGCGAAAACGTTAGTGAGATCCCTAGAGATATTTCTATGGTATGTCTAGGGATGCCCCTAAGGATAAATATACATATTGGATATAGTCCTAGAACTATGGTAACGATATTAGATTTAACCAAAGATGTTAGATATTGAAGTTACTCCCACTTTATTATGATTTTTGCCTCTCACACTATTCTTTTTGGGTTTTAGAAAATGGATGGAAACAAGATGATTCACGATAATGGAGGATATGATGGACAATGGAATGATATTATTCATAATGAAATGGGATTTGGAAGTCCAAACATCATTATTATGCCAAATCAGCAATCTCATAATATGATCAATAAAGTAAAATTTGGTAAGTTTCCTGACTCGGCTAATAAGAGAAAGATGGAGTTTCATGATGATCATAGAGGAAAGAAAGTTCAATTTCCCCTATATAAATCATGTGGGAAGAGGCATCAAGGAGAATGTTTCAAAGGAACTGGAAGATGCTTTGGGTGTGGAAAAGAAGGACACAAAGCAAGTAAGTGCAAAGGAAAAGGTTTAGTTAACACCATGGATGAGGATAATGGTATTGCTACGACATCAAGAATGGTTAAATGTTTTAAATGTGGAATGTACGGGCATTATGAAAACCAATTCCCTAAGGGAAAGTCTCATGAAGATAATCAGTATGGTCGTATGGGTAGAATTTATGTTGATGATGATGAAGAGACTACAAATGATATGTGAGATGAAAGAATTGTTGAAGCTTAGTCAATGGTTTAAGAAGGTAGTGGAATTATTACATGTTTATCAAAGTGTAATGTTGTATAAAGAATCTCATGGTACTATAGAATAAAGAGACATCTAAGGATTGTTACATTGTTGTCTTTCCTTTAGTTTTGAAAGTGTGTGATTAATGCTACGAGTATCCATGAAAGGTTATTCAGATATTTTTGGAATGAAGATGATATGCGCATAATGAAGGGATAAGGAGAAAATTAAATGTTTGATAGTATTCATGAGCTCATGACTGATATAAGGAGAAGGTTATATCATGGTTTGAGTATATAGAATTTTTGGATTTTGGTATGTGGAAAGAGTTAACTTTTAACTGCATTCATGTTTTCACTAAGGTTCAATGGGTATTCAAGAGAATACATGATTAAGGCCTTTGAATGTTTGGAATGTGACCAACAAAAAATATCTTATGATATATGGGGATCAACGATGGTATTAAATCTCTGGTAATCGTTTTCACTATGTTATGAGAATGGACTGCAGTATTATGGATAAGCCTAAAGATTGGAATGGATTATGTTGGACATAAGTTAGTATTGTTTAAGGATAAATGTTTTTTTCGATATTATTGATGGGATGTTATAGTAATATAGTTTTAGAAAAAGGAAAACCTGCAGAACGGGCGACAACCCATCGCGTCAGACAAGGATGTGGGAATCGAACCCACTACCGAAGTGCGACTGGCCTTTATCGCCTACCACTGGCCTACAGGAAGTCCCTGTTTAGTAGAAACTAGTTTTATTATATTAAGCAGTATGATATATGAAGTATAAGCCCATTTTAGGAACCATATATGATTAATCCCACTATAGATTGACTTATGTATATAAATTTTGCTAACCTTTTGAGACAGATGGAATGAACCGTCATTCTATCACATGATCTGCTAACACTTCACGAATAACAAATTCAACTTCATTTATTTTAGAGATGAAGTGGAAATTGTTAAAGGCACGAACAACAGTGAGGTTGTACCAACATAAAGTAAGTATTTATTCTAATTCAAATTCTTTAACTTTAGGGAAACGATCTTGAAAACCAAAAATGTTGTCCTAGTGATCTTATATCTGATGAATCAGATGGTACCTTAGATCGTCATAAATTTATGGCTTTGTGATTACTGGATTTTCCATAGCCATGTTCTCTACCACTCTCCATCCGAACATGATGGTTAGATTTCTCTTCCATATCCATATTTTCACCTATGTGGAAACCCAGTGATTAGTTTATTTGGGTAACCGTTACGTTTCATACTTTTGTTTTTAAAGATTGGTTTTGATATTCCTTTTTACGATGTGGGTTTCTATTAAATAAACTTTCGAATAGTAAACCATTTATAACCCCGACAAATTTCGAGGGCGAAATTCATTTTAAGGGGGGTAGAATGTAACAGCCCGAGATTTTATGAAAAATATTCTTTTTAATTTCACTAATGTCTTGTGTTGTATGCTACACCAAAATGAGCTTGCACAACACGCATCCTTGACTTGCCTTGCATTACACGCAATCACAACCTTTCTCGATAGTGTGTGTAGTACGCAATACTGAGTTTCACGAAACAACGATATGCTATTAAAATATTATTAAATCTAGCCGTTATGAATAGTAATAACCATTTTTTAAATTTTAGAAATTTTAGCTCTCAAAATGGACTTCATTTTTGGATTCGGAGTATCGAATTTAGCCTAAGGTGAAATTTTGGTACTTTTCGGATAACTTTCATATTCTGATGAATAGTGAAAATTACTAAATTATAATTAAAAACAACTTTTTTAATCGAAATAATTAATAGTGATAAATTATTAATTTGAGTGGTTTTAAAGTATATTTAGAATATATTTTTACAATTTAATACAATGTTGGTCATTGAATGTAATTTCACATTTAAACCAGACATAATCAAGTGTCAATCGTTTGATAGATATTGTTTCTTAAAAACACGCTATTTGTTTTAACAGCGGGATTTAATTATAAAATTAATTAATGAAACTTCTATGTTATGAATTTGGTAAAATAGACTTCATTTTTTAATTCAGAATATGAAATATATCTTAGGATGAAATTTTGGCATTTTTCTGAAAAACATCAATTTTTGATGAATAGTGAAACTACTAAGTGGTAGTTAAAAAACTGAATTTTTCATAAAACTTAATTTTACCGCTTCTGTGAATGGAATTTCAAAAATCCGAGAGACACGGTTGATGTCAGTAAGTAAAATGTGGTTCAATGAGATGAAAATAATTTTTGGTGAATAGTAACTGTTTACTTTTATTTACCGCGGTTAAAAGTAAATAGGGTAATTAAGGGTAAGAATGATATTGATATTACCCTAACACATGTCCTAATTCTACTGGACAAGTGTATCTCGACCAAAAACAACCTTAAGTGTAAAATATTATCATATAGTCCCACTTGGATTAGATTAGGACATTTATTATTAATTTATTTAAAGAAGGGTTAAAAGAGTTAAAATCAAAGTTTATTTACTATAACATTTTTAATATGGAGTTATACATAAGATAAATTCTACTATAAATATTAATTAGAAAGATAAAAATATTTCCTATATAATGGTATTTTATTTGTAATTTTTAGACATTAAATAATTTAATTTATTTATGACACAATGATGATTCAGTAATTATCTTATTAATGAAATATTGACATAATTGATGTTATAAACTCTAAAATAAATGTAATTTGAGACTTTTTATGAAATCCACTAATTTTCTAGGTTACTATGATATATTAGTGTTGATGTAATCAACTTGGTTTGAACATATAATTCTGTTGTGACTTTCAAAAAAAATCATATATCAAATAGTGTCAAAATTGACACAAAATAGTTTTTAAATCAAATATTATATTATTAATTGTTATTTTATTCCTAAAAATCAAAGGTTCGTCCAAATGACTTAGATAAGGATATATATTAATAATAAACAATTTGGGTTTCGTTTGGCATGTTATAGTAAGTGTATTAACCATAGAGTGTAACAAAACAAAAAGACACGGTAAAAGTTAAATTATTTAACTTAGAGTTAAATCTAATTGATAAGGTTACAATAATACCCTAAACTTGTCTAAATCCTATTGGATGATAGGATTTCGACCCATCCCCACTTTAGCTTCGAAATAAGACCCTTTGGAACAATTATAAACCGATTTTGACTTTAATATAAAATAATATTTTGAGATATTCCTAAGGTGACCCTCTCCTCCCTTATAAAAGGGCACCTCCTCCCTCTCTTCCTCACACAACTTTGAGCCTTCAAGACTCGGCCAACCCCTTCCAAAGTCACTTCTCCACTTCCCTAGTATCATCCTAGAGGCCCTGTTATTCTTAAAAGACCAATTTTAGTGCCTTAAAAGGAGGTCTCAAAGAAGCACTTCAAAGAAGATGTAATACCCATTACCGATCCTTTTCAATTTCTTTCTTCTTCAACTTCTTCTTCATTAGTTGTTTCATGATAAAGTAATAACATCAGTATTTATTATATACTGATATGTTATTATAAATATGAAACAACTCTAATTAACCTTCTATCCATCCTACGGAAAAATGAAATCACCGCGCGTGCGTACGTACGGAATACCGTCTCCACGCCGTGGTGTAATATATTTTCCGTCACCACCTTAATTGGATGGGTATAAAGGTGTAATTAGTAACTATATATGATTATTATAAAGTGATATTGATACTGAAATAGTATACATACACTTCAACACAATTCCACGACAATGGGAACGATATCATCGCTCGTGCGTACGTACGGACTACCGTCTCCACGACGCGATGAGATTCATTCTCAATAAATAACCATTCATGAATGATTATAAAGTATATATAATAAGTACTAATGAAATATATGACCTGATAATGATACTGTAATTATTTATATTTATGTGTATGTCATCTACTTAATTCCATTCAATTCAATAAGGAAACAAAAACAGCGTTCATGCGTACGTACGGACTACCGTCTCCATGAACGGTGTATTTGTTTCCATTTACTAATTTATTATATATGTATATTCTGAATATATATATATATATAAATCATGTTTTATATTCTGAATTAAGTAATCATGATCTAATTAATCATATGAATAATTACAAGTTAAAAACACGAACGACAAATGAGACGATTTTACCCAAAACGATACATTAACATAAATTTACAAAAGAACGGGTAATATAAAGTCATAAGTGGACCATATATGATATAATAACAATGAATATGATTCTGGAATAAGTCAATAACATGATTTAAATCATTATACAGGAGGTTCGGACACTTACAAAGTAAGTCGGACCTAAGGTAAGGGAAATATCACAATCTCATTTTTATCCGAGATTGTTTATTCGTATGTATTTACTGGGGTGTATTTTATCATCCACATCCATGTTTCATCAATATGTAATATTATTTCCATCCACCTACAATTGTTTAAATCCATTTTTACCCTTCGGTGAGTTTTTAGTAATATGTATGAAAGGAATCTTTTTTCGTTTTTCGTACGAGGTACTTTTTGACTTTTCCGACAAAAGTACGAAGAATGTTTTTTTAACTTATACGGCATGAATGGATTTTTAAAACATTATTTCCAAGAAACTTCCTTTACAAGTTTTCATGTTTATTTTTAATCAACTTCTTTTATTTTAATGTTGTATGACATGTTATGAAAGGGAAAATGGTTTTGAAGTAGAAAGGATATTTTCTTCAAGAATGGAGTTCAAGTATTTTATCAAAATTATTTTCCATCTAAGATAATAAAAGGGTTCTGTTTTTATCCCTATTATTACATTGGTTTGATTATGTTGTGATGGAAATATTTTTATGAATTCCTTTATCTTATATGAATTGTTTTATGATGTCATGTTGTTTAAGAATCTCATTTTTATTACATGGGTTACGCTATGATGTATGGTTTATGATTATGTGGCACACATAAGAAAGGATTCATTATAAGATGGGTGGGACCTATATCTCCCTCCAATGCATTGGGTAAAGATTTTATATCTCATGAGATAGACATGGCTGGAACGATAGGTTATACCGGTTCAGTGAAACAGGACTGAAACGAGGGTTACTCGATTCAGAAAGGGACTTTGTCCACTAAGATAGTCTTGGCATTGAGTCTTTACTAACAAGAAATGATTCTCTATGATTATGTGTGAATGCCACAAAGTTTCATGTTTTAAGTTATGATTATTGTGATTACATTTCACTGCCATGATCTATCCCATGTTATGAAATTTGCTCTCTTTTGCAGGTTATGATTTCCAAAATGTTATGTTCTTATGAATATGATGTGATTGATATTTCTTTTGTTTACCCTTACTGAGCATTTGAGCTCACCCTTTTATGTTTTCTTTTCCCCAGGATATAAAGAAAGGTTTTAGGTAAAAAAAAGGAAGATCTTTATGGGGGATGTTGAAGATCTTTCACCATGATTAGGAGATTACGTTCCGAGTTTCCAAAGACACTAAACTATTACGATCCTTATGTGTGTGTTTTTGTTATGTACTAAGTATTATGAAAAAGTAATGTAATGTCCATGTATGTCAGGCTTCGGGTCTCTACAGTTGGTATCAGAGGAAAGGTTTAGTCAACCTTTGGAAACTAGGATGCGAAAACGTTAGTGAGATCCCTAGAGATATTTCTAAGGTATGTCTAGGGATTCCCCTAAGGATAAATATACGTATAGGATATAGTCCTAGAACTATGGTAACGATATTATATTAAACCAAAGATGTTAGATATTGAAGTTACTCCCACTTTATTATGATTTTTGCCTTTCAAACTATTCTTTTTGGGTTTTAGAAAATGGCTGGAAACAAGATGATTCACGATAATGGAGGATATGATGGACAATGGAATGATATTATTCATAATGAAATGGGATTTGGAAGTCCAAACATCATTATTATGCCAAACCAGCAATCTCATAATATGATCAATAAAGTAAAATTTGGTATGTTTCCTGACTCGGCTAATAAGAGAAAGATGGAGTTTCATGATGATCATAGAGGAAAGAAAGTTCAATTTCCCCTATATAAATCATGTGTGAAGAGGCATCAAGGAGAATGTTTCAAAGGAACTGGAAGATGCTTTGGGTGTGGAAAAGAAGGACACAAAGCAAGTAAGTGAAAAGGAAAAGGTTCAGTTAACACCAGGGATGAGGATAATGGTATTGCTACGACATCAAGAATGGTTAAATGTTTTAAATGTGGAATGTACGGGCATTATGAAAACCAATTACCTAAGGGAAAGTCTCATGAAGATAATCAGTATGGTCGTATGGGTAGTATTTATGTTGATGATGATGAAGAGACTACAAATGATATGTGAGATGAAAGAATTGTTGAAGCTCGGTAAATGGTTTAAGAAGGCAGTGGAATGATTACATGTTTATCAAAGTGTAATGTTGTATAAAGAATATCATGGTACTATGGAATATAGAGACATCTAAGGATTGTTACATTGTTGTCTTTCCTTGAGTTTTGAAAGTGTGTGATTAATGCTACGAGTATCCATGAAAGGTTATTCAGATATTTTTCGAATGAAGATGATATGCGCATAATGAAGGGATAAGGAGAAAATTAAATGTTTGATAGTATTCATGAGCTCATGACTGATATAAGGAGAAGGTTATATCATGGTTTGAGTATATAGAATTTTTGGATTTTGGTATGTGGAAAGAGTTAACTTTTAACTGCATTCATGTTTTCACTAAGGTTCAATGGGTATTCAAGAGAATACATGATTAAGGCCTTTGAATGTTTGGAATGTGACCAACAAAACATATCTTATGATATATGGGGATCAACGATGGTATTAAATCTCTGGTAATCGTTTTCACTATGTTATGAGAATGGACTGCAGTATTATGGATAAGCCTAAAGATTGGAATGGATTATGTTGGACATAAGTTAGTATTGTTTAAGGATAGAAGTTTTTTTCGATATTATTGATGGGATGTTATAGTAATATAGTTTTAGAAAAAGGAAAACCTGCAGAACGGGCGACAGCCCATCGCATTGGACAAGGCTGTGGGAATCGAACCCACAACCGAAGTGCGACTGGCCTTTATCGCCTACCACTGGCCTACAGGAAGTCCCTGTTTAGTAGAAACTAGTTTTATTATATTAAGCAGTATGATATATGAAGTATAAGCCCATTTTAGGAACCATATATGATTAATCCCACTATAGACCGACTTATGTATATAAATTTTGCAAACCTTTTGAGACAGATGGAATGACCCGTCATTCTATCACATGATCTGCTAACACTTCACGAATAACAAATTCAACTTCATTTATTTTAGAGATGAAGTGGAAATTGTTAAAGGCACGAACAACAGTGAGGTTGTACCAACATAAAGTAAGTATTTATTCTAATTCAAATTCTTTAACATTAGGGAAACAATCTTGAAAACCAAAAATGTTGTCCTAGTGATCTTATATCTGATGAATCAGATGGTACCTTAGATCGTCACAAATTTATGGCTTTGTGATTACTGGATTTTTCATAGCCATGTTCTCTACCACTCTCCATCAGAACATGATGGTTAGATTTCTCTTCCTTATCCATATTTTCACCTATGTGGAAACCTAGTGATTAGTTTATTTGGGTAACCGTTACGTTTCATACTTTTGTTTTTAAAGATTGGTTTTGATATTCCTTTTTACGATGTGGGTTTCTATTAAATAAACTTTCGAATAGTAAACCATTTATAACCCAGACAAATTTTGAGGGCGAAATTCATTTTAAGGGGGGTAGAATGTAACAGCCCGAGATTTTATGAAAAATATTCTTTTTAATTTCACTAATGTCTTGTGTTGTACGCTACACCAAAAGGAGCTTGCACAACACGCATCCTTGACTTTCCTTGCATTACATGCAATCACAACCTTCCTCGATAGCGTGTGTAGTACGCAATACTGAGTTTCACGAAACAACGATATGCTATTAAAATATTATTAAATCTAGCCGTTATGAATAGTAATAACCATTTTTTAAATTTTAGAAATTTTAGCTCTCAAAATGGACTTCATTTTTGGATTCGGAGTATCGAATTTAGCCTAAGGTGAAATTTTGGTACTTTTCGGATAACTTTCATATTCTGATGAATAGTGAAAATTACTAAATTATAATTAAAAACCACTTTTTTAATCGAAATAATTAATAGTGATAAATTATTAATTTGAGTGGTTTTAAATTATATTTAGAATATATTTTTACAATTTAATACAATGTTGGTCATTGAATGTAATTTCACATTTAAACCAGACATAATCAAGTGTCAATCGTTTGATAGATATTGTTTCTTAAAAACACGCTATTTGTTTTAACAGCAGGATTTAATTATAAAATTAATTAATGCAACTTCTATTTTATGAATTTGGTAAAATAGACTTCATTTTTGAATTCAGAATATGAAATATAGCTTAGGATGAAATTTTGGCATTTTTCTGAAAAACATCAATTTTTGATGAATAGTGAAACTACTAAGTGGTAGTTAAAAAACTGAATTTTTCATAAAACTTAATTTTACCGCTTCTGTGAATGGAATTTCAAAAAATCAGAGAGACACGGTTGATGTCAGTAAGTAAAATGTGGTTCAATGAGATGAAAATAATTTTTGGTGAATAGTAACTTTTTACTTTTATTTACCACGGTTAAAAGTAAATAGGGTAATTAAGGGTAAGAATGATATTGATATTACCCTAACACATGTCCTAATTCTATTGGACAAGTGAATCTCGACCAAAAACAATCTTAAGTGTAAAATATTATCATTTAGGCCCACTTGGATTAGATTAGGACATTTATTATTAATTTATTTAAAGAAGGGTTAAAAGAGTTAAAATAAAAGTTTATTTACTATAACATTTTTAATATGGCGTTATACATAAGATAAATTCGACTATAAATATTCATTAGAAACATAAAAATATTTCCTACATAATGGTATTTTATTTCTAATTTTTAGACATTAAATAATTTAATTTATTTATGACACAATGATGATTCAGTAATTATCTTATTAATGAAATATTGACATAATTGATGTTATAAACTCCACAATAAATGTAATTTGAGACTTTTTATGAAATCCACTAATTTTATAGGTTACTATGATATATTAGTGTTGATTTAATCAACTTGGTTCGAACATATAATTCTGTTATGACTTTCACAAAAAATCATATATCAAATAGTGTCAAAATTGACACAAAATAGTTTTTAAATAAAATATTATATTATTAATTGTTATTTTATTCCTAAAAATCTAAGGTTCTTCCAAATGACTTATATAAAGATATATATTAATAATAAACAATTTGGGGTTCGTTAGGCATGTTATAGTAAGTGTATTAACCATATAGTGTATGAAAACAAAAAGACACGGTAAAAGTTAAATTATTTAACTTAGAGTTAAATCTAATTGATAAGGTTAAAATAATACCCTAAACTTGTCTAAATCCTATTGGATGATATGATTTTGACCCATCCCCACTTTATCTTCGAAATAAGAACCTTTGGAACCATTATAAACCGATTTTGACTTTAATATAAAATAATATTTTGAGATATTCCTAAGCTGCCCCTCTCCTCCCTTATAAAAGGGCACCTCCTCCCTCTCTTCCTCACACAACTTTGAGCCTTCAAGACTCGGCCAACCCATTCCAAAATCACTTCTCCACTTCCCTAGTATCATCCTAGAGGTCCTGGTCTTCTTAAAAGACCAATTTTAGTGCCTTAAAAGGAGGTCTCAAAGAAGCACTTCAAAGAAGAGGTAATACCCATTACCGATCCTTTTCAATTTCTTTCTTCTTCAACTTCTTATTCATTAGTTGTTTCATGATAATGTAATAACATCAGTATTTCTTATATACTTATATGTTATTATAAATATGAAACAACTCTAATTAACCTTCTATCTATCCTACGGAAAAATGAAATCACCGCGCGTGCGTACGTACGGAATACCGTCTCCACGCTGTGGTGTAATATATTTTCCGTCACCACCTTAATTGGATGGGTATAAAGGTGTAATTAGTAACTATATATGATTATTATAAAGTGATATTGATAATGAAATAGTATACATACACTTCAACACAATTCCACGACAATGGGAACGATATCATTGCTCGTGCGTACATACGGACTACCGTCTCCACGACGCGATGAGATTCATTCTCAATAATTAACCATTCATGAATGATTATAAAGTATATATAATAAGTACTAATTAAATATATTACCTGATAATGATACTGTAATTATTTATATTTATGTGTATTTCATCTACTTAATTCCATTCAATTCAATGAGGAAACGAAAACAGCGTTCATGCGTACGTACGGACTACCGTCTCCATGAACGGTGTATTTCTTTCCATTTACTAATTTATTATATATGTATATTATGAATATATATATATAAATCATGTTTTATATTTTGTAATTAAGTAATCATGATCTAATTAATCATATGAATAATTACAAGTTAAAAACACGAACGACAAATGAGACGATTTTACCCAAAACGATACATTAACATTAATTTACAAAAGAACGGGTAATATAAAGTCATAAGTGGACCATATATGATATAATAACCATGAATATGATTCTGGAATAAGTCAATAACATCATTTAAATCATTATACAGGAGGTTCAGACACTTACAAAGCAAGTCGGACCTAAGGTAAGGGAAATACCACAATCTCATTTTTATCCGAGATTGTTTATTCGTAAGTATTTACTGGGGTGTATTTTATCATCCACATCCATGTTTCATCAATATGTAATATTATTTCCATCCACCTACAATTGTTTAAATCCATTTTTACCCTTTGGTGAGTTTTTAGTAATATGTATGAAATGAATCTTTTGTCGTTTTTCGTACGAGGTACTTTTTGACTTTTCCGACAAAAGTACGAAGAATGTTTTTTTTAACTTATACGGCATGAATGGATTTTTAAAACATTATTTCCAAGAAACTTACTTTACAAGTTTTCAAGTTTATTTTTAATCAACTTCTTTTATTTTAAAGTTGTATGACATGTTATGAAAGGAAAAATGTTTTTGAAGTAGAAAGGATATTTTCTTCAAGAATGGAGTTCAAGTATTTTATCAAAATTATTTTCCATATAAGATAATAAAAGGGTTCTGTTTTTATCCCTATTATTAAATTGGTTTGATTATGTTGTGATGGAAATATTTTTATGAATTCCTTTATCTTATATGAATTGTTTTATGATGTCATGTTGTTTAAGAATCCCATTTTTATTACATGGGTTACGCTATGATGTATGGTTTATGATTATGTGGCACACATAAGAAAGGATTCATTATAAGATGGGTGGGACCTATATCTCCCTCCAATGCATTGGGTAAAGATTTTATATCTCATGAGATAGACATGGCTGGAATGGTAGGTTATACCGGTTTAGTGAAACAGGACTGAAATGAGGGTTACTCGATTCTGAAAGGGACTTTGTCCACTAAGATAGTCTTGGCAATGAGTCTTGACTAACAAGAAATGATTCTCTATGATTATGTGTGAATGCCACAAAGTTTCATGTTTTAAGTTATGATTATTGTGATTACATTTCACTGCCATGATCTATCCCATGTTATGAAATTTTCTCTCTTTTGTAGGTTATGATTTCCAAAATGTTATGTTCTTATGAATATGATGTGATTCATATTTCTTTTATTTACCCTTACTGAGCATTTGAGCTCACCCTTTTATGTTTTCTTTTCCCCAGGATATAAAGAAAGGTTTTAGGTAAAAAAAGGAAGATCTTTATGGGGGATGTTGAAGATCTTTCACCATGATTAGGAGATTACGTTCCGAGTTTCCAAAGACACTAAACTATTACGATCCTTATGTGTGTGTTTTTGTTATGTATTAAGTATTCCGCAAAAGTAATGTAATGTCCATGTACGTCAGGCTTCGGGTCTCTACAGTTGGTATCATAGGAAAGGTTTAGTCAACCTTTGGAAACTAGGATGTGAAAACGTTAGTGAGATCCCTAGAGATATTTCTAAGGTATGTATAGGGATTCCCCTAAGGATAAATATACATATAGGATATAGTCCTAGAACTATGGTAACGATATTATATTAAACCAAAGATGTTATATATTGAAGTTACTCCCACTTTATTATGATTTTTTCCTCTCACACTATTCTTTTTGGGTTTTAGAAAATGGCTGGAAACAAGATGATTCACGATAATGGAGGATATGATGGACAATGGAATGATATTATTCATAATGAAATGGGATTTGGAAGTCCAAAAATCATTATTATGCCAAATCAGCAATCTCATAATATGATCAATAAAGTAAAATTTGGTAAGTTTCCTGACTCGGCTAATACGAGAAAGATGGAGTTTCATGATGATCATAGAGGAAAGAAAGTTCAATTTCCCCTATATAAATCATGTGGGAAGAGGCATCAAGGAGAATGTTTCAAAGGAACTAGAAGTTGCTTTGGGTGTGGAAAAGAAGGACACAAAGCAAGTAAGTGCAAAGGAAAAGGTTCAGTTAACACCACGGATGAGGATAATGGTATTGCTACGACATCAAGAAAGGTTAAATGTTTTAAATGTGGAATGTACGGGCATTATGCAAACAAATTCCCTAAGGGAAAGTCTCATGAAGATAATCAGTATGGTCGTATGGGTAGTATTTATGTTGATGATGATGAAGAGACCTCAAATGATATGTGAGATGAAAGAATTGTTGATGCTCGGTCAATGGTTTAAGAAGGTAGTGGAATGATTACATGTTTATCAAAGTGTAATGTTGTATAAAGAATCTCATGGTACTATGGAATAAAGAGACATCTAAGGATTGTTACATTGTTGTCTTTCCTTGAGTTTTGAAAGTGTGTGATTAATGCTACGAGTATCCATGAAAGGTTATTCAGATATTTTTGGAATGAAGATGATATGCGCATAATGAAGGGATAAGGAGAAAATTAAATGTTTGACAGTATTCATGAGCTCATGACTGATATAAGGAGAAGGTTATATCATGGTTTGAGTATATAGAATTTTTGGATTTTGGTATGTGGAAAGAGTTAACTTTTAACTGCATTCATGTTTTCACTAAGTTTCAATGGGTATTCAAGAGAATACATGATTAAGGCCTTTGAATGTTTGGAATGTGACCAACAAAACATATCTTATGATATATGGGGATCAACGATGGTATTAAATCTCTGGTAATCGTTTTCACTATGTTATGAGAATGGACTGCAGTATTATGGATAAGCCTAAAGATTGGAATGGATTATGTTGGACATAAGTTAGTATTGTTTAAGGATAGAAGTTTTTTTCGATATTATTGATGGGATGTTATAGTAATATAGTTTTAGAAAAAGGAAAACCTGCACAATGGGCGACATCCCATCGCGTCGGACAAGGCTGTGGGAATCGAACCCACAACCGAAGTGCGACTGGCCTTTATCGCCTACCACTGGCCAACAGGAAGTCCCTGTTTAGTAGAAACTAGTTTTATTATATTTAGCAGTATGATATATGAAGTATAAGCCCATTTTAGGAACCATATATGATTAATCCCACTATAGATCGACTTATGTATATAAATTTTTCTAACCTTTTGAGACAGATGGAATGACCCGTCATTCTATCACATGATCTGCTAACACTTCACGAATAACAAATTCAACTTCATTTATTTTAGAGATGAAGTGGAAATTGTTAAAGGCATGAACAACAGTGAGGTTGTACCAACATAAAGTATGTATTTATTCTAATTAAAATTCTTTAAATTTAGGGAAACGATCTTGAAAACCAAAAATGTTGTCCTAGTGATCTTATATCTGATGAATCAGATGGTACCTTAGATCGTCACAAATTTATGGCTTTGTGATTACTGGCTTTTCCATAGCCATGTTCTCTACCACTCTCCATCATAACATGATGGTTAGATTTCTCTTCCATATCCATATTTTCACCTATGTGGAAACCCAGTGATTAGTTTATTTGGGTAACCGTTACGTTTCATACTTTTGTTTTTAAAGATTGGTTTTGATATTCCTTTTTACGATGTGGGTTTCTATTAAATAAACTTTCGAATAGTAAACCATTTATAACCCCGACAAATTTCGAGGGCGAAATTCATTTTAAGGGGGGTAGAATGTAACAGCCCGAGATTTTATGAAAAATATTCTTTTTAATTTCACTAATGTCTTGTGTTGTACGCTGCACCAAAAAGAGTTTGCACAACATGCATCCTTGACTTGCCTTGCATTACACGCAATCGCAACCTTCCTCGATAGCATGTGTAGTACGCAATACTGAGTTTCACGAAACAACGATATGCTATTAAAGTATTATTAAAACTAGCCGTTATGAATAGTAATAACCATTTTTTAAATTTTAGAAATTTTAGCTCTCAAAATGGACTTCATTTTTGGATTTGGAGTATCGAATTTAGCCTAAGGTGAAATTTTGGTACTTTTCGGATAACTTTCATATTCTGATGAATAGTGAAAATTACTAAATTATAATTAAAAACAACTTTTTAAGCGAAATAATTAATAGTGATAAATTATTAATTTGAGTGGTTTTAAAGTATATTTAGAATATATTTCTACAATTTAATACAATGTTGGTCATTGAATGTAATTTCACATTTAAACCAGACATAATCAAGTGTCAATCTTTTGATAGATATTGTTTCTTAAAAACACGCTATTTGTTTTAACAACGGGATTTAATTATAAAATTAATTAATGCAACTTCTATGTTATGAATTTGGTAAAATAGTCTTCATTTTTGAATTCGGAATATGAAATATATCTTAGGATGAAATTTTGGCATTTTTCTGAAAAACATCAATTTTTGATGAATAGTGAAACTACTAAGTGGTAGTTAAAAAACTGAATTTTTCATAAAACTTAATTTTACCGCTTCTGTGAATGGAATTTCAAAAATCCGAGAGACACGGTTGATGTCAGTAAGTAAAATGTGGTTCAATGAGATGAAAATAATTTTTGGTGAATAGTAACTTTTTACTTTTATTTACCACGGTTAAAAGTAAATAGGGTAATTAAGGGTAAGAATGATATTGATATTACCCTAACACATGTCCTAATTCTATTGGACAAGTGTATCTCGACCAAAAACAACCTTAAGTGTAAAATATTATCATTTATGCCCACTTGGATTAGATTAGGACATTTATTATTAATTTATTTAAAGAAGGGTTAAAAGAGTTAAAATCAACGTTTATTTACTAAAACATTTTTAATATGGAGTTATACATAAGATAAATTCGACTATAAATATTAATTAGAAATATAAAAAGATTTCCTACATAATGGTATTTTATTTGTAATTTTTAGACATTAAATAATTTAATTTATTTATGACACAATGATGATTCAGTAATTATCTTATTAATGAAATATTGACATAATTGATGTTATAAAATCCAAAATAAATGTAATCTGAGACTTTTTATGAATTATACTAATTTTCTAGGTTACTATGATATATTAGTGTTGATGTAATCAACTTATTTCGAACATATAATTCTGTTATGACTTTCAAAAAAAATCATATATCAAATAGTGTCAAAATTGACACAAAATAGTTTTTAAATCAAATATTATATTATTAATTGTTATTTTATTCCTAAAAATCTAAGGTTTGGAAAAATGACTTATATAAGGATATATATTAATAATAAACAATTTGGGGTTTGTTTGGCATGTTATAGTAAGTGTATTAACCATATAGTGTAAGAAAACAAAAAGACACGGTAAAAGTTAAATTATTTAACTTAGAGTTAAATCTAATTGATAAGGTTAAAATAATACCCTAAACTTGTCTAAATCCTATTGGATGATAGTATTTAGACCCATCCCCACTTTATCTTCTAAATAAGACCCTTTGGAACCATTATAAACCGATTTTGACTTTAATATAAAATAATATTTTGAGATATTCCTAAGGTGCCCCTCTCCTCCCTTATAAAAGGGCACCTCCTCCCTCTCTTCATCACACAACTTTGAGCCTTCAAGACTCGGCCAACCCCTGCCAAAATCACTTCTCCACTTACCTAGTATCATCCTAGAGGTCCTGGTCTTCTTAATAGACCAATTTTAGTGCCCTAAAAGGAGGTCTCAAAGAAGCACTTCAAAGAAGAGGTAATACCCATTACCGATCCTTTTCAATTTCTTTCTTCTTCAACTTCTTCTTCATTAGTTGTTTCATGATAATGTAATAACATCAGTATTTCTTATATACTGATATGTCATTATAAATATGAAACAACTCTAATTAACCTTATATCCATCCTACGGAAAAATGAAATCACCGCGCGTGCGTACGTACGGAATACCGTCTCCACGCCGTGGTGTAATATATTTTCCGTCACCACCTTAATTGGATGGGTATAAAGGTGTAATTAGTAACTATATATGATTATTATAAAGTGATATTGATACTTAAATAGTATACATACACTTCAACACAATTCCACGACAATGGGAATGATATCATCGCTCGTGCGTACGTACGGACTATCGTCTCCACGACGCGATGAGATTCATTCTCAATAATTAACCATTCATGAATCATTATAAAGTATATATAATAAGTACTAATTAAATATATTACCTGATAATGATACTGTAATTATTTATATTTATGTGTATGTCATCTACTTAATTCCATTCAATTCAATAAGGAAACGAAAACAGCGTTCATGCGTACGTACGGACTACCGTCTCCATGAACGGTGTATTTCTTTCCATTTACTGATTTATTATATATGTATATTATGAATATATATATATATAAATCATGTTTTATATTCTGGAATTAAGTAATCATGGTCTATGTAATCATATGAATAATTACAAGTAAAAAAACACGAACGACAAATGAGACGATTTTACCCAAAACGATACATTAACATAAATTTACAAAAGAACGGGTAATATAAAGTCATAAGTGGACCATATATGATATAATAACCATGAATATTATTCTGGAATAAGTCAATAACATGATTTAAATCATTATACAGGAGGTTCAGACACTTACAAAGCAAGTCGGACCTACGGTAAGGGAAATACCACAATCTCATTTTTATCCGAGATTGTTTATTCGTAAGTATTTACTGGGGTGTATTTTATCATCCACATCCATGTTTCATCAATATGTAATATTATTTCCATCCACCTACAATTGTTTAAATCCATTTTTACCCTTCGGTGAGTTTTTAGTAATATGTATGAAATGAATCTTTTGTCGTTTTTCGTACGAGGTACTTTTTGACTTTTCCGACAAAAGTACGAGGAATGTTTTTTTTAACTTATACGGCATGAATGGATTTTTAAAACATTATTTCCAAGAAACTTCCTTTACAAGTTTTCAAGTTTATTTTTAATCAACTTCTTTTATTTTAAAGTTGTATGACATGTTATGAAAGGAAAAATGTTTTTGAAGTAGAAAGGATATTTTCTTCAAGAATGGAGTTCAAGTATTTTATCAAAATTATTTTCCATATAAGATAATAAAAGGGTTCTGTTTTTATCCCTATTATTAAATTGGTTTGATTATGTTGTGATGGAAATATTTTTATGAATTCCTTTATCTTATATGAATTGTTTTATGATGTCATGTTGTTTAAGAATCCCATTTTTATTACATGGGTTACGCTATGATGTATGGTTTATGATTATGTGGCACACATAAGAAAGGATTCATTATAAGATGGGTGGGACCTATATCTCCCTCCAATGCATTGGGTAAAGATTTTATATCTCATGAGATAGACATGGCTGGAATGGTAGGTTATACCGGTTCAGTGAAACAGGACTGAAACGAGGGTTACTCGATTCAGAAAGGGACGTTGTCCACTAAGATAGTCTTGGCAATGAGTCTTGACTAACAAGAAATGATTCTATATGATTATGTGTGAATTCCACAAAGTTTCATGTTTTATGTTATGATTATTGTGATTACATTTCACTGCCATGATCTATCCCATGTTATGAAATTTTCTCTCTTTTGCAGGTTATGATTTCCAAAATGTTATGTTCTTATGAATATGATGTGATTGATATTTCTTTTGTTTACCCTTACTGAGAATTTGAGCTCACCCTTTTATGTTTTCGTTTCCCCAGGATATAAAGAAAGGTTTTAGGTAAAAAAAAGGAAGATCTTTATGGGGGATGTTGAAGATCTTTCACCATGATTAGGAGATTACGTTCCGAGTTTCCAAAGACACTAAACTATTACGATCCTTATGTGTGTGTTTTTGTTATGTACTAAGTATTCCGCAAAAGTAATGTAATTTCCATGTACGTCAGGCTTTGGGTCTCCACATTTACCTTTCACGTGTAATAAAACATGAAAATATTCTTAAATATATTCTATGAATGTCCTCACTAAGGATTAGATCTCTCACATCATTTACATTAAATTTTTTAATCCTAAAAAAACTGATCAGGTATATTAATATATATTCCCAAATATTAATAAAGGAAGAAAAAATGCATGCTCACATACAAAATAAGAAAGGGTAATTACCAATAATGTCAACAAACTTTTGATAGTGTTGAATTCATTGATTTAATAAAAAGAAATCTTCCCACCTATCATATTTATTTTGAATAACCTTCAATTATTTTTAAAAAATTTCATTGTCGATATATTTTCATGAATATTAATGAGTACATTCATTAATACAATAATCATAGTCTCTGATATGAGGTTGAATGCCATGTTTTTTGAAAATATCAACCAAGAATCTCACATAATATAGAAATCAAATATCTTTCACTCAGTATTTCTATCATTGGGTATTTTGTTCCGAGAAGTTATATGTTAATATTTTTATGCGAGGACAATCCTTGATCTATATTCTATAGAAAATAAAGTAAGATCCCTCAAAATTATTGATCCTTTCCTTTCCTTATTCTATAATCATAGTTTAATTTGAAAAATTATAGTTGATCAAATAAACTAATTCTTTGATACCAATTATTATAGAAATTTCCAAATAACTAATGGTAAAAAAATTTCATAAATAATAGAAATAAGATAAAAATAAACAAGTTGAATATGAACACACAAGATTTTAATCATATGGGGAGAATCAAGATGTCTTTAAAGAGGTAGAATATTTTCACTATTTTTGAGAGAATAATTACCACTCATAGATAAAAAATTATAAACCATAACATAAAAGGAGTTGTTGATAAATGTAGAGATATTGCATCCCACATTAATACTATACTTTTATCCATATAGGTTTTCCACTATTCTATAATACAGAAGGTACTAATGTCAGTGTGCTGCCTTTACATGGACTATTGTCATCTGATGGTCTGAGATCCATTGTTTGAAAAAAATATCAATGTGACTTTATTGTAAAAATATTCCACAAAATATATAAAATTATATCCAATTAAAATCATAAATAATAATAATATTTTTTTTTGGAATTTGGTTCTCTCGGAAGAATAAATCACTAGATAAGTGTAAAGTGTTATTCAATCAATTTATAATTTTTTTTCTAATTGAATGATATTTTTCAAACCTTTAAATATTAAAAACTCATCAACATTGTTTGTTTCATCATTTATAAAAAAAATCCATAGAATATTAATACCTAATTTAGAAAAAAATTCACATCTTTAAAAATGGGATAATAATATTAAAATGATAAGTAGAAGATAATGGAGGCGGCCACCTAATATATCCTTTATGATCTTCGATCGAGAGATTGTATGATGAGGGGTAAGAAGGAGGACCCCCTGAGAAATGATAAGCTCCCAAGAAATCCACACATTGGTATTTTTTCCTTTATGAAATTTCCCACTCATAATAAAAGTTTATAATAATAATAATAATAATAATTTTTTAATCTTACAAATATTTTATGTAAACTCAAATGTAAAATAAGAAAACTAAAATCTTAATAAATATGTCCATAAATTTCTCATAGTATGAATATTGTGAGCTATTTTATTTTGTGTCAATGAAATTATATCTAGGGTGGATCCAAGTGGATTATGAGGTACCTCAAAGGCACATCAATTTTTTGTGTAATAAAGTATTATATATATATATAATGAAGAACCCACTGAATTATTGAAGGCATTTGATTTTTTTCAACATTATGTAATAAAATATTTTTTAGAAATATGATGAAGTTGTTGATTCCAAATTATTTAATACAGATGATATTTTTCGAGGTGGAATAAGTGGTTAGATCTAGAGGCTACCATAACTAATGAAATATGGATGAATCTATATATGCGTAATTAAACATTTTAAAAATATACATAATATATGACCAAATACTTATATAATCCATGTTTTTTTTATAATTTAATGATATTCTTGAGAGTGAATCCATATATTTAAATCCAAATAGTTCTTTGTCAATATTTTAATTTAATAAATATCACAATAGAAAAAATACAGTGATTCATGTAAATTATGGAAGATAGAGTTTTAATGAGTTTCAAGGTAAATTATCTAAAGGATACAATTCTATAAAAAAATTTAGAGGATAAGTTAATCAGTAAAAGCATATTATTCCCATTAAGTACTTCTATAATTTTTAGTCCATATGTTTTCATGTAAAAAAATTTCAGTGGCTTGAAGTCGAATCCAAGATATAACAACCCATATATTAAAGAACAAATAATTATGAGTTTAATAACAGAAATTTATCTTATCTTATTCTAAATATCATTTTGGATTAATGTTATAGATTATTAGTAATACCATTACATAACAAGGTTAAAATTTCCACATATTGTAATTATTTTTCCACAAATATTGTTTCTTAAACATACACACATGGTATGTTCAAGGAACTTTTTATTTTCTTAGAATGAGTAACCATAGATGAAATTTAGAACTTGATAAATATCCTATACATCATTATATCTTGTAAAAAACACTTGAAAATGTGGAATGTTCATATAAATACCACTAAGGAATATAAAAATAATGGAAAACCATTAGTTATAATGACCTGACCCATGATGGGACTCGATCTACAACTACCCCCTACCTGCCTCCATAAGCCAAGGGGTGGAGACAAGTGCTAAAGGCACAAAAAACCTAGGGTGTCCTTTTCCAAGGTACATGTACACACACACACATATCCAAATCAATGAAAAAGTGAGGAGGAAAAATGAACAAAAGATTAAAAACTACTATAAATAAACCAAGTATTCATGGACTTATAAATAGTACAAGTTTGATAATATAAACTGAAAGGAAAATAGGAAAATATATGAGAAACGAGAGAATTATTTCTACCTAAAAGAAATTGGGAAAGTATAAATAGCTGAGAGAGGCCCGCTCCTGGATCCCATGCTACGACCACAAAAAGTAGTCTAAGAACCCATATCCCTAAGAATATCTACAGTAAAAATCAACACATATGTTTTCTTCATAAATCAAAATACATGTTGAAAAATCTCATATAGGTGTGAGTATAAAAAATACCCAGTAGGACACCCCAAAGGCTAAAGGGAGAGTAGTAAGAGATACACTAAAGAGGAAAGTAGTTGATAGAACAAGGTATAGTAAAAAAGTGTAGTTCTACACAACAATAGAGTGAATATAAACTCATCAAATCACTAAGCGTTCAAAACAGAGAGGATATGAACTCCTCAATGAGTCTTCACTACCTATAGAGGGAGAGTAGACTCGTCCAACCATTTGAAGCTTGACATGGAAAGCATGTGGTATACCCACCACATATTTTCCTCTCCTGAAGGAGTGTAACCGAGTTTAAAAAGTGTCTCGAGAAGAAAGAATATACAAATATTCTCTGTTAAAGAGGCCTAAACTAGAGAGTAAGGGGATTCCCATATATTAGTTCTGTCCAAGAAAAAGAGTCGCTAGCAGTTTTAGAAGTCCAACAATGATGTCCAACATCCCAGATAGCTTCCCTGAACACGAAAGTCAAAGGGACTCAACCACCACACCATCACACTATTCCCTTTGAGAAGAACAGACTTTTCCACATGATTTTAGGTTGCATTCACAAGGACGCATATCAGTAGGGAATGGTTCCCTCTTTCCCGTGAGTCTAAGGGTACTTCCAAAAACATCTCATCATAGTAACTTATAGTTTAGGTATCACAATTTCGTTGTAGAGGACCCTCTCCCTAATGCGTTAAGGGGTTTTCCACTCTAACAGTAGCTGTAGAGGACCCGCACCCATGCTAATGGGGTGTTCCACTCTATTAGTAGCAATAGTGGTCCCATACCCAAACCAATGGGGGTTCCACTCTAGTATCACAGGGACCCTTGCCATGGTACAATAGGGGGTTCCCCCATGTCATAGAGGACCCACACCATATTGTGTTAGGGTTGTTCTACTTGAAAGGTATAGGATCAACACCTTGGTATCACAAGGGGGTTCCAATCTAGGCCATCAAGGACCTGCACCCTACTCGGTTTGGGGGTTCCACTATGAATTAACTATAGAGGACCCACACCTATTCTGATTGGGGTTCCACCCCAGAATAAGCCTTTGGGAATTCTTCCCAACCACAACAGTCATTTAGCTTTACATCAGATAGGCGTCATGTCTGGAACATCTGACATCATATATCAGAAGCCACTATAGAGGGAACCATATTGTTCTACATGAAAAAAATATTCAAGATAGGCTACTCGTGGACTAAAATTATGGCATCACACATTTTTAATACATAACTTTTCATTACATTTTACAAATATAGGATCTTTGAAGTCTAGTGTCTTGGAAATCAGGAACATAAAACATGAAAAAAAACAATGAAAATTCTTCTAATCCACTTGTAAGGCTTCATAAGAAGTTCATCATAGGTACACTTACTGCATCTCATAACCTAGAGACATACATACAAAGGAATGGGTGAGCAGAAGGCCGAGTAAGGGTAAACAGGGGAATCAGTTTACTTGTGACATCAATAAGAACTTGAATAAAAAACCTAAGGACATAAGCAATGGAAGTATAGGAATATCATAATGGAATGAACTTAAATAATAACTTGAATATGTGGCTACCGAATTTTATTTAGACATTCATGAACATATCTCCAAATTTTTATCCTTGAGGTTTCATAAAATTTACCAAGGTTATTCACCAAGGTATCCTGAAACTTGTCATCTCTGGTGATTAATTATCTACCTAATGCATTAGAGTGCTATCAGGTCGCACCGTTAATATGTATTTACATTCATGGGAGAAAGGGTTATAGGTATTTCAATTACAGAATCAAATATACCATATTTATATATTTTTGAACACCCATAGAAACGAAATAGGTCTGGTTATTCACATAAAAAAAACAATCTAATTTCTTGAGAGAGAGAGAGATAGAAAATTTTAGACGAAAATTATGCAGCCTAATGACGTCATTTAAAAATTTAGAAAAACAACTGATGAGAGAAAAAAGGGTCTTTCATCATTTAGACATGAAATGGAAAGTAATTAGAACATATATGAATGTACCCTCAACATGTAGAGATGAAAAATACAAGACACAACATAAAGGAAGTCATGACTTAGAATAGGAGGGTGAAATGATCCCTTACATTGAAGAGTAACTTTGAATGCTTGATGTTCGAGACCTTGGAAGGCTTGAGGGAACCTTGGGAGGACTCCTTGGGAGGTAAGGAGACAGGAAATTTTTTGAGGATTATTTTGGAATGAAATGAATGAGGTAAATGGCTTGGTATTTATAGGGAAATTGAGTGAATAAATTATAAATTTGCAAGGGACACCTCATCGGTGGTATTTTCAAAACAATCGTCTTTCACATGGTATTGGCCACCTGGGAAACCTCATCGAATATATCACTATTCATTAGTAGAACATAAATCATAAATCATTATTACATCATTAATGATGTCATTAAACACCTGAAACTCAAAACAACATTTTTACTATTCACCGAAAATTCAACTGTTTCAGAAAAAACCCCAACATTCACCCTAACTAATATCGATGCTCTGAATTCAAAAATGAAGTCAATTATATGTAAATAGGTTTATAATTATCTTGAATTTAATTTTTAAATAAAATCATTATTTATTCGAAAAATAAAACATTAAAACCATAACTCATTTTGTAACACATTAAAAAAGTAATAAAGGTCCCATAAAATTATCATATAACCATAAGACAATAAATTAACAATTTAAGATTAAATTGTAAGAATATTAATTTCCATTTTATATTATTAAATTAATTATAAAATTCTAAATAAAATATCTATGGCATTCAAAAATACCACAACTTAAACTATGACCCTTTTTTCAATTTTAAGATGTTTAAAATGTATTTATACATTCATGGGTGAAGTATCTATTTTTTTGATCATATTACTATTAATTACTATTCATATGGATATGTTACAATTCCTACTTTACTATTCACTAAAGACCAAGTTGATCTTATTAGACTATAAATGTCTCACAGATAACAACTGTAGAAGACCATTTTTTTAAAATCATTTCACATTATTAATTATTTAATGAATACAAAAATATTTTAAAACACCCTTTTTTCCTATATTCATCAATAATTCACATCGTATATTTATCCTGATATTTGAAATTCACAAACAATTCCATAAGGAGAAATAACAATTTTATTTATAAAAGGATTACACAAAGCACCTAAGGCCTCGTTACATAACCCCTTATTACACCAGCATAGGACCTAAGAGTTAGGTGTGCTATGGTGATAGAATATTGGGGTGGCTCGGACAACATTGCCTGAGTGGTGATTTCTATCATCTTGAAATTCTCCCTTAAGCGATTCCATTCAAGCTTCATAAATTTATGTTTCTCTTCGGCTTTGTCAAGAGAAAAGCCTAGTGATGCTACCTCATTCCGATGCTCTGACAGATGGGCTTCATATGGCTCGAGTCTACTGGATGTGGCCATTCAATATTCTTTCCCTATTAATTAACCAAGATAACCATATTTATAAAAATAGAACATTAAGATTATATTTTCCAACGATCATATTGGCCAGCGGTTATATAAAAGTGGAAACACAATGGTCCCATTTTAATTATACCCACAAAATTAGGAAGCAAAAATAATTAAAAATTTTGGGTTGTAACATTCTTCCCCCCTTAAAAAATTTTATTCCTGAAATTTTACCTCATACCGTCTGGTGGGAAAAGGTGTGGGTACTTATGTCTCATGGACTCCTCCGGTTCCCATGTGGATTCATCACATTTTTGGTTCCTCCACAACACCTTAACAAGGTGGGTTGTCTTGTTGCGTAGAACCTTTTCTCTATGATCCAAGATCTCCATCGGCTAATCCTCATAAGAGAGGTCATGTTCCAGTTATACCACCTCTGGATTTAGTACATGTGAAGGGTCAGGTATGTAATTACCCAAGAGGGATACATGGAATACATCATGAACTTGGGCTAGATTTGGAGGAAGTGAAAGCCGATAGGCCAATGATCCTACACGATTAAGGATTTCATAGGGGCCAATGTACCTAGGGCTGAGCTTCCACTACTGGAAATTAAGCCTTTACCAACGGTTTGGAAAACCATTGGCAAGTAAGGTGTGGTGGTATCCCATTACCAATGGTTTCTATATAACCATTGGGAAAGGCAGTGTAATCAGAGTATTGCCAACGAATTTACAAATAGATGGCAATACATGCAATGTAATCCTATTTTACCAAAGGTATAAATAATCATTGGTATATATGTGTATTTCCATGTTTTACCAAATATTTACTAAAACCTTTGGTAAAAATATGTACATCACTCTAACAACGGTTTACTAAGACGTTGGTATAGTGTATTACAAGAATTTGATAGACCAGCCACCTAAAATCTCCTCCGCTGCACACTCAACTACACACCTGCATACACTCTTAACAATAACAACAACACCTTCTATAGCACACAAAAGCACATAAAAATAGGATACTGTTATAACCATGGAATGTACCACAATTATATTCATGTATATGAACCCAATTACCCTATGCAATACACAATTCATAATTGAATTCTCAATTGAAAACATGCAGAATGAATTATGTAATGAATTATGAATTATGAATCAATAACACATAAAAAATTAATTATGTTTCATAAATAATTCTGAATTATATATAAAACATATATTATGACATATAAGGGGTTGGGGGTTTCCCACGGGGTGGGGGTGTCCAAGGTTGAGGGGATGTCCACGGGGGTGGGGGTGTCTAGGGGGTGGGTTATACAGAATTAATAATACATACAAAATTTTATTTTCTATAACACACACAAGATTGAATTTAGAAATTAGAAGAAAATAACCCCAAAATAAAGTATCAACAGAATCCGAATAAGTTTGGTCGGTTTTCTGTATACCATTTGTTTTTACTTAAAATGATGTCCATTTTAAACAAAATTCATACAATTAGAGTGATAACAGCCACACCATGCCTAATATTGAGGCAGGGTTGGCTCTTACACATCATAGAGGACTCATGGATCATTGTCATAAATTATCAATAGAATCTAAATGTGTTTGTTCGGTTTTCCGTATGTCAATTGTTGTTTTCACATAAAATGTTTTCCATGTCAAATAAAGGTGAGACACCTTGAGTGATTCCGGGCACACTGCGCCTCGATTGATGCAATGTTGACTCATACACATCACATATGACCCATGGATAATTGTGATAATGTATTAACTCAATCCTAATAAGTTTGGTTGGATTTCCGTATGCCAATTGTTTTTACTTAAAATGATGTCCATTTTAAACAAAAGAGAGATAGTTAGAGTGATACCATCCACACCCTGCCTCAGATTAAGGCAGTGTTGACTCGTACACATCAAATATGGCCCATGGATCGTTTTCTTAATGTTTTAATAGAATCCAAAAGTGTTTGGTTGGTTTTCCATATGTCAGTTGTTGTTTTCACTTAAAATGATGTCCATTTTAACCAAAAGAGAGACATTTTGAGTGGTGTCGGCCACACCGCACCTCAGGTTGAGGCGGGGTTGACCTTTACATGTCACATATTACCCATGGATCATTTTCCATAATTTTATATAGAATACAAATGCGTTTTGTCGGTTTTCCATATGTCAATTGTTGTTTTCACTTAAAATGATATTCATTTTAAACAAAAGAGAGACACTTTGAGTTGTTTTGCCAACACCACACTTTTTATTGAAGAGGGGTTGACTCTTAAACATCACATATGACCCATGGATAGTTATCCTAATGTTTCAACAGAATCAGAATGTGTTTGGTTGGTTTTCTATATGTCTGCTGTTGTTTTCCCTTAAAATGATGTCCATTCTAAAGAAAAGATTGTCACTTTGAGTGGAGTCAGCCACATTTTGCCTAAGATTGAGGTGCTATTGACTCGTACATGGCACAAATGACCCATGTATCATTTTCCTAAAGTATCAGCACAATCCGAATGCATTTGGTCGGTTTTCCGTATGCCATTTGTTGTATTCACTTAAAATCCTGTCCATTTCAAATAAAAGTGAGATAGTTTGAGTGGTTCCAGCCACACCGACCATCTAATTAAGTATAGGTTGACTCGTACATGTCACATATGACCCATGAATTTTTTTCCTTAGGTTTCAATAGAACCTGAATTCCCTTGGTCGGTTTTCCGTATGTTAGTTGTTGTTTTCAATTAAAATGATGTCCATTTTAAACAAATGAGTGACACCTTCTGTGGTTCCGGCCACACCACGCCTCAGATTGAGGTGGGGTTAACTCATACACATCCCATACGACCCATGTATAGTTTTCCTAACTTTTCAATAGAATCCGAAGGTGTTTGGTCAGTTTTTCATACGTCACTTGTGGTTTTCACTTAAAATGAGGTTTATTTTAAATAAAAGAGAATCACTTTGAGTGGTGCTGGCTACACCATGCTTTAGATTGAGGTGGTATTGACTCTTACATGTCAAATATGGCCCATTTATAGTTTTCTAATGTTTAAAAAGAATACAAATGTGGTTCATTGGTTATCTGTATGTCAGTTGTTGTTTTCACTTAACATGATTTCCATTTTAAACAAAAGAGTGACACTTTGAGTGGTGTTAGCCACACCACGCCTCAAATTGAGGTGGGGTTGACTCTTAAATGTAAAAAATGACCCATGGATCGTTCTTCTAATTTATCAACATAATCAAAATGCATTTAGTCATTTTTCCATATGCCAGTTGTTGTTTTCACTTAAAATCATGTCCATTTCAAATAAAAGTGACATAGTTTGAGTGGTTGAAGCCACATTGACCCTCGAATTGAGGCATGGTTGACTCATATGCATCAAATATGACCTATGCATTGTTTTCCTAAAGTTTCAAAAGAATCCAAATGATTTTGGTTGGTTTTATGTATGTTAGTTGTTGTTTTAACTTAAAATGATTTCCATTTTAAACCAAAGAGAGACACATTGAATGGTGATGGACACACCGCACCCCGAATTGGGGTGGGGTTGAATCATACACATCAAAAATGACCTATGAATCGTTTTTCTAAATTTTCAGCAGAATTTGAATGCATTCGGTCATTTTTCCTTATGTCAATTGCTGTTTTCACTTAAAATGATGTTCATTTTAAACAAAAGAGAGACACTTTGAGTGGTTTCAGCCACAATGCACATTGTATTGAGGCGGAGTTGACTCATACACTTTAAATATGACCTATGGATTTTTTTCCTAATGTTTGAATAGAATCCAAAAGCATTTGGTCGGTTTTCCAAATGTCAGTTTTTGTTTTCACTTAAAACGATGTCCATTTTAAAAAAAAGAGAGACACTTTGAGTGGTGTCAGTCACACCACACCTCACATTGAGGCGGGGTTGACTCTTACACGTCAAAAATAACCAATGGATCGTTTTTCTAAATTATAAACACAACCCGAATGCATTCGGTTGGTTTTCTATATGTCAGTTGTTGTTTTCACATAAAATCCTGTCCATTTCAAATAAAAGTGAGATAGTTTTAGTGGTGCCATCACACTAGTCCTCAGATTGAGGAGGGGTTGACTTGTACAAATTAAATATGATTCATAAATAATTTTACTAATGTTTCAATAGAATATGAATGCATTTGTTTAGTTTTCCGTATGTTAGTTGTTGTTTTCACTTACAATGATGTCCATTTCAAACAAAAGAGAGACACTTTGAGTGGTGTCAGTCACACCGCACCTCGGATTGAGGTAGGGTTGACTCTTACATATCAAAAATGACCCATGGATCTTTTTACTAAATTATCAACATAATATGAATGCATTTGGTCGGTTTTCCGTATGCCAGTTGTTGTTTTCACCTAAAATCATGTCTATTAGAAATAAAAGTGAGACAGTTTAAGTTTTTCTGGCCACACTGACCCTAAGATTGAGGAAGTGTTGGCTTATACACATGAAATATGACCCATGGATCATTTTCCT
Source organism: Viscum album (assembly GCA_963277665.1). Classification (NCBI taxonomy): domain Eukaryota; kingdom Viridiplantae; phylum Streptophyta; class Magnoliopsida; order Santalales; family Viscaceae; genus Viscum; species Viscum album. Next base: position 1,782,402,667 of record OY728142.1, read on the forward strand.
AATGTTTCAATAGAATCCAAATTATTTTGGTTGGTTTTCCGTATGTCAGTTGTTGTTTTCAGTTAAAATGATGTCCATTTTAAATAAAAGAGAGACACATTGAGTGGTTCTGGCCACACCGCACCTCAGATTGAGGTGAGGTTAACTCGTACACGTCAAATATAACTCATGGATAGTTTTCTTATGTTTAAAACATAATCTGAATGTGTTTGTTTGGTTTTATAGTATGCTAGTTGTTGTCTTCACTTAAAATGATGTCCATTTTAAACAAAAGAGAGACAGTTTGAGTGGTGCCGGCCACACCGGACTCCTTATTGAGGTGGTCTTGACTCTTACATGTCAAATATGACCCATGGATTTTTTCTTAAAGCTTCAATAGAATCTGAATGCCTTTGTTCGGTTTTACATATGTCCACTGTTGTATTCACTTAAAATGATGTCCTTTCGAAACAAAAGAGAGACACTTTGAGTGGTTTTGGACACACCACACCTCAGATTGAAAGGGGGTGGACTCTTACACATCATAAATGACCCATGGATCATTTTTATAATGTATCAACATAATCCAAATGCATTTTTTTAGTTTTTTGTCTGTCAGTAATTGTTTTCACATAAAATTCCATCCATTTCAAATAAATGTGAGACAGTTTGAGTGGTGCCGACCACACTAGCCTTATGATTGAGATAGTGTTGACTCTTACACGTCACATATAACCCATGTATCATTGTCAAAAAGTATCAATAGAAGATGAATGTTTTTGGTTGGTTTTTGGTATGTTAGTTGTTGTATTCACATAAAATGATGTCCTCTTGAAACAAAAGAGAGACACTCTGAGTGGTTTTGGCTACACCATGCCTTGGATTGAAGCTGGGTTGAATTGTAAACATAAAAAACAACCCATATATATTTTTACTAAAGTATCAACACAATCCGAATGCGTTTGGTCAGTTTTCCGTATGCCAGTTGTTGTTTTCACTTAAAATGATGTCCATTTCAAACAAAAGAGAGACATTTTGAGTGGTGTCGGCCACACCGGCCTTCAGATTGAGGCGAAGTTTACTCATAAATGCCACATATGACCGATGGATCTTTTTACTAAAGTTTAAATAGATTCTGAATGCCTTTGATTGGTTTTCCATATGTCAGTTGTTGTATTCAGTTAAAATGATGTCCTTTTGAAACAAAAGAATGACACTTTGAGTTGTTCCGGACACATTGTGCCTTGTATTGAGTCTAGGATGACTCTTACACATCCAAAATGACCCATGGATCATTTTCCTAAAGTATCAACACAATCCGAATGCGTTTGGTTGGTTTTCCGTATGCTAGTTGTTGTTTTCACTTAAAATCATGTCCATTTCAAATAAAAGTGAGACAGTTTGACTGGTTCTGGCCACACCGGCCTTCTTATTGAGGCAAGGTTGAATAGTACACATCAAATATAACCCATGGATAGTTTTCCTAAAGTTTCAACAGAATATGAATGCCTTTGGTTTGTTTTTCATATGTCAGTTGTTGTATTCACTTAAAATGATGTCCTTTTGAATCCAAAGAGAGACACTTTGAGTGGTTCCGGCCACACCGCTCCTCAGATTGAGGCCGTATTGACTTGTACACGTCACAAATGACCCATGAATCATTTTCATAATGTATCAACACAATCCTAATGCGTTTGGTCAGTTTTCCATATGCCATTTGTTGTTTTCACTTAAAATCCTGACCATTTCAAAAAAAGTGAGATAGTTTTAGTGGTTACGGACACACCGACCTTTGGATTTAGGCGGGGTTGACTCGTACACGTCCAATATGACCCATGGATCGTTGTAATAAAGTTTCAACAAAATATGAATGCCTTTGGTTGGTTTTCTGTATGTCAATTGTTGTATTCACTTAAAATGAGGTCCTTTTGAAACAAAAGAGAGACACTTTGAGTGGTTTCAGCCACACCGCTCCTCAGACTGAGGTGGAGTTTACTTGTACAAGTTAAAAATGACCAATTGATCATTTTACTAAAGTATCAATATAGTATGAATGTGTTTCATCGGTTTTACGTATGCCAGTTGTTTTTTTCACTTAAAATCCTGTCCATTTCCAATAAAAGTGAGACCGTTTGAGTGGTGTCGGCCACATCGGCCTTCGAATTGAGGCGAGGTTGACTTATAAACGTCACATATGACCCATGGATATCTTTCCTAAATTTTCAATAGAATCCTAATGCCTTTGGTCGATTTTCGGTATGTCAGTTGTTTTATTCACTTAACATGATGTCCTTTTGAAACAAAACAGAGACACTTTGAGTGGTGTCGGCCAAACCGCGCCTCAGATTGAGGCGGGGTTGACATGTACATATCACAAATGACCCATGGATCATTTTGTTGAAGTATAAACACAATCCGAATGCATTGGGTCATCTTTTCATATGCCAGTTGTTGTTTTCTCATAAAATGTTGTCCATTTCAAATAAATGTGATACACTTTGAGTGGTACCAGCCACACCGTGCCTCAGATTGAGGCGGGGTCCAAGAAGGAGGGTGGGTAATGTATCTAAAGCTTTATCTAGGTATCATACATCAACTTTAAAAAGGACTACGAACCACAACGGGTGTCATCTTGGAGCAAGGAGAAATCACGACATTACTGCGGTGTGACCATGGCGTGACTACAGCGTGAACGTGGCATGAGCACGGCGTGACCGTGGTGCGTTGGCCCGGTCCAGCAACATCCCCAGGGCAGCATCTTCTGGCCCGGAGTGAAGGGAGCAGGAGGAGGCGGGGCAACATTCCTACCAACGCCTCCCTCCCCATTAACTATGGGTAGGTAATGTGTCTAAAACTCTATCTAGGTATCATACATCAAATTCCTACTGGACTGCGAACCACCGCGGGGTGTCATCTTGGAGTAGGACCAAATCATGAAATTACCGTGGCCTGACCGCGACATGACCACAGAGTGACTGTGGCGTGACCGTGGCATGACCGTGGCGTGACCGCAGGGTGACTGCAGTGTGACCGTGGCATGACCGCGACATGACCGCGGTATGACCATGGCGTGACTGCGGCGTGACTGCTGCGTGACCGCAACATGTTGGCCCAGTCCAGCGACATCTGCTAGGAAGCATCTTCCGGCCAGGAGTGATGGGAGTGGGAGGAAGCGGGGAAACATTTCGGCCATCACCTTCCTCCCCATTAACAATGGGTGGGTAATGTATCTAAATCTCTATCGAGGTATCATACATCGAATTCCGGCAGGACTGCGAATAGCCTCGGGGTGTCATTCTAGAGTAGGGCCAAATCATGACATTTCCATGGTGTGAATGTGGCGTGACTGTGGCGTGACCGCGGCGTGAGAGTCGCGTGACCGCGGAATGATAGCGGCGTGACCGCGGTGTGACCGGGGCATGAGAGCGGCGTGACCGCGGTGTGACCGCGGTGTGAGAGCGGCGTGACCACGGCGTGACCGCGGCGTGACCGCGGCGTGACCACAGCGTGACTACGGCGTTACCATGGCATGACCGTGGCGTGACCCCAGCGTGTTTCCCTGGTCCAGCGACATTTGTGGGGAAACATCTTCCGGCCGGACCGAAGGGAGCGGGAGGAAGCAGGGAAACATTCTGGTTGTCGCCTCCCACCCATTAACTGTGGGTGGGTAATGTATCTAAAACTCTATCTAGGTATCATACATCGAATTATGACAGGACTACGAACCTCCGTGAGGTGTCATCCTAAATCAGGGCCAAATCACGGCATTACCACGTCATGAACGCGGCATGACCACGACATGACCACGACATGACCGCGGTGTGTTGCCTTGATCTAGCGGCATCTGAAGTTAGCATCTTCCAGCAGGGAATGAAGGGAGTGGGAGGAAGCGTGGAAAAAATCCATCCGTCACCTCCCTCCGCATTAACTATGGGTGGGTAATGAATCTAACAATCTATCTAGGTATCATAAATCGAATTCTGACAGGACTGTGAATGGCCACGGGGTGTCGTCCTGGAGCAGGGCCAAATCATGGCATTATCACGGTGTGATCGCGGTTTGACCGCAGCATGAATGCGATGTGACCGCAGTGTGTTGGCCCGGTCAAGTGACATCTGCGGGGCAGCATATTCCAGCCAAGATTCCAAATAAATACTATGTAGTTGTCCTTCACATTATAGAAACCGATCTTATGTTATAAAAAATAGACTCTTGATTTGGGATTGTGGTCTAATAAAGATATATATATTATATTTGTTGTTTTTAAAAGTGGTTCTAGGTAGTAGAAACTACTGATTGAGAGTCAAATTGTGCAGGTGTATTTCTTAACAATGGTATATGAATTTCTTGGAACTCTAATAATAAAACTTCAGTCAACTTGAGAACAACAAAATTTGAGTATGTTTTAACATCTCAGGATGGAACACAAATCTTATGGGAGAATTCATATATGTAAAAAATTAGATGTGCATCGAGGCCAGGAAAACACCCCAAATAGTGTTAAGATGAATCTTATGGTGGGGAGCACTATAAGCTTGAAATGTGTTAAACAATGACACCATATGTTTTTTTAGAAATATAGGCTCGGGTAAACACCCAAAGGGGTGGCCTAGAGGCTAGAGAAACACCCAAAATGGGGTTCTCGATAAGATAAGTCCACAATGAACATGATAGAACAGATCATCTATTTAATATGTTATAACATGGTATCGTTGGAAGGATTTAGTGAGAAGCACAATGACGCAATATCTAAAGGGAAACTAAATGAAGAAAAAGAATCATACACCCTAAACTATCACTATGATTTTTCGCAGACAACGCAACTCCATTGGAGGTGTTTTATTATAAAAACATGACTTTATTTATCAAATGAAACAATTATATTAAATAAAACTTATTCAAGATATGCAATTCGATATAATTAAGCATAATTAGGAAAGAAGCTAAATTCAATTTAAATCATTCTTAAATTAAAGAGGCTATGAGAGGGACTCTACCTCAATGTGGAACCAATCCATCCACTTCGGCTCTTGGTGCTTTCTAACTAAAAGCTACTGCTCCTCTACTGGGTATACACACCTTCACACACATTCAAGGACACCTAGCCCCTATGCACACACCCACATGGCCATGAGCATGTGCAAAGGGATCCTTGCACATATACTTATATGCATATATCAGTCTTCACTCAACTGCGTATGCATTTATATATATATATATATATGGGCACACCTAGCCCCATACGTGCATAATCACTACCATGGGTTACTATACATATAACGGGTGAACCCACATACATATACTTACTTACCTATGCACACGCAGGAGAGTCTCCCTTGAATTGGTGACTTGAAACCAAAGAGCAGGGATCAACACACTACACAAAGGATATTAATATCCTTAAAACACATGAAGGGTGATACATAACCAGTGAAAAACCAAATTATGGCATTAATGCCTTACCTAGATTGGCTGCAGAGAACCAAATCCACCCGAACCAACACGAAATGATCCAACACCCAACTGAAAACATAATATGAATTCAAAAACACTAAAGCCCAAAGTACATGAGTTGCGAGACAAGTAGTAACCATAGAATCTTACCTCAGATCAAAGACGGTAAACTAAATCAATCTGAGCTCCTTTTGACCCCCTTTGCAGAATATAACTACCTTATATCCATAGAAAGCAGTCAAAGATCTAAGTGACCAATGTGATAATGAAAATAAAATAAAAACTAAACTAAAACATACCTATATACTATGACTATACCTTTCACCACGCAACATAAAAGTACCACAGTTCCCCATGGGTCAAATCATGTTCCTGTATGAAAAGGGGAAACAAATCAATGTTTCAAAATGATACTATCAAATAGTACATTTCTAATAATTGACAATTACTCTTCCTATAAAAGGTATATAATAAATTTGACCAGAGTTTCAACTTAGTTTGGGTTTATTCGATACAAGGGATGAGGTCTTATTATTCTTGGTTTTTATGTTTACACTTGAGATATTTATTTAAAAATTATGCATGTATTTGGCATTATTATTTATGGTTTTAGTTCTTATCCTGTTTCCATGGGGACTATCCACAAGAATAATTCATAGAATGTAGGTTTCAGTTGAAATTTATGTGCTTTAATGTAATTGATGTCACTAATTATGAGTTTTTAGATCATGTAAAATATTCCTAAGAGGATTGGTCCTTGTAGTGATAGGTGTGGCAATTGTACAACAAGTGTTTGATGAGGAAATAATTATGCGGATGGAATGGAATCTTGGTAGGTTATTAGAGTGTGATGGTTCCTCTGAGTATGTAAAATGTATTATGAAAGGTTTTACTTTGTTTAATGATTCAAGAGTTCAACTAAAGATATGAAGGATGAGATTCTAGTGTGGGTATTGGGTATTTTCGGACAGATTGGCATTATAATGCCAAGAGGCTTGGTGTGATTTAGCCTAGGATGGAACTTGGTTAGTGGGGATGGGTTATAATACATGATTTTGATGAGGTTCTTGACCAGATTATTGAGAATATATTGTAGATGGCTTCGACATGTTGTGCTTTTGTGACGAGGAAAATCATAATGGAATACCCCAAGGCTCCTCTATCTTCTGATGTTTCCTCACACTCACACCTCGTGGTATTACAGTATATGAGTGATCTACGTCAACTAGTCAGGATAACATCACTAACCTCCATCCATATAAGGAAGTAAAATACCTATGTGGATAGCACAATAAAGAAAATAAAATAAAAACTAAACGAAAGCATACTTGTATCTTGTGGCTATACATGTCACTACCCAATATATAGGAACCACACTGCCCCTTGGGTCAAATCATGTTCCGGCAAGGGGAAACAGTTCCGTTTAATAATCTCTTCATTTTTCATTATGTTTTTTATATATCAAGTTTTTGAAAACACCATACTAGTACACTTAGACATTGAATATGCACCTATCCTACATTAGTTGAGTTGAACATTGTTCACATAACACTATTATCTATGGAAAGAACCTCATAGGGACCATAATCAATTTTTAGTAGTTGATCCAACTATTTAACCTGGTTGGGCACCAGTCCATGAACCAGATGGTCTAATTGGTCAAGAATGTCTAAACCATTTCATTAAACTATACTAAGAATAAATGTGTTGGTATATTTTCTACCAGCAATAGGAGTTTCTCAAGGCTTGAGTGCTAATCGACTTCTATTCATAAGTTTATGGACCCTTAACTATCCATAGATGTCAAGGGGTGTCTCCCATGGGTGTCTTGTGGTGTGTAGTGTCTATCTATGAATTTTGTGGTGCTTCCATATTGTACGAAATGTCTATTTCATGGTAAATTTTAAAAATACATTGGTCAATTGAAAAAACACAAATAGTCAATGGAGATATAACCACTTTTGATATAGAATACCATCCAAATAACCAACTCAGAAATCCAAGACCAACATTTGACTTTACCATTTCCAATTACATATTATATGCGTCACCAACTTGTGTTTTATAAACCAATCAATTAAAGGGAAAGAAACTCCTCACCATAACCCATAAAATCTCATATAGCATCTCTCACCTCCAATTAACCCACATCAATGCACATCTTAATGACGATACAACCTCATCACATATATATAATGATTACCAAAAAAATCCAACACAATATAAGGTATAATAGGAGTCTATAGAGGAAAATATGAGATTTTTTAAAAATCATGAACTTTTTATTGAATGAACTATTCGAATGAATGGAATACAATCGGTGAATGTAACCCTAAATTTCCAAAATAATCTATTTCAAAAAAATTCACAATTTACCCAATAATTAACCACACCATGAGTTGACTACTAACCAACACTCTAGAAAATGCATGATTAATTTTAATGGTTATCCTAAATAAGAACCTAATAATGCATTCCTTGTTGCCACATTTTTTAAAAAATAAGACTAATTCTTACCTAGAAATACCAATCAAGAACCTTGGAGGGAGGAGAGGGGGCCGAGAGGGGGGACGTCCTGTGGGGTGTTCGGCCATGGGGGGTCTCACACACGACTGGATAGCGGGCCAGGGGACGTCATCAGAGGAGATTGAGGGGAGGGGGATGCCACTAGGAGTGAGAGATGAGATGGGGGGGGGGATGTCGCTGGGAGACGAGAGGGGAGTGGGACTTCATCATCAGATAGGGAGCCTAGAGGGGAATGTGAACGCCGCTAGAGGAGAGGGAGGGGGCTGGGAGGTGGAGGTGGAGGTCGGGAGGAGATCAATATCGGGGAGGGGGGGATGGGGTTTGGAGGGAGAGGTTGGGGATGGTTTAGCCGGGATGTGGAGACCTAAATTGGGTGTTTAAAATTTTTCTTTCCCAAATATTTAACAAAGCCGTTGGGAAAACCCAAAATAAAACACCTTATACCAACAGTTTACTAGAACCGTTAGTAAAGGGTCTTTATCCCAACGGTTTTTTAAACCATTGGGAAATAAGTTTTAGTATAGGTACCATTTCATGTAGTGTTCCCTTTCTTCCCAAACCTCATGACTCTATTCCAAGGTGAAATCTGAAGAAATAATTTGTCACCAACATCAAACTCCAATTCCCTTCGACAGTTGTCAGCGTAGCTCTTTTGCCGACTCTGAGTAGCCTTAATGTGTTGTTTGATGGCATGGAATTTTTCTATCATCTCTTGCACAAGATCAGCCCCATGAAGATTTCTCTCATCAACTTCATCCCAACAAGTAGGAGTTCTACATCACTTCCCATATAGAGCTTCATAGGGTGCCATTTGAATGCTCGATTGGAAGTTGTTGTTGTAAGAGAACTCAACTAAAGAGAGATATTGATCCCATCCACCTTTAAATTCGATTGATCAAGATCTCAAAAAGTCCTTGAGTGTTTGAATAGTTATTTCATATTGGTCATTAGTTTGGGGTTGATAGACCGTTCTAAAATTTAATTCAGTTCTCAGAGCTTGTTGAAGACTTCTTCATAAATTTTATGTGAACCTTGGATCACGATCAGATATGATAGAAAGTGGAACTCCATGCAGCCTTAACACTACATTAATGTAAATCCTGGAAAGTCTATCAAGAGATAAATCCTCTCAAATGGAGATAAAATGAGCAGTCTTGGTGAGACGGTCCACAATAACCCATATCACATTCTTTCCTTTTGATGTTCTCAGGAGACCAGTGACAAAGTCGATAGTGATATTGTCCCACTTCCATGCTGGTATGGGTAGTGGTTGAAATACCCCATTAGGAAGTTGTTTCTCTTCCTTCACTTACTGACATACCATGCACCTTTAAGTGTTTTCAGCTATCTCCCTTTTCATATTATCCCACCAATAATGATCACAAAGGTCCCTATACATTTTTGTTCTACTAGGATGTATATAGAAAGTAGATCTATGAGCATCATCCATAAGAACCTTCTTTATTTCCAGAATAGATGGAACACATAGTTTTGTACAAAATTTCTGTACGCCTTCTTGATCAGAATTGAACTCAAGAAACTTCCCATCCTTCACAGCCTCAAACTTCTTCTATAACAAATGATCTTCTTTCTGAGCTTTCTTGATCTTCTATAGTAATGACGATTGGGAAATAATTTGGGTTAGGGTTGATGATATCCCTTACCGTATAATTCCCGTGTCCATCTCTACTATGACATTGATCAAAGGATCTTTTTGAATCCTCATCATGGAAAGAAAAACTGGTTCGTTCCTGCTTAATGGATCTGCAACTTTGTTTGGTCTTTCAGTATGATAATGAATTGAACAATCATAGTCTTTATGAATCTACAACCATCTCCTTCATCTCATGTTCAATTCCTTGTGTGAAAATATACTTCAAACATTGATGGTCTTTGTATATATCACATTTCTCCCCATAAAGATAGTGCCACCATATCTTCATAGAAAAAATGACCACAACCAGCTCCCGATCATGTGTAGGATAATTCTACCGATGAGTCTTCAACAGTCAAGATGCATAAGCAATGACCTTATAATGTTGCATGAGGACACACCCAATCCTTTTCAGAGATATATCGCTAAAAATAATGAATCCTTCTCTACCTGAGGGAAGAGTTATCACAGGTGTAGTAGCCAATATCTTCTTCAGCTCATTGAAAAATTCCTCACACTCCTTTGTCCAGATGAACTTGACCCCTTTTCAAGTTAACTTGGTTAATGGATTAGAATGTCATGAATTTTTTTTCACAAACCTCCTATAATAACTTGCTAATCCAAGGAAACTAAAAATCTCAGTTATTGTTTTAGGCTGAGGCCACTCCTCTACAACTTTTGTCTTTGTAGGGTCAACTATGATTCCTTCGTTGGTAACAATGTTCCCTAGAAAAGCCACTTTTTGTAACCAAAATTCAAATTTTCTAAACTTTCCAAAAAGTCTCTCCATCGATAGAGTTTGAAAAATAACCCTTAGGTGATTCTCATGCTCCTCATGACTTTTGGAAGATATCAGAATATCATCAATAAAAACTACCACAAAGTTATTAAGGTATTATTTAATGACTCTATTCATCAAATCCATAAAAATAGTAGGTGCATTAGTCAGTACAAAAGGCATAAAAACAAACTAATGATGACCATATGTTAATCGGAAGTCAGTTTTTGGAATATCTTCTTTCTTCACCCTCAATTGATGATAACTAGATCGAAGATCAATCATAGAGAAGAATTGAGCCCCATGAAGATAGTAAAATAAGTCATAAATTCTTGGAAGAGGGTATTTGTTCTTTACTATGATTCGATTCAGTTCTCTATAATCAATGCATAGTTTCATCGATCCATCCTTTATCTTCACAAAGAGAACATGTGCTACCCAAGGAGAGACAATCAGTCAGATAAACCCCTTCTCCAAAAGATCTTGGAGTTGTTTCTTTAATTCCTCTAGCACCACATTTTCCATCCTAAACGGGGTCTTTAATATTGTATGAGATCCAGGTATGAGTTCAATGAAGAACTCAACCTCTCTTTCTAGGGGAGTTCCAGGAAACACCACAAGAAATACATCAATGTATTCCTGTATGATGGGTATATTTTCTATCCTCAAACTCTCATTTCCTTCTTCTTCTTCACCTATCAAATCCATAATGAAGGATATATGAGGTTCATCTAGACCAATATCTGGTTGAGTTTCTCTCCTTGGAAGATAACTGTAGGTTTTCCATTCAAGATTACTGAGATTTCCTTACTTCTACATTTGATCATAGAATTATACTTTGAGATCCAGTCCATCCCTAGTATAATGTCAAACTCCACAATGGGAAAGACTACTAGATTTGAATTAAGATTGTGCTAACCAATGTAAATACTAGAGTTTTTAAACACTGATGATGCTTGGATAATCCCACCATGAGTCTTGACTAATAACTATACTTTTAGCAAGTCAGGGGTTGATTCTAAACTCTTTGCAAACATGGAGGAAATAAAGGAATGCATAGAACCAGAATCAAACAAAGTACTTTCTGGCTTTGAGAGAACAAAAAGAGTACCTGCTACCACATCATTTGGATCTTAAACTTCAGCTTTCGTGATAGAAAAATCACAAACTTGCTCCCTTGGCCTTTGCTGAGGCTGATGGTGGCTACCCTCCACTACCCACAAAGATGGATAGTGATTGGTAAAGTGCCCAAGTTGTCCACACATAAAGCACTAGACATCAAGTAGGGCCTGCACCATCTTTCCCTTATTGTTAGTGTTTGGAAGTTGAGGTTTTACCTCACTATGACAATTCCTTTCAATTTGGTCATATCTTACACACTTGTAGAATTTCCCACTCCTGAGCAGGCAGTTCCCCAAATACTTCTTCCCACATTTACTACACGTGGGACGTTTCACTTTCTTGCCTCATCTTCCTTGATCAAAGCCCCTCTGTAAGCTTGGATCTATTGATCTCTTTTTGTCATTGGATTTATGATACCATTGTGTCTCACCAAACTCCAGTTCAACTTTCAGTGCACTACACATGATCTCTTCATAGATGTCATAATCTCGGTTGGCTAGATTCTTCCGCAGATGAGGTTTCAGTCCAACGAAGACTCTATCAACCATTCCATTTGGATCCGTGACAAAGCTATAGGAATATCTTAAAATTCGAGGGAAGTTCATCTTATAGCTTCTGACAGATTCGTTCTCCTTCTGCTTCGGCTTGAGAAACTCCTTCCCCATTCTTGTTCTCATGGAACGAGGGAAATACTTACTGAAAAAGATCCCTCTGAACACTTCCCACTCTAATGCTTATCTTCCACTCTTGTACTTGTGTTTTTAATAAGTTCCCACTACTGATTAGCTTCCCCTTATAAGTGATAAACGGGTAGGGTGACATTCTCTTGCTCTAAACAGCGGAGCACAAAAAAGATCTTTTCGATGGAGCTGATCTACTGATCATCAATCAATGGATCAATTGATCCACTGAAGGTTCGTGGTCTTTGATGCGTAAAGGACTCAATATAATTTTGTCCCCTTCGTGGTGAGATCAGTCTCTCAGCTTGATTCAAGTTATTTTCCATAACTTGAGTCAGTTGGTTCATCATTCGCATGAATGTTTCCATTTTGTCTTCCATTGGAGGGCTGTCAGCACACAGTCCATTGCAGTCAACATTTTCACGGTTCCTCCTATTGACTTACATTTTATAAAAGAATAAATCATTAGTGAGAAACTTATTTCATTTACGAATCTTTTAACTATAATGTTTTTTATGTCTTAAATCTTCATGCTTAAACAATTACATTTCTCTATAATTCCTCATAATGATTTATAAAAAGCTTGTGATTAACCGAACATATCCCTAGGAGTGTCGTAACAAAGGGTGAATCAAGGACCATTTTCATGCATAAGTTCCTGTTTGAGTCTAGCTCAAAGAAGGGTTTTCGGGTATTACCTCTATGTACATCTGTGCCAGAGCCTCCTCTACCTGCTCATATCTTGACGGGGATGCATTTGTTTGATAAACCACTTACTCAATATTCACCAAAATTGTAAGATTTTTTCCTATATTTAAACTTTTCTATAGGATTATTCCTGAATATTTCATATCCTAATTTCTATAAATAACAAAACTATCCTTTGATACCAACTATGACATCCTTTATTTTTAACACATAACTTTTCATTACATTTTACAAACAGAGGATCTTTAAAGTATAGTGTCTTTGAAATCAGGAACATAAAACATAAAAAACAACACAAAAAATTCTTATAATCCACTTTTAAGGCTTCATCATAAGTTCATCCTAGGTAAAATTACTGCATCTCATAACCTAGAGACATACATTCAAAGGAAAGGGTGAGTAGAAGGCCCAGTAAGGGTAAACAAGGCAATCAGTTTACTTGTGACATCAATAAGAACTTGAATAAAAAACATAAGGACATAAGCAGTGGAAGTATAAGAATATAATAATGAAAATAACATGAATCATAACTTGAATATGTGGCTACAACATTTCATTTAGACATTCATGAACATATCACCAAGGTTTATCCCCGAGGTGTCATGAAAATTACCAAGGTTATTCACCAATGTATCGTGAAACATGTCATCTCTAGAGATTAATTCTTTACCAAATTCTTTGGAGCGCTATTAGGGAGCACAATTAATATGTATTTACAATCATGTGATCCACATAGATCATAATAAAACATTACATAAATAACCCAAATAGAATCAATGAAATGGGTTTCGTGTCAAAACCGTGATGTTTAAAAAGAGCTTAAAAATAAGATCATTATGTCATTTATAACCCATGGAAAGAGAGTGAGAGTTATATGTATGTAAATTCTATAATCAAATATACAATCTTAATATAATTTTTAACACCCATAGAAACTAAATAATTATTCTTATTCACATAAACAAACAAGGGAATTTCTTCAGAGAAAGAGATAGAAATTTTAGACGAAAATTCTGCAGCCTAACAACGTCACTTAAAAATTCAGAAAACAAATTAATTAGATAATAAATGGTCTATCATCATTTGGACATGAAATTAAAATTAATGATAACATATAAGAACATACCCTAGACATAAAAAGATGGAAAATATAAGACACAACATAAAGGAAGTCATGACATAAAAGAGGAGGGTGAAAGGATCCCTTACCTTGAAGAGTTACTTCGAAAGCATGAAGGCTGAGACCTTTAAAGGATATATGGAACATTGGGAGGACTACATGGGAGGTATGGAGACCATAAATTCTTTGAGGATGATTTTGGAATGAAATTAATGAGGGAAATGGCTTGGTATTTATATGGAAAATGAGTGAATAAATTATTAATTTCCAAGGGACACCTCATTGGTGGTATTTGAAAAACCATGGGGTTTCCCATGGTATTTTCCCATGGTATTGGCCACTTGGGACACCTGATATCATATATAACAATTAATAAGTCTGCCAGAAATATTACATCATTATTACATCATTAATGATGTCAATAAACACCCGAAACTCAAAACTGCATTTTTACTATTCACCAAAAATTCAACTGTTTCAGAAAAAACCCAATAATTCACCCTAACCTAATATCGATGCTCTGAATTAAAAAATTAAGTCCATTTTTTAAAAATAATTTTCTATATATTTTTAATTTAATTTCTAAATAAAATCATTATTTATTCCAAAAATACAACTTTAAAATTATTACTCATTTTGTAACACCTTAAAAAAGTAATCAAGGTCCCATAAAATTAGCGTATAACCAGAAGACAATAAAGTAACAATTTATGAATAAATTTTTGAAGATAAATTTCTATTTTATATTATTAAATTAATTATAATATTTTAAATAAAATATTTATGGCATAAAAAATACCAAAACAAAAACTATGACTGTTTTTCACATTTAAGATGTCTAAAATGTATTTATACATTCATGGATTAAGTTTCTATTTTTATGGTCAAATTACTATTCATTAATATTTATATGGGTATGTTACGTTTCCTACTTTACTATTCAATAAAAACCATGTTGATCTTATTTGACTCTAAATTTTTCACTAATCACAATTGTAGAAGACCATTTATTGAAAATCATTTCAAATTATTAATTATTTAATGAATAAAAAAATATTTTAAAAAAACCATTTTTCCTAAATACATCAATAATACACATCCTATATTTATCTGGATATTTCAAATTCACAAAATTTTCAATAAGAAGAAATAACAATTTTATTTATTAAAGGATTACAAAAAGCAGTTAGGTCTCGTTACATAGTCCCTTATTACACCGACATAGGACCTAAGTGTTAGGTGTGCTATAGTGATTCAATCTTGGGGTGGCTCGGCCAACATTTCCTGAGTGGTGATTTCTATCAGCATGAACTTCTCCCTTAGGAGATTCTGTTCAAGATTCATATGTTGAAGTTCGGCTTGGGCTTGGTCTAGAGCAAAGCCCAGTGATGTTACCTCCTTCCCAAGCTCCGAAAGATGGGATTTATATGGCTTGTGTCTACAGTATGAGGCCATTCAATATTATTTTTGTATTAACTAACCAAGATAACCATATTTATAAAAATAGAATGTTAAGATTATAGTTTCCAATAGTCATATTGACTAATGGTCATATAACAGTCGAAACACAACGATCACATTTTAATTATACCGACAAAATTAAGAAACAAAAATAATTAAAAAGTTCAGGTCGTTATAGAAATGTAAGACCAAAAGAAGGATATACAAAAGGTAATATATTTATAAAGTAGTACAAGATGCATTTGGGGCCTAGACGATGTGTGACCCCACCTCTTTTCCTGGCTGTGTACCAAGACATACATAGGTACTAAACTATGATCAAGTACCCCTAGGAATGCTAGTGTACCGTCAAAGTACATAGAATATATGAAAAAATGGATGATGAGCTCATGATTCTCATCGTTGGTCCGAAGAAAGAAACATAGTTTTACTGACATGCCTCCTCATATGGCCCTGAATAATCAAACAGATCAGAAAATTTATATTCTTGCCCAAAAGAATACAAGATTGAATATTAATTCACCAAGATCAGAGACCCAGTAATGAAGATCCATTTCCCAGCATTTCTGGAATGGTGCTTCATGGGGCCCACATGTCAATCCAAAATCTATATTCCCAACTGGACTAAAAATGTTTTCTTCGAAGGAAGGATAATTTTTTCACAAACTAAACGTCAATTGGATACTCTGTCTAAGAGTTATGACCACTCGAAGATGCCACCCAAAAGGCTGCCTACGGCCCTTCACACACCTGCAGACTGATCGGTTGTGGACAGACCATCGTGGTCGGTCCACTTGATGATGCAGTCAATCTCCACAGTCATCCTCCCATGGGGGGGGGGGGAATCCGTGGTCTGACCATCACAGTCGTTACTCTTACTGTGCTGACTGACCAATACGGTCGACAAATCATAGCCCGACTGTGGTCACTATACCCGCAGGCGCTCGAGAAGCTATGACCTCAGATTCGACCATCATAGTTGACCGAAATAGGAAAATGTATCCACTCTTCAACTCGGTTTCCCTATGTCAAACTTGATTTCATCTCATCCAGCCCACCCGGCCCACCAAGGACCATCCCAACTCACTGGTCCTTGACCACATGTGCTTGCTCGGACCTAGGTTTGGCCCACACACACGGGCTCCAATTGGCCATCACAACTGGTTGGCCCACACCATGGTTCCACTATCCATGGTCACACCCGATGACCTCTCCGCATTCACCGCTGCCTGTATGTGTCTCCACCGCATCCCTCGTCTACCTGACCGCCTCCGTCGGCCCTACTGGCTCCCAGTAAAACTCCATGGAATCGCTTCCATTACTGGGCACATCACCCAACACCTACACTAGCTTCCTTGCATAAAAAACCTCCTCCATCCACCTCACATGACGCGATCAGTATCCACCTATCTGAAACTCCACTGGTTGAGCCAAAAAACATGTACGGTCTGACTTCCCCTTCCACTCACTTCTAAGACTTTGATCCATGTTGAAACAAAGAAACAAACAAATATTTGAAATCTTCATACTTTTATCTTTATAGATCCATTCCTCGATTGACAATCCATTGTTGTTTCTTCGTATAAAAAAGAAGATGATGAAGAACCCATGAAGAATGGAGGAAAAGAGGGATTGGTCAATGGTTGTGTTATTTTATCCATTATCATTTATGTTAAAGGATGACAAATTCTATAAAAAAACAATTATAGTTCAGGAATTTCAATCATGGATTCAGAATCCAATGGAATTAATCCTACCTGGATTCAGATCCGTTTTTCCTCATTGAACTCTGCTGCCAATGATAATTGTGTTTTCCATTCTTTGATCTACTCAGATCTGCATCACCATCGTGTTTTTTCATGGTTTCAACATTGATTTACTAAAGGGAGGAAGGGATATATCTCCGCCAGTGGTGGGAGGGTTATGAACCAAACCCTAGGTCATTTCCATAATGAAATATTTATAGAATTTTAATAGGTCACCTTCCAATGATCAAAGCGTATGAACATCCCATGCCCTCTCACTTTAGGTCATTCTCATGGAAAACACTACATTCCAAACTCAACTATGGCTTTGGATTTCAAATCAAAGTCCCCATTCTAGAGTTATTTGAAAAAACATTGAAAATAAAATAATTTTATTTAATAATTTTATTTACAGTTATGTTCTTGATGACTTTTTCTATAGAATACCTACACTGAAAAAAGTTATACCCCACCTATGATAAACTCCATTCTATAGAATCAATGGTGGTCTCATATTTCTGATCAAATATTCCATTTAAGAAATATCCCACTTCCTTCACATGCATATTATAAATTATATTTAATATTTTTATAAAATTAATTCCGAGAACAATGAGTATCAGAATCACACGCTGTATCTGTGCCTAGCTCTGAAAATATATATTGAAATATTTTAAAGGATTACAAGGAAAAAATTCGATCTCTATATCATTCTCTTATTCAATTTTTTTTATCCCTAAAAAGAAAAAACACCTAAAAGTGGTGGGGACACTGAGACCGCACCTTGATCTTCCCTACACCAGGATGCATAGTTAAAGGAGATGTATGAAACTCCCTCAACATCTCATGTCACATCACAACCTGATACAATGTTCATCCATGAAAAAGGAAGACATGATTACCTTCTTCATAAAATCCATTGGGTGAATCTCCTAAGGATAACTTGTCACATAATATTTCATCAGTTTATGTCTCATAACTAAGACTCTCTCCCATGGTCGAGAAGCGCAAGAGTCAACACCATCGACTGAAGAAAAACTATAACCTCCTTCTCCACCAGTATTAGCTATAGCGAAGATAACTTCTCTTAAAATTCCATGCTAGGATAACCTAGGACATACTTCTTAGGTAATCTTCTACAATGTTTCCCTTTCCCAGATTATAGACTATCTTGAAGACATAGTCTCGTAGAAACTCCATCCAGCATCACTGACTCATGTTTAAGTCTCCATAGGTGAAGATTTACCTGATGCTCTGGGGGTATGAGTAAACCACCAAGCACCATCCTAGAAGGTAGAGTGTTCCCATTCTTAGGGAGAAGACAACTTCTGCCAGCACCAGTTAGTGATCCATGTAGTTCTATTCATGGGGTGTTATCTACATCTACCTAAATTTGAAAACTGTCTATCACTTTGTCAAGGTTGACATTGAGCACATGAAGGTTCCAACAAACATGAATGGTAATTAAAGTCATCAAACCGTGAGAATCTAGACACAGAAAGAACATGGAATAACATGCGCATCTTCGCCTCTCTTGAAAGGAGAGTAAATCCAAACTAGATACTCCACCACATCCTCTTGAGACATCCCAATAAAAAAGTGTCAAGCAGGAAAATTCCACCGGCAATGCCAGGACCTACTCTCACACTTCATCACACAACCTCCCCTTGAAAAAAAAAGTTAGAGGGGCTCATCCACCACACCTGAATACTATCCTTTTTTGATTCCACTAACTCACCCCCATGGTTTTGATCACATCAAAAAATGCGTCTTAGTAGGGGAAGATTCAATTTTCCTTTTTCATTCAAATCTACATCAAACAACACCCACACAAGGTTACACCAATGGCCTGCATCACCCCATTAAAACCTCGAGAAAGAATCAGGGAGAAAACAGTACCTCAGGTAGTGTCTAAAAAGTAATACTAAAATAATTAAAAGAGATACAGAGACTACCTTTTATCATATTGTACAATACAGGATCATAGACATCTGTAGCATACAGCTGGCCACGACCCCAACTTGGAGCTCCCTAATCCTTATGTGGGATGAATCCCCTCCAGCTCCTCTATCAGCCCCATCTCCATGGGGACCACCCTATACCCATATGTGGGATCCCTTATTGCGATGTGATCTCTTCTATAGAGGTCCATACACCCTATTCCCAAGATTCTCAAGATTTTTGTTTGGGAAGTCTCATGCCACGTGACCATGTCCATCACATGTATATCCCCACACCTCCTTAGGCTATCCTGGTGCATTGCACTATACATGACCATGTTCCTGAGTTTGATCATGGGGTGGCCTCCTACATCGAGGCCCTGTCAAATAATTTCTAGTAGCTTCTACAGAAGTCTCATCTCTGTCATTCCCACTACTGAAACCAGATATCTAGTGCCCCTTTGAATGAAATATCTCTGTCACCAGTTCCCACACCTACACCCCGACATAGATGGAAATGCCCAAGGGTACTGTGCTTGCACAAATCTCCATTAAGTGTCCCTGATCAAACATCCATTATTAGAAGTAGCCCTCATGGATCATGTCCAAATAGTACCAAGTTAGGTATGTGAATACAGTTGTGTACTTGACCACCAACATCCCTCCATGATGATGCTTCAAAATCTTATGAATCCAAAACGAGCAAAATAAAGAGGGGTAGAAATCCTCACTGATCAGCTATTGGAAGTCATCCCATGAGAGCGCTGACTTGTCCTGCATCGAGGTAACTGAGCTCTACCAATGTCTAGTTGTTATATGGAAGTGACTGGCTACCAAATCCACCATATTATTTATCAGGGTACAAAAAAGTCTAATGATGTGGAAAATTGAATATAGCCAATATTATACTACCTGAGGATCTGGCACACAATGGAACCATAGCGGTCTCTAGTGCTGGAACTCACAGAGTGTGATCAGCCTATGTACCTCATGAGGCTTCTTTGCTGGGACTATGTACTAATCAATAGGTGGGGGTTCTACTAACTATCCACATGGAGGAATAGAATCACATGATGGTCCTGAACTGAAGCCTCATCACTCACATAGTCATTGTCATGAACATGAGTCAGTATCTAGGCTAACTATTGTCATAGAAGCATCCAGATAGTTATCAATTAGTCCCACATTCTAATGAGCATATATATATATATATATCAATAATAATGGAGATATGAATCAATAAGTACAATCAAAGACTTAATCCTATATGATTCTTGTACCATTCATCGCTACAAAAAATTTCCCAACATGCCGAGTCAATAAACAGGTAATCAAGATCCTAGTAAATAGCTACGCCAACTACCACATAGTCACTAGACTCCTTGGCCTGAGAGCCGCACTCAAGACACGTTGAAACTATTACTCTAAACACAACTATTCCTTTTTGGTGGTAACATCTGAAAAATTTCCCAAGTTATGAACCTTCTCTGATACCATTTTTTAATGACCCAACCCGTGCAGGGGATCAACCCACAACTACCTCAAGCCCACTTCCATAGGACTAGGGGTAGAGACAAGAAACAAATGCACAAAAAACATGGAGATGACTTTTCCTATGTATCAGTACACATGCACACATCCAACTTAATGAAAAAGTGAAGAGGAAAAGGGAACAAAAGATCCAATACTATTATAAATTTACCAAGAATGGATGGACCTATAAATAGTACAAGTATAGAATTCTATATTTAAAAGAAAAAAGGAAAAAATACACGCCTAACAAGAAAAGTGTCCCAACCTGATAGAAATTTTTAAAGTAAAAATAGTAAAGATAGAATTTCTCATGGATCCCATTTTATGACCACCGTACACGGTTCAAGAAGCTGTATCCCTAAGCTCCTCTGAAGTCACGATCAACATATCCATCATTTTCAGAAAGAAAAATACGTGTTGGAAAATCCCATGTAGGGGTGAGTATAAAAAATACCTATTACGATGCCCCAAAATATGAAGGGGTGTAGTTAGAGATAAAATGAAGAGGAAACCAATAGATATAACAAGGAACGATATAAGAGTGAAACACAACCCAACATGAGAGTGAAATTAAACTCATCCAATCATAATGAACTCAAAATGGTGAGGATCTAAACTCCTTGTTGAGTCTTCACTACCTATACTAGCAGAGTAGACTCATCCGAACACAAGAAGCTATAGAAAAAATGCACGTGGCATACCCTGCATGTTTTTGCCTCTCTTTGAAGAAGAGGAACCAAGTTCAAGGAATGGATCCAGAAGAAATAATATATAAAAATTATTAGTAAAAGAAGAATAAATAGGGGAGTAAAGGGATCTCCATCTCATATCTCATCCCAATATGATGATTTGCTAATATTTTAAGAAGACCACCAATAATTCCCAACATCCCACACGTCCCCTGAATATGCATGTCAAAGGGAGTCAATCACCACACCTGGACACTATCTGCATTGGGAGACACTTACTCACCAAAAATATTTTAGGTCACGTCAGAAGGAAATGTCTTGGTGGGGAAATTGTCCCTCTTTCTCATGAGTCTAAAGGTACTTAAAAAACCTCTCTTTAGTATGTTTCATAGTCGAGGGATCAAAATTTCATAGTATAGGACCCATTCCCTAATGCATCGGGGGGGGGGGGGAAGGGGGGGTCACTCTAATAGTACCAAAAAGAGGAACCATGACCATGATGATAGAGGGTTCCATTCTAGTAGTAGCAGTATAGGACCCACGCCCATGCTGATGGGGGTTCCACTCTAGTATCATGGGGACCCGAACCCTGGTACAATAAGGGGATCCACCCCCGTCATCAAGGACCAGAGCCCTAATGCATAAGAGGGGTTTGACTCAGAAGGTAGTGGAATCATGCCCTGGTATCTTAATGGGTATCCACTCTAGGCCATCGATGACCCACACCCTACTTGGTAGGGGGGTTCCACTCAGAAGTAACTATAGAGGACCCACACCCATGCTAATGGGGGGTTCCACTCAAGAAGAATCCTCTGGTGATTCTACCTAATCATAACTGTCATCGAGCGTCTCCTAAGATAGGTGTCATTCACAAAAGTTCTCAAATCGTATCTCAAAATCCACAATAGAGGGCACCATCACATTCAATTCGAAAAAAACACCCAGGATAGGCTAATCAATGGCCAAAATCTAAGTCTGAAAGAAGGAGATATGAATGTTAGAAGATTTATAAAGTGATACATAGAGAGTATGGGGACCCCAAGGTGTGTAACCCTATCTCATCACTTGAATGTGTACCTAGCCATTATTGGGTACTAGAATATGAATAATTTCCCCTACGTGTGCAAATTTACTCTTAGAGTACTTGGCACATCTAGACAAAAGGTTTATGAGCGCAGAATTCTCATCGTTGTTTCGATGAAAAAACATAGTTTTCTTGACATTCCTCCTCATATGGACCCATATAACGAAAAATATCTCCCTGTTACAATACTTGATGAAAATTTCACACGATAGACTATTCATTAGACTTAGTTAGACACCTAGTAAAGATTATTCATTTCTCAACATTTCATGAATGGTGCTTCGTGGGTCCCATATGTCAATCTCGAATTTAAATTACCAATAGGACTCAAAAGTTCTTTCTCGGAAGTAAGATCAGTTTTTCAAAGATGTCACATTAATTAGATGCTTCATTTAGAAGTTATGACCATTCGAAGTTGGTGCTAGAAAAGATTCTTGTGGCCCTCCAACACCTGTGGACTCACCTTCCATGGACCGACCACCGTAGTCAACCACCCATGGGGAGTATGTATATAGACTGACCTCCATAGTATAATGACTACAACCTAACCCTGGTCGCTACATCCGCGATAGCTCGAGGTGTTGCTGCCTTGCAGTCGACATTTGTGGTTGACTGCCCGAGACCGACCATGGTCATTGACCCCGCGATAGCTCAAGAATCCCTAACCTCATGGTCATCCATGACTGAGGTTCTCCCCATTTACCCTAAATCCAACCTACGTCTATATCATCTATCCCACCAGGACTACCAATTACCTACCCACCTCACTAGGATCGGCCCACCTGAGCCCGCTCGCACTTGGGTCTAGCCTGCTCACACGCAGACTGCTTGGCTAGCCCACCTCGCCGGCTTGCGCCGTGGATCTGCTTACTGTGGTTTCACCCCACAACCTCATTGCATTTTCCACCACTCACACATAGATCCCCCGCATCCATCAGCCACCTGACCGCCTACACCTACCTCACCAGTTCCCAGATGTACTCTATGGAACCAATGGATACCGCCATTCTTGGTTTCCTGGCCTGATGCCTCCATCAGCCACCTCAAATGGAGCACCTCCACTCGCTGCCTCTCAAGCATCAGCCACCCTCCATGTTGTTGGACCTCCTCTGGTTGAGACGCACAACCCGAACTATCCGGAATACCCTTATAAATTCATACAAACATTAGATCGAAGTTGAAATAATTTAATGAACATAGATATGTAATCCTTGGACTCTGATCTACACAGATCCATGCCCCGCTCATTGATTTGTTTCTGTTTCATTGTATAAAAAAGTATATGATGGAGAATGGATAAAGAAAAGTGGAAAAGAGGGATCGTTTGATGACTGTGTTAATTTTTCAATCTCTGCTGATGTTCAAGATTGAAATAATCAACAAAAAAATTTATAATTCGTGAATTTCAATTGGGGATGCGAAATAAAAAAGAAATAATCCTACCTAGATTAAGATCCATTTGTCATTGTTGAACATGACCACCAATGATAATTGGGTTTTCTTCACATTGATCAACTCTGATCTGCTTCACCACAATGTTCCATCAATGATTCGACATTGGTTTACCAAAGGGATGATGGGAGAGTGCTCCACCAGTGGTGGGAGGGTTATTATCAAAACCCTTGGTCATTTCCATAATGAAATATTTATAGAATTTTAATAGGTTACCTACCCACAGTCAAAGTATCTGAACATCCCATGCCCTCTCACTTTAGGTAATGATTAAGGAAAACACTACATTACAAACTCAATGATGGTCTTCGATTTCCAATCGGAGTCCCCATTCAAGATTTTTTTCAAAACAACATCCAAAATAAAATAATTATATTTAATAATTATATTTACTCTTACGACCTTGGTGACTTTATATACAAAAACCCACACCGACAAAAGTAATGCCCCACCTAGGGTAAACTCAATGCTCTGAAATCAATATTGTCCTCATATTTATGATCTAATAAACCTATTATGATATATAACACTTCCTTCACGTGCATATTATAAAATATATATAATATTTTTATAAAATTAATTTCGGACAAGTTAGGCATTCGAATCACAAGTCGTCTCATCTAC
Organism: Viscum album; assembly: GCA_963277665.1. NCBI lineage: Eukaryota > Viridiplantae > Streptophyta > Magnoliopsida > Santalales > Viscaceae > Viscum > Viscum album. Next base: position 1,782,427,216 of record OY728142.1, read on the forward strand.
TAGGTCTAAAAATATATATTGAAATATTTCAATTCATTACAAGGATAACACTAGGTATCTACATTAGTATAGTTAAAAATATAGAAACCGATAATTTTTTTTTACATTTTTCACAATAAAAAATTGAAAATATAAAATAATAATAAATAAATGTGAAAATGAACCTTTTATTAAATAAAAAACAATATAAACCTTAGAAATCATATTAAAGCATAAATTAATCTTGAGACAAAATATTTAACCCCTTGTGATACTCATTTCTAGAACTCTTTCAATAGGAGTAATATAATCATTTATCTCCAACACTTTGTGCTCGAAGAATAAATTGTTACCCAATAAATTAGATATATATATATTGATATCAATTTTCAAAATATATAATTCCAAAGTTCCATATCATGAATAATAAAATTTATAATTTTTCACTTTTTCATCATAAAAAATATTAGAAATAGACTTGATCCAATAAGGAATGTACTTTCCATTTTCCCATAAAAATAAAGAGGAATATCATTTTATTTTGAGAACTCTTAAGATAGAAAAATTATATGAAAAATCGGATTTAGATATACTTTGAGAAACCATGAAACAATATAGCATAATATTGACATATAATAACAACTATAATGATGGTAAAAAGGATTTCATGTAGTAAAAGTTAAAAAATAGCTTTTCACATTGGTAAAAAAGTCAAAAGTGATTTTAATGGAAAAATTTAAAATGATTATATTTTAAATCATTTTAAATAAAGTAAAAAAGTAGTTAAAATTTTATTTTAACAATATTTTCTTATTGATAAGAACATTATAGAATCATTTTGAAGAACATGGATATGAAAGTGAATGATTTTTAAAGGAGAATATAAAAACACGTTTTTAAATAAAAATCCATTACCTTGAGTCCCATTTTTATTCTTATATTATCAAAATATGAAATAAAAAACTATTATTTAGTTTATTAAGAAAATATTTTATGTTCATTAAATTATCATTATTAGTTTTATTTAATTTATTACCTAGTATTATTTAGATAGTAAATCAGGTATGTTTATGGTGAAAGTTTTGTGGTTGTTCGGTCCAAAATGACATTAGTATGTTGAACATAGAAAAATGGGACACGTTTCCATATAATATAGTATCATTAAAATGTTATGATTATAATTTTATTCATTAAATATAATTTTACAACCATCTAGGTAAGGTGATATTGAAAAATGGAAATACATATTTCGTGGAGGGGGTAGTATACTTGTACGCATGAATAACATTTGAATTTTCAAAGGATGAAAAGGAAATAAATAAGGTAATGGTTTACATTTATAGAATAATTATAAAAATAATAATATAATATTTATTCATTAAAATCATTATTACGAAATCCACATGAGTTTTAAATTAAAAACAAATCACATCACTTCATTAAGGTGGTAGTACACACATACACACAAGAAACGTTACTATTTTTGAATAGACGAGAGGGTAAGGAGATAAATATTATTCCAAGTTTACAAAATCATAATTATTTCACAATCATCATATATATCAATTAAATACATATTTGTAAACATCCATGTGGGATGGTAATGAAAAACAAAACACATCACTTAATAGAAGCGGTAGCCCAAAAAAATACACAAGTGACGTTTCCATTTCCCATAGGATGGAATGGTGGTAGAAAATAGTTGTACCAAAAAATAATAAAATTTAATTATATTATAGATAATGATGTAATTATATTAGGATTATTATAAAATATGTGATGGGGGCATAAGAAGAAATAAACATGAAATAATTTGGTTATGAATTATACCACCTCCTTCGATATCTCCCTTTAACTTACAAATTAATCCTCCAAGGATTAAACTTATTCAGAGATGAGAACCTGTATTTTTATGAGGATGAGATTTTATAAGGTATTTTTTCATATTTTGGTTGAGTTAGGGTTCTCATATTATTGGATTAGTGAGGATATTAGGTACACTTTTATACGATAGAGTAAAGGAACCCTTGTAAATACTATAAATTTAAAATATAATAAATCAGTTTATCATGGAAGGTGGATCCAATTTAGTCAATTTTACATTATATTATAAGGTAATTTCTTAATCTAGTCAGACAATCATATTTATTCTAGTTTTAGATATATTTTATACATTATCTCCTAGTTTAACCACTATTTTATCATTTTAACCATTACCGTGGTGACAAACATTTACCATTATAACTATCCATTATGATAAAAAATAAAATTATCCTCATCACAAAATTTGAACATGATTATTTCAAATATGAAATTCCTTTTCTAATATTTAATCTCTAGAAGTGTTAATGATTAATTTTAATATAAATTAGATAAAAAACATTGGTAAATTGTTTTTAGAAACATTCCTTTTTAGAATATAAATGATTTATAATAAAATATAATGTAATATTAATTTAAATAGTATTACATATTTTTTTAATAAAATAACACTTATTTTACATTAAAATCAATCAAAAAATTAAAGGAACCTGTTGAAAACCTGATTAAAAGGAATGAACAAAAAATAGTTTTTTATTTGAATAAATATATTACATACATTTCCAAAACGCTAATAATAGATTTATAATTTTGACAATATATTTTTAAATTAGTTATTTTACTTATCATATATATATATATATATTTTATGTGAATAAAGTTTTATAAACTTCCATGTCTTATTTATATCATGATAATGTCATAAAAAATATTGTATTTTTAAAATCATTATTTTTCATCATTCCCACCAATATTATCAGTTTTAGAAAAATTAGAAATATTCATAATAGGAATATGTTGAAATGATGATATTAAAGATGAATTCCATTTATAAATTTCAAGTAATAAATTCATAAAATTTAAATTTTTAAATAAAATCATGTAATACATGGAAACAAATTCGGTTAAATAAAGGTATCCTTTGTTCACTTGAAAAGTTTTGTAAAATTAGTTATAAAAATATTATGTATGTGAATCCATAAAATGTATATTTACGAATCAAAAAATTTATTCATTTAAATGATTAACAGGGTTCTCCAATTCTTCTATCCCAAATGAAACCCTGTCCTTGTAATTTTATAATTTACATTAGCAAGTGAGGATATTTTCCCCTCCTAGTTTTTTCAGATTCCCATGTTTCTTCTTCACTCATGTGATTATTACAAAAAACCTTAACAATGTGCGTTACCTAATTTAACAATATATTCTCATTGAAATATATAATATAAACCAAAATTTTCTCATATTAAATAAACAATAATAACTATAATAATTTATGTATTACTAAATGAGATTCATTAGGTACATATTTTCTGATAAAGAATTATAAAATACATCATCTACTTAAGAAAAATTCATAGATGAAGCCAATTGGAAAGAAATTAAAACCACATTATAGAGAATTTAGAATATACCAATAATATATATAATTAATTGTCATTTTCAATATAAATTAATAACAACTTTCCAAGGTGATACATTAAGAAAGACATGGTCCCCAACCTCAAACAAAATATATTTCATCTGATTATCTGCATGACTATTTTCCTACTCTAAGTATCCATAAAATGATGCTAAAGCATCATTAACTTATCAACTATCTATTCTACTAATAATTATCCCAATAAATTTGTCTCAATTAATTTTCTCAAACAAGATTAAATTTGGCCCAACATTCTATAAAGGCCTCAAAGGAACCATATTTATACAAGAATGAAAACTCCTTTCATAATAAAATTCCACTATTGAAAAATGGTGATTGAAAATTACATGTTTATCTAAATAGAAATCCCAAATCATATCATCTAATGTCTGAAATTTAAATTTTGATTATCCATCATATTAAGAATGATTTTTTTAAATTTATTTCAACAACCAATTAATTCTATAGTATTTACCAAAAAATAGATGTTAATATAGGATCATGATTAGATAAAATTGATATATGTACTCCATTTAGCCTAAAACCAATTTAATATGATGTATAGAAAGATAATCTAAATACATAGTACCATGAATAGTAAAAAAATACTTAGATTTTTTGAATAGATCAACAGTAACTCAAATCACCTAATTATATTGAGATATATTTTGGTAATCCTGCCATGAAATATATAGATATATTCTCTCATTTACACTTACGAACTATCAACAACTAAAGAATCTCCTTCGGCAGTTGTCTCTCAGCTTTAACTTATTTAGAAGTGGAGAATTTCATTGTAATATTAAAAATATCATTATCCATTCCTTCCCATCAATAATATTAATGAGGGTATATATACATGTTATTTCTAAAAATAAGAAAAAATGGAGATCTCTAAGCATCAATCAATAATCATTTACTAAACTAAAAATCATTCGATACACATAACCTTTTTTCAAACCTTGTTAAACCATCATTGTAAAAAGTAAACATTTGAAACTATAAATTCTTAAATAATTATATCATTTCTTGTAATCCATGATCTTAATTTTGAGCATGTTTAGTAATATCAATAAAAGACAACCACAGTAACACCTGAATCAAAATAGAAGGAGTTTTAACATAATTAACTTCTAGTTCAAGATTCATTCAATCATTAACTAATGGATCTTTTTACAAATATTACATTGTTAATAATTCTTTATATTTTCAAATCTAAGTATTAAATTCCATGTTTTATTTACCTACATGGCAGTGATTCATGAAATCAATATCCTTTATTACTTTCAACTATATTTTATTCCTCATTTTCAATTCTTTTTATGTGAATATATATTTAAAACTGTTATGATTAGTATATTTTTTATATTTCACCCAATATAGAAAATGAGTTTAAATATTTAAATTAAATACAAACGTAACTAGATTAGGGTCATGAATATGATAATTTTTCTCATGGATGTTTAAGTGGAGAGATTTATATGAAATTATCTTACTATATTACATAAAAATACCACAAAGGACCTCCAATAAAGCAACACTATAAATAATAAACTCTCCATTTATAGATGGAAAATACTATACTAATAAATTAACCAATATTCTGTTAAATTTATGGAAATATTAAACACATTAATTTTCCAAAATAAATTTTAATCCCTTTTGAGTTAACTTTAATTTGAGCTATATAAACAATAATTTTTTTTCAATAAAACATTTTTATTAACCTAATAATCAAATAAATATTTGAATCTATGTGAAAATTATAGGTCTTGGAGACTCTTTTAGCACATTAGTTTTGATGGGAGAAAAATTTATGCAATATTTATATCAAATACATCGAAGGAATGATATAATTTGTAACCAAAAAATCATTTTCTAAACAATTTTTTAAATTTCATTCTATTAAATCCTACAGAAAATCCTTAGATGTTTCTCATGATCCTGATAACCTATTGAACATAAAATAATTTCATCAATTAATACCCAAAAACATTCATCCAAAAACTCTTGTAAAATCCAATTAATGAGATATATAAATATAGTGGTGCATTTGCTGACCTGAAATACATAACCACAGTCCTATAATGTTTATTCCCAGTTTGAAATTTACACTCAATTCACTTTCAACTGATGGTATCCTACCCTATAGTCAATCCTTGAAAAATAAAGATCACCTTAGAACTGATCAAAATTTTCTTTGGCATGAGGAAAAAAATAATTTATTATAATTTTAATTTTAAAGAGTGCTCCATTTTCAATTTCAATACTCATAGAACCATCATTATTTTTACATGAAAAATAGGATCTACCCACGGTGAAGTTCTAGGGATGATGAAACCCTTATCAAGTAACTCTGGTAAATACATTTTCAATTTTGTTGGAACTAATATAGGAATTCAATAAATTTGTTTTGAAATTGGATTATCATCTAGAACTAATTCAATATTAAAATCAACCTCCTGATTAGAAAAAAAACATGATGATAATCAAAAAATATTTCCAAAAATTCATATATTATAGATACTTCATTGATCTAAACAAATAATTTCTTTTTAGTGAAATGTGTTAAATAATTTTCAACCCCATCTTTAATCAATATCACATCTTTTAGATGTGTTAACATAGGTATGAAATAATTTTTATAAACAAATTAAATCACACTCTAAGAATTGAATATGAATTATTTATCTTTTTAATATATCTTACTATGATAAATTTAATGCAAATCCATACCAAAAAGAACACCAAAATCCAATAATGGCGAGTTAAAAAGGTTTGATTGAGAAAAAACACTACATAGAATAATCGAAATATTCCTATAAATTAAGTTTTCTTTAATAATTCCCCAAACTTTTTTTACCATTGTTTATCCATTTATTTAGGTTATATTTCAATTTTACATGTGATGTTTTTTTAAATAATAGAATTCATAGATCCAAAATCAAACAATTAATTTCCATTCATTGAGTAAACAGGTAATGTACCTATCACCATGGTAGGGTCTTGAAAATTATTCTAAGGGAAGAAAATACCTTCAAAATCGCTTTGCAGAAGGAAGCAAGTACTCTTACAATTATAGATAGTTGAATGGACTCAAATCAAGTTGAAAATTATAGAAGAAACTTGAAGGAATTCATGTTTTCAAAGAATTTCAAGTGTCTATTGTACAATCACCAATAAATGTACGTGGACCAGTTGGATCACGACCCACCTAGTACATGGAATGATTCATGAGACACTGGACTACAGAGCGATGACCAATGAACAAGGCGTATCGCGAACCATGTCGCCAAAAGAATCATACATGTGGAACCCATCCACACAACATCCCGCAAACTTATTAGTTTGTGGACGAAGCGAACCTGTAGGGTTCCGCGAACAATTATCACGAACCAAAGCCTCCACAAACCCCGGATTTACCGATTATTCTATGGGTCGGGATATCTCCTCATGGGCCATTGCAAATGGTGTTGCATGCCTATAGATATGATTTCCCTAATTATCTATAAAAGGATAACAGTAGGAACGATGATGGGAAATACAAAGAAAGCCTGAAGGGGACTCCGAGGTTGGAAGAAGGAATTTAGAGAAGATTTCAGCTTTAGTCTTGATTCATCAGCGAAGCATGAATTACAAACCACTCGCTCCATAAGTACAGCTGGACGAAAACAATAAAATGGTGGAATTGAATAATAATAATAGAACTGTGAACCTAATTGGAGAACCGTGAACCACATACATCTCGCCGATGAATTTTTTGCGAACGATAATCATCTGGAACCTCCTTCAACATGGTTCTTTGCGTAGTATACCACTATGAGGACAGAACCCGGAGCCGTGTACTGCATCAGTACACAGACGAAACCCAATGTGGCATGATGGTCCGCATACCATTATAGTACGTGATGATATATTCCCATACCTTCATACCAAATTGGTACATAGACGACCACTCTTCCCACATACCACCACGGTATACAGAGCCTCCCACATACCACATAATAAACCAGTACAAGGAATGGGGTATTTTAAAGTATTATTTCCTCTGGTTCCAACCTCACCCTTCGATTACCATCCAGTCCTCCATGATTCCTCTACTAACTAGTCCTCCGAAATCAAGCCAAAGCCTCCTCTAAAGCCCCCAGACCTGTATGATTAGACCATTGGGTGCATCAACACACCCATTTGAGTCTACATACCCATGGTAAGTGGAGTAACGAATGATATCTCCACAATGTATTGGTCTTTGAGAATGCATGTGGGTCTACATTCCCATGACAACCTAGAATACAACCTTGGGATACTGATGTGAACCTCCCCATTTTAGGAATTAATGGTGATCACCTTATTTTTCATTCAATGAAGAATAGTGACTAGTAAAAGTGGTTATGTTCGCTCCCCCTTTGGTGAGGATGACACTCTTCCCCTTCCCAGAACGTATATCGAGGCTGTACCATTGAGGTATATCCCCAATCATCTAAGGTCGGGCCACACGATCTTTAAATCCAGTTCACATGGAAAGGTTCTTTTCTCCCTACCCTCACCTAAGGTCACCTCAGCCTCATACTCCATAGGCTATCTATCTCCCACCGACAGGAGAAGAAGCATGTGATTTGTTTAATCATTCACGTCCTCTTATTTCTCACACCAATCATGACTCACGCGGCCTTTCAGGTTTGAGATGATTACAACATCCATACTATCTGAATTAAAAGAACTCTGATTCCTAATAAAACCAAGATATGTAGGATTCCTAATCAAAATCTCAAGATCAAAATGGTTACCTCCCATAAAATGTCCACCAAACCATTCACCCTAAAATAGACAACTTCTATGCATTATCCCCAACCAGTCAAAACTATATGGGTTATGTTTCATCTCTCGAGGATATGTAGGAAACCCATATTATGGGTCTAATACCAACATAAAGTCACCTTCCACCCCCTAGATGGAGATAAACTCCAGAGGTCCTTATCGTATGGATCAAGTAATCATCACCTCCGTAGCATCAAATCTTTACACAAGCCTATGACGATTCTTCAAACTAATGGAAGCCCATGAAAAAACTCTTCATGGACGAACCAAGGATCTGTGAACATATGAACATGACTTAAATCTATAATAGAGTCATGGAACATGAAATAATTCTCCCCTAGATGGGTGCGGTGAGCCTGACTTCCCATCCTCTCGACCAATGGTGTCCTCAAGTGTCGTTGGCTGAATTATCAATAAAAAAGAACCTACCATTGGAAAGTAGGTCCATGAATCATGGATAATAAGGTAGTTGGGAATTCTTGGAGCCACGACTAAACCCATTGGAATCCATTTGAGGATGTTATATCTGAGGAGGACCAATTGCACAAGTACTTGACTCCATGAAATCGCCCGCTGGGATCATCGGACTGTGGCACCTCCTTCGCAGGGCAAAAGGTGTGAATCGACCAGTCCCCATAGGTATAATCCAACCTTATTTAAAGGATAACGATGAAGAAAGGTTCAAAAAAATAAATAAATATTGAATTTGACAATACTCAGTCTTGAAAAAATGAACAGGTTATGATCCTCATCGAACTATTTCAGCATCAACCCAAAACACTCCACCTCTTAGGCGGAACAAAAATGGTCAACCCGACATGAATCCTTAACCAAGGTGGCAGTTATAACCCAATGATAAATGAAAAAGGGAAATTGTACATTGACCTATTTTTTCACCCCAATATGCACAAAACATGCCACCTTGGAGGTAGGACCAATATGGTAAACCCGACGTGAATCTTTAACCAAGGTTGCACTTCTACCCCACTCAGGGCCCTTCACCCAACAATATAAGAAAAGGGGAATGGGGACAAGATGAATTGACATATATTCATATGTTTAAGAGAATGATACTTTGAATAGAGTTTGTGGTCCATGTGTTATATATGTATGTAACAGGTTCCCGTCGATAAATCTTTGATCTAAATGAAATCCTAACGATCAATGCAGACACACACCTTAGCGATCCCATAGGTGGCTGGGGCCCCAATGAAGAGAAGGACCCCCTTGCCTACCCATCACATTCATTGCTGGGTATCAAACATGTTTATCAATGAGTACCACTGTGATGTTACTCTCCCCATTTTGGAGGTCGCGAGAAAAGCCCTCTAGACTGTAATGGTCCACCAACCGCCTCCTAAGCCGTAGTTGGCACCCCACCACAAGGCAACCCCGATGGTCATCTCAAACCGTTTTAGATTCATGTATCCAGAATGTGACAATGATTACCTCCCTTATCGTAAGGAGGTAGATGAAGTCGATGATGAAAAATTCATTTCAACTATATAGAGGCCCTACTCATGGGCCCCCAGCAGAGAATGCCGCTGCCGACACCAGGCGACCAGACCTCCTCCCGCCAAAGACAAACTTATGTCTCTGGAACATGATGAAGTCCAAGAGACTCGGGCCCATTGGGATTCCCACCAAAGGTGGAATATATATAATCAATAGCATGAGATCACCTTGGTTCATAAGGATCAACTCCGCCAAACATATACGATGGAATTCAATAGGAATACATACGACTCTTCCCCCCTCCACTCAATCCCACTACAGAAATAGAGTGGAACAGTCTGAGCACATGTATGTTTCTGCTAGTGCTCACCAGTCCCGATATGCAGACAGAGCAACAAACAACATGAAGATATAGATATCTACCGACACACAACAAGAACACCATCTAAATAGGGAAGAACTCTACTATACACAAGCACAAGTACCTGCTGATGCATATCAATCCTGCCATCCAAATAGGGATGCAACCAAATATGAGAAGAGTCAAATTCTTGCGGATTCATACAAAGCCTGTTAGAAAAATAATCCAGAAACTGAGCAAACGAAATTTCCCGCTCATGAATATGAAGACTAGCAGTAAAATATGGTGGAAATCAGAGACGAAAACCAAAGGAAAACTCATTCCTCTATATCGGCACATGATTACTTGAAGTATCTACTAGAAAATTCTGGAGGACTGAAGTAGGAACAAACTTCTGCTTCAACATCAGAATGGGGCTTCATACCTGTTCCATCCAAAGATATATCTCAGCATATCTTGGAAATGATGAAATATCAGATGTTGATTCCAGACCATATTCTCCAAACATGACATGATATCATTGCTTCAGTGGAAAAGGAAAGAAACTAGGCTGACATTCTAGTTTCCTCAAACAGAATGACTTATTTTCAAAATGCGTTTGTCAGTCCAACGTAGTTTGGAATCCCTACTCTAGTATATGAGGGCTGACGACAATATCCTATGATATAAGAACAACTAGATTGGGGATAAAATACACCTTCCAAATAGGGGATGCCGGTCTAATGTAGTGGCTAATCCTGGCAGACATATATCCCTTCCAGAACATATGATTTCCTTTGTCGTATTCTGAAGACATCTCAGGACCCAAAAAGACAGGGACCCGTACTTGAAGGTCGTTACCAACAACAGGATGCCCATGTTGCTCGCAATAGAGAACTCAAAAATTCCATGTTACAATGGAAACTAGAAAATGAAGAGCACATACATGATCCTACTATGTTGTAAGCTAGGGTTCTAGATTCCCTCAAACATATATTAATAAAGGCTCAAGAACCTATCAATCCATTACCAAATTATAGAAGTTGCAGTAGAATTCACAAGGGCCCTCACTGCAATTTTTCTACTAGTAGCACTGAATTTCCTCCATAGAGAACCAATTGGGGGATCACTCTATGGGACATGAATGGTCGATCATGAGATTACATCTCCTGATGTGCATCGAGGTATCCCTCCCTTCAACCTAAAGATCATACAGCAAGAAGGTCCACCCTTTATTATCGTCCACCCTGATAGTCTTCCCCAGGGTATACGCTGTAGATATGCTTCTCCCTGCAGTCAGAAATCAAGTAATGATGGTAGTACTCTCCATGATGAAAGTCATTGTGAAGGCCCTACCTACAATGGAAGTTGTTATGAATTTCCTCCCCATAGTAACATCAAGCAATGAGAAGTTCCTCCCCTCATTGAAGTACATCCTGAATGCTCTCCCCAAGATGTGCACTGCAAAAATTCTCCCTAAAGCCTGGTATCAAGTGATGATGGTATTCCTCACCATGATTCCACTCATTGCGAAGGCCTTACCCACAATTACAGTTGTTGTGAAGGTCCTCCCCTCATAGACATCAAGTAGAAAGAATGTCCTCCACTTACTATATCCCACATTGAAGGTCCTCCCCATGGTATACACTATAATGACACTTCCCAGAATCGGGTATCATGTTTAAATAGTAGACCTCTCTATTTAAGAACTAATTGAGAAGGCCCTCCCCACAATCAAATTTTTTTCTGGGAAGAAGGTCCTCCCCTTTCTGAAACAAACGCGAGAAAGCCCTCCTATGATGAGGCACTCAGATAGGTGGAGTCAGACATATCGGGCACTCCTTCTATCATGAGTGATATCCTTTATCAACTAGAGGATGGCATGGGGCCATGCTCATCTTGTGATTCACCCCCATGGCACTCGAAAATCAGTATGGCTCTCTCCATCCCAATATATTGGAATGAAATTATTAAGTAGTCGAGCTGGGAATATCAAGTGGAGGAGCCTCTGTAAGAAAAAAATAGGATATGTTGCTTTTGAGAAGACAACTAGCTAAGGATAATATACCAGTGATGTGTTGGAATACGAACACTTCTCACTTCGACATACTAGGAGGGCGGTCTGGAGAATGCTCACATGACATTCAACTCAATATATGGATGAATATTTATCACCTAAAAGAAAAATTCCTACCCTAATAAGGGTTTGTAGGCCATGCATACATGTTAGGGGAGATTCACCATCTAATCGACCTAGAATCCATCCCATCCGCACAAAAACAATCAGAAATGCGAAAGAAAAACATTGAACTTGACTACCTCCATGCACTACATAAGTTGTGTCACCTCATTGGTGACTTCCCAAATTGGGTTTACATTTGGGGATAGTGAGAAGATGGAGCTCTAGACTTCACCCCACATCCCATCTAGCAGGACCCATTGGAAATGGAATCCTGCAATGTCATTTCCTAGAGACAGAAATCATGTGAAACCCCTACTCAGGAAAGATGTGATACATGGTAAAAACCTGCACAGAGTAAGTCTCAAAAGTTACAAGACCGAAGAGATCAATCCATCGAAAATATTCTGAGTTAGGTAACCAAGAACATCTAATAGAATTCCCACCTAAGGGAATCCAACTGGCATGTAGTTCTCATGTCTTTAAAAAACAATAATCGCCATACATGCTCGATGCCATATTCAGCACACACCTGCGCAAGAGTACGTGAAATTGAAAAGGTGGAAATACAGTCCGCTACCACTGCAATATGGGAATAACCCTAGCCCACAGGGCTAGGGAATTTTTGAATCAAAATGACTCCATAAGTACAAAAAATCTATGCCATGATGCATCGATAAGAGAATGGGATCAACCCCAACCCACATAGTTGAGGGTATTGTTACCTCAAATCCCCACAAAACGGATGTTTGTCTTCCATCATATAGGAAGAATGATTGGAAGAGGAGTCACATGTTCCACCTCTTTTCATGGTATAACCCCTCTGAGACAATGGTGTGTTACGAGGTCAGACTAGGGATCCCTTTGGGTCAATCATAACCAAAAAACCCATTGAATACAAAAGAATGGAAGGAGAAATTCCAACAAAATATAGAAAAATCCTTCCTACCATTTGGAACATGGTACACCAACCCCAATCCGGTATTCCTTAGTGAACATGGTAAACATAAACTCCACAGATCTCATAGTAAATGACATAGAGGGAGAGGATATGAAGGAAGAGGGTTCCCTTCCGGAGGCATCTCACACTGAGCCTGATGGTGTGAGTACCCAGAACCAGAGAGCAGTCCTAAGTCTAGGCGTCCCCTTATTAAATCTAACATTACCTCCCATGCGAAACCCAAATAATAGGAAGAATAAATCCATGGTCGTCTATGACTCGCCTTCTCCTCCCCCGGAAATGGAACCCTCACTCTCGAGGAACAGTTCCCCAAGTAGGAGGATGTAATGAAATAGCTTAAGAGAATTAACATTCATCTACATTGAGGGAGATACCTTGCTGGATGTGTTCCATCTGGGGAACGTCAGTAGGTTCTCCCAGAAGAGGTACCCATACCACATGCACTCATGCCAGCAAATGAATCCAATCTTGGAGGCCCGTCCAATTTGGCATTGGGACCAAAAAACATCTTAAAATAGGCCCCATAAGGACAACAAGACTTCCCCCACTGGGAAGGTAGTGAGAATATATTCATGTAAACCCACAAATGATACCCATGGCTAGGTATCCACCCCATATTCCAGCAGCACTGACACACCCAGTCTTGGCCACTGCCGCACCAGCCCAAGATCTAGCTTGACCAGATATGCATCAAGGGCTCTTGAATACCGTCAAGAAATTAATAGCTCAACTAGAATCCATGGAGGAGAAACACACACAGATACAACTAGAGAAAAAACCCTACCCTGATTGGGTGAGAAATGTTCTGCCACCTCCAAACATGGGAAACCTAGTATTCCTGGTATTCAATGTCTTAGAGGACCCGAAATAGCATTAAATTCACTATTCCTCTTATTGTGACCCCATTATGGGCACTCTTGAGAAGCAAGAAGCAGTAATACTGAGGTTCTTCATACGAACCCTGTAGGGACCAGATTTTGTATGGTATACTAACCTACCTTCCAATACAATCATAGGTTGGGAGGACCTCTAGTGAAATTTTCTATTCCATTTTAGATCAACACTTCCTAAGATGAAAGTCAATGATCTCATGAACTGAAAACAATGAGAGAAAAAAATAGTCTCAGACTTCATTTCCAAATGGAATGGCCTGAAATATTCCCTGTACCATATTCTACCCCAGGATGAAATGATCTCCGGGTGAATTGGTAAACTTTGGGATGAATTGCGAACACAACTAATCTTGGTCAAGTACACAAGTGGTTTTAGATACCTTTTTTCCATTTCCCAAAGAATAGAAGACTCTTTTCTGAGGACAAATATAGAGTCTTGAGTGGCCCCATCAACCCCTAGGAAATGAACGGTAAAAGCTGAAGCAACTTCTACCACACTTAAGACACCCTCAAAACTAGCTCTAGTTATGAGGCCCCCACCGAACCGTGCGGGACACCCTGGACTCCAAGAACCACCCCCACATCGGCAATATGAGTGTGGGGGTACTAAAAGAAATCACTTCAAAGAAAGAATAAATAATGTTTACTCATTTCGAGATGAACATGTCCGTAGATATTTCATACCCTTAATGAATAGAAATTTTCTCTGACTACCAAAGCCAATGTGATCTAATAAAGTGGGTTTCAATGATCGTCTAAATTATTGTCCCTATCACCGGATACTAGGACACACCATCTAGGAATTTTTTGTTTTCATGGATCTCCTATAAATGATGGTGGATTATGGGAAAGTATAGTTGGGACCTCCGCCACTACAAGTGGAGTATGTTTCCACCTCAGGCTCAAGGGAGGAAGAGGAATAGAAAACAGTCGCTAGTAAGGAGCAATATTTTGACAATTAGATGACCCAGAAGACCGTCAACGGAGTCTATTGCATTCTCCAAGAACATTTGAAACAACCAAATGTGCCATGAAAAGCTCCTAATATTGGACAACCATCCTCCTTGGCCCCACAACCCTCTAAAGGCTAGAAGGGATGAAAGAAATAGAAAGAAGAAAAGAAGACACCAAATCCAAAGTTAGTGTTGATTCTTTAGGACTTCATGAAAACAGACATGATAAAATGCACCCCGCCCCACCAAATGGTATAACAGGAACTTCCCCCCAAAACGCCACCATTAGAAGGAGACAGCCAGACAAAAACAATGTCAGATCAAAAACTGATCTTCTACTCCATTAATGTCACTCACTCGATGGACCCCTTCTTGTATTGAGACTATGGTCACGAACCCAAATTCTCTGCACCCATCCGGAGATCCGGAGGATGAGGATGAAAAGTCTAGAGGTTTCCCGGAAGGCATAATCTTGGTTGAAGTCAAATTCTCGGCCACACCATAAGTCAAACCATTAACATGGAAAAAATCGTGAAAGGACCCTCCAGTAGGAAAAATTATAACAAGAATGCTCCTCCGCCCCCATTGGAAGAATTACAAGCCCAATTATCTTGGAATATCCATCTGGGAAAAAACAAATATCAAATCACCCATGAAATGCAGGCTCACCTGTTCGGCCAAACTCGACAAGGACGAAAACACCACCAGCCCTAGCTAAAGATTCCTAACCATCTGTTTCTAAAGCCCAAACCCCTAATGCATATGTGAAAGAGAAACACCAAGCCAGGAAGCACCGACCTTTAGAATAGAAGTATGATATTATAAAACATTTAGCTTCAATACCTACAAAATCTTTAAATCCTAGATGCGTTAAGCCTATCCGCAGATCTTAGGGAGGCACTCATCAAAGCCTTACTAAGTTACTAGGAGTTCGAGGCCAAGGTAGTAGATGCTGAATTCAATCGGACGGAGACCAATTCCAAAGAATTTCACGCCGTCATATCCTTCATAGACAGCGATGAATAAGCCATCATTAAAGGTCACATGAAAACCTTATATGTGTCTAGAAAGATAAATGGAATTGATATCTAGAGGATCTTCATCAACAATGGCTATAGAGTCGACCTCCTCCTACTACAGACACTTCGTCGGCTAGGCTATGATGAAGATATCTTAACACCATTCACATCAACTTTTTTGGGATATTAGAAAAGCAATTAGAAACTGTTGGGAAAATAAAGATTAAAACTCAGCTGGGAGACCTCATGTCAGATTTTGAGTAACTAGTAGTACGACAAAGAAAATACATCAACGTCCTATTAGAGAGGCCCTGGATACATCAGCACACTGCAATTACGTCATCATACCATTAGATTGTCAAATATTTCACTAATGAAAAAATGGGACATTACATGCCAATAAATCCCTGTTTGAGTCTTGTGAGTCTCATTATATCGATGCAGGGTTCTATGAGTCAGAAGAAAAACATCGTTCGACCATCAAAAGTGATTATATTACTACCCTGAATGGATTGCAAATGGATCCCGTCGACCCCCTACAACAGCATGGGTAAGAGTACATATTAACTATCAACAAATTTGAATGCACAAGCATAGGTCTGAATTTAGACTCAATTGTCTGCATGATATCTTCCATGACCACCAAGTCCAAGGACACAGAAGAGTGGGCTGACTCCAATGATGTCAAGAAAATCCCAATCAAATATTCTCCAAGCCCGTCCACGAGACCTCAAACTACCACTGCCTCACTCAGTAAGGCAAGAGGCAATTTACCTCCCAATATTAGAGAGTTCATCTAAAAAATCCTCTCTCTATTAGAAGAGGGAGAAGATGAAGATGATGAAGAAGATGAAGATGATAAAGAAGAATAAGAAGAGGAAGAAGACCTCAAAGATTCCCCTTATGCATTCATAGAAGCTGTCTCCACCATAATCGATGAACAGAAAGAGATAAATTTGGGCATTAATGACGACCTGTGGCCCACTCTGACCAGTGTGGCTATGACTGTCGAGGAGCATGAGGCATATAAATCCTCTCTAAGGATGAATCAATATGTGTTTGACTATAATTTCAATGAAATTATAGGAATCAATCTTGAGGTTGTGACTCATCATCTGGGTTTACTAGAAGATCACTGAGGCTATAAGAAAGTAGCCAGAAGGACCCACACAATGCATGCTACCAAAATAAAGGCTGAAGTTGAAAATATGATCAAATCCAACTTCATACAGTAGGTCCAACATCCGATATGTCAGGAAAACAAAGTCCCTATAAAAAAGAAGAATGTATAGATTAGAATCTTCTGTGACTTCACAGACCTAAATCAGAATTTCCCAAAAGACGTCTTACCAGTCCCGATCACAGAATTGTTGATCGATGCAACCACTGGATATGAAGCCCTCTCTTTCCTAGATGAAAAATATGAATACAATCAAATTGAGATGGCCGGAGGATATGAAAAAGATATCACGTTTAGGGACCCTCATGGAGAGTTCTATTATAAGGTGATGCCCTTTGGTCTAAAGAATACTGAAACCACATATTAGTGATCCATGCATCACATCTTCAATCCCTTATTGGGAATATTTTTTGAGTGTTATGTAGACGATCTGGTGGTTAAATCATGACAACGGTCAAACGACCTAGCTGATCATGAAAATATCTTCAAAAAATTGCGGCAACATAGTTTGAAGACGAATCCCATAATGTGCACCTTTGGTTTTACCTCGGGAAAATTCCTCGACATCGTTATAAGTCAATGAGACATCGAAGTAGACCCCGAGAAGACAAAATCCATCCTTGGCATCTCCCCAACTCACAACCTCACCAAGTTGAGAGGTCTCTCGAGGTGCCTCGCCTACATTCGGTGCTTTGTAGCCAACCTAGAAGGTAAATTTTTACCTTTAACCAGGGTTATAAAGAAAGAATTTACTTATGACTGGGATAATGATCGCAAATAAGCGTTTGAAAATCTCAAAAGATATCTCCTAAGCCCGTCGGTGCTGATGCCACCATTTGAGTGGAGACCGCCCATTTTTTACGTAACTGACCTGAAATGGTAATTAGCTGCCTTCATTGTAGAGAAGAATGATTTCGGCAATGAAAACAAACTCTATTACGATAGTAGAACAATGATTGATGCTGAAACTAAATATTAAAAAATTGAAAATAAATACCTTTCCCTAATCATCACAGTTAAGAAACTCATGCATTACCTACAGCGCCATGAGGTCTAACTAGTTTCCCGCTACATCCCACTAAAATATATCCTTAACCATCCCATTTTAAATGGGAACCTATCATGATGGGAGGTCATCCTATAATAGTTTGACATAAATTACATACCCCAAAAGGCCATCAAAGGCCATGAATTTGTAGAATTTCTGGCCGATCACCCCTTAGAAGAAACAACCCCATTGGATGCTAAAATTCCGGATGAAGGAGTGTTTTCTGTATGTGATGACCAACAGACATGAAAAATGTAATTCAATGGTGATTCTCGAAGACGGATAGGAAAAATTATGGAGGATCCCAAGCATAACAATGTGGGGTGGGAATTATACTTGTATCCCCTGAAATAGTTGTCCTGCCTCACTCTATCCTACTTTTGTAAGGGTGTAAAAAAATGAAGTGAAATATCATGACCTCATTGTAGGCTTGGATCTGGCACTTCATGTGAAATACAAACACCCTTAAGAAAGAAGTATTGGTTCCCTTGATGAACCATGTTCGAGAATTGATGGAATAATTACCATCAGAACCAATTTTGACTCATGTCCCCCGGTCACAACATGACCAAGCCAACACTTTGGAAAATTTTACCACAACCTTGGATGATCCCGACAAGGATGAAACAATCATTAGCATTGCCGACCAATGGATGGTCTGGCCATTCATCCAGAGAAGTACATAGGAGATTGATGATATTAGCCCTGTTTTTGATCCTTGTGGTCACAAAACCAACTGGTTGATTCCCATTGAAAATTTTCTTCCTAATGGGGAACTCCCATCAGGTAGGGCTTGAATAGAGCACATCTGAAGATGGGTAGTCAACTTTGTCCTATACAATGGAGTAAACCATGAAAAGGTTCACTATAAATCAGGACTTAAGAGAGTCGTTTTGAAGTGAATCTATGGAGAAGAGAATTCCTCATTAATGAAAGAAGTGCACACCAAAGCTTGTGGAGTGCACCAACTAGAAACCAAGATCTCTCAATAAATCCAAAGGCTCGGGTATTACTGGCCCACTATGATAAAATATTGTGGCATATTCACCAAGAAGTGTCATTACTGCCAAGTAAATGCTAATTTTATACACCCAACCCCAGATTTGCTTCATACAACTAAGTACTCATATCCATTCACCACCTTGGGGATGAATGTTGTGGGAACATATACTCATACCACATCCAAACAATTCATGTTCATACTCATGGCGACCGACTTATTTTACAAATGGTCCAAATCCATACCCCTTACAGAAGTTGGGGTGAAAAAAATCATTAGCATTGTTAAGGCCAACATCATTACCAGATTTTGTTTCTCTCATACAGTTTTTACAGACAACGATATGAAGTTCTGTTATGCTAAGTTGGAAAAGTTATACTAGGAGTATGGAATCGAAGCCAACCATTCATTACACTACCACACGATGAGCAATGAGAAAATAGAGGCTTTAAACAAAATCCTGTCGTAAATACTCCAAAATATGGTTGATAAGGATAAGAAATCATGGTCAGACAAGATCCTTCATTCTTTGTGGGATTACAAGACCACGACCCGTACCACCACCCTGGCGACCTTGTACTCACTAGTATATGGGGAAGAGGCGGTTTGGGCTATCGAAATCCAAATACCATCACATCATGTAGATATTTTTGATCAACTTTCCATGTATGTGAAATCCCAAATACTGTTTGATGAGTTGAAGTTGCTAGACAAAAAATGATGCACACTTTTCAGCATTTGGAAATCTACCAAAACCGGATTGCACGAGCCTTCAACAAAAAGGTTCTCATTTGATCTTTCCTCATAGGAAAAATGGTGTTAGACCTTAGAAGCCCGATGTTACTCGGTGTGAAGCCCCCAAATCTTGAACCAAATTAGGAAGGACTGCATTATAAACATTGGGTCTATTCCAATGGAGCATAATTTCTGATATTGATGGACGAACAACTCATCATTGCTCCCACAAATGTGAAGTTATTGAAGAATTAATTCACTTAATAGAAACACCCATGGCATGGTTCAAGCTTTAAGACCTTAAAATATGAGTACAAATGCCTTGATTCCATGTTCCATACTATATGACCCTAAACTAGGAGTTATAATACCCCCATGCCATGGTCCCAGCTCTACGACCTTAAACTATGAGTATAAATAAAGTGAAATCAAGGTCTAAAATCTATGACCCAAAACTATGAGTTATTGTCCTGACCACATGATGTTAAATTGTATGATATTAGTCCATGAAACATTACATTAAACCACCATGTCAAGGTCCAAGATCTAAGGACTTAAACATTGAGTAGAAATGCCTTAATTCCATGGTCCAAACACTATGAACTTAAACAATGAGCCATTATACTTTACAAATGATGTTAAATTGTAAATAACTTGTCCTTGAAACATGAAATTGAACCGTGACTCATGTAGTCGATGTAAGATGTTAAACTACATGGTACAAAGTGTCATAATCACATGACACGAAACTGCATGATCTCTCACAGAACTACATACAACATGATTCCCACCCTCACGGGATACGTAGCGATGCCTCGATCATTGATCTTGGACTAGCCCTCACAAAAAAATCCCCCCATCATATCCTATACCTTCCTACACATGTGATGGAGACCCTATGTCCACTCTGTATTTCTCACATCGAGTATAACTCATGTGAGCTTAGGATCAGTGGTACAGATTGTCTTACACAAAAAAATTATAGAGAAATATGGTAGTCCTGGCACATGTAGCAAAGGAAAAAAAACACCCTCATATGTTCCCACACATAGACCGAGCCAAATCAGTACAGGGAACATTCATAACTATTTGCAGCTTCATTCTTTCCCATGCATGATACATAGTGAAACCTAGATTTGGAATCCAGGCCCAACCATAATAATAATAAAATGAAACCAAATCTCCCTACAAATAGAGAAATAATTTGTTGGGGACATTAAGAACTACAAGTGTCTTGATTCCTTCCTTTTCAGGATACGTAGTGATGCCTGGATTTCGCATCCCAGCCTAGCCACCATAAAAAATAATTCCCCGTTTTCCCCAGACATAGGTTTTCCTTGTAAGAGGAGTCCATGAAAGGTCAAAATTTCATGAAAATAAACTAAAAAATTCTTCAAGAGTTATGTGTGGCCTAGTTATCCATTTTACAAGATCCCACACATGCCCCTTACTCAGGAGAAGTTAAAAGATCATGCTTCCCCCTATACATATGAGTCAAACCTGTGTGGAAGCTCCAGTAGTTCACAGTTAACCATGATCTGGGTATTCTTTACATTCCCAGGCACATGTTTCCCATTTGACAAACTTCATACCCCATGAAAAAATGGATCCCAGTAATCATTCAAGTCCATCTGAGACTAATGGCCGGTGTCACGCGGAAACTTTTGATCGACTATGCACATTTTTCCCCAGAGGCTCTGCATATGTTTCCCACAAAAATAGACATCAATAAAAGGAAAATTTATCCCCCGGAGAGTCCTCTCATATCTCAGTATTAAGAGTGGATTCTAATAACCATTCCATCCCTCAAGACTCATGTTTTCTTTGAGACTATGCTTTAAACCTTCTATCATCACTCACATCTAGGGAACGCCTGAGAATCCTGATTGTGATTAAATCAAAACTACTGATGATCTTTATGACTGCATAATCGTCCTCACTGCATGAATCTAAGCTACACAACATCATTTCCTCACTGAATGACATTAATCCTCAAGGCCAAAATATTCCATTCTATACGTTGTTAAACTGCGTATCAATGGTTTAAGCATAAAGTTCCCTATGATGTTGATTTTTCTATTCCTAGGTAATGAACCAAAATCCTCGTAATCCCATGTTTCTCACAACGATCATAGGTCAATTGAGCTTAGAGATCTTAGCGAGAGATCTACAATGACATTATGGAAAAACTATCTAAGAATTTGGTCCTAGCAACACAACCCTAAAAAGAATGTCATGGTTCCCTTCTCCGATAGGAACCCCACTTTCAGTCCACATGATGTTAAATGATCAGGTACCCCAATGATAGAACAAATGCCTCACCAAGCGTACGAGTGAGATCTATGTATGTGATACCTAATTCCATGATTAAATTGCATCCCAAATGTCCCCAATATGTCCAGATACATTTCTTTTATACCCCATACTCTTTGTTCTGAGTGATCTTGAATCCCCATAACCCTCTAAGGCCATATAATATGGAAGCCTGGTGTTCTTAGAAACCTTTTGATTGACTATTCACATCCTTCCCCAAGGGATCTGCATAAGTTAACCACAAATATGGCCATCAATCAAAGAAAAATTCATCCCTAGGAGAGTCTTTTCCTATCTGAGTATTCCCAATGGATTCTAAGAATTTTTTCATTCCACATAATTCAAGGGCCCCCAAAGTCACGATTAACATCTTCCCCCCAACACACATCCTATATATATCAGAACATGTGGACTTGATTCATCTCTAGTACCTTTTTTAGGTTTCTAAAGGTATACCATCCGTATGGGTGAATTTGATCCACATACAATAGAAGATTCCACCAATGATTTTTGGGAAAAGTTCAGTTAAAATGCCCATTTTTGTACTCTGGTTCACCACTTGTCGAAGTTCACTCACCATAATCAGAAAGTTCCAAATCTTCATATTTTTACATAGCAATTATTGATGGAAGGCCAATGTCCTTTGGACCCCATTGTTTGACTATGCACATCATGCCTCGGAGGCTCCGCATATATCACCTAGAAAATGGACGTCATTTAATGTTATGTACGTCCCCAGGAGAATCCTTTCAATCTTTCGTACGATCAAATGAAACTCATTTCCTATCACACCACAGATTTGGAAAACTCATTGATAAAGGCGTATATACCTTCTTCATTTCAAATTCACATGACATGAAAAATACTTGTAACTGAACCAACCATTCACCAGCACTCCCTCATGTATGGAGGAACCATGTGGGAACAATTTCCCACTCAAAGCCGACATGAAATTTCCTAATATCTTCAGAAACCACTACTCAAGACAACCACCCACTGTTGCTCCCTGAAAAAAAAATTCAAAATGTTTTATAACCCCACTAGGCTATCCGAGATGGAAGGAAAGTGTCTTTAAGTCATCTATGATTGACTATGCACATCATGACCCAGAGGTTATGCATATATTTCCCAAAAAATGGACATAAAAGGAAAATTCATCCCCAGGAGAGTCCTCTCCTACTTCCGTACACCTAAAATGGATTTCAATCCTCATGCATGTCAAAAATCACAAAATAAGGGTCAAAAAAATCCCTAACCCATGTCTGAAGTATATTTGAACATTCTCGACTGACGGTACCAAATTGGGGCCCTTATCCTATTATGTTTTATAAATGATGTTCAACCTAAAATATTAGTAATGAGTTTGATTGGAAGGACTATAAACTTCCAGAGAAATAAAATGTTTCCATACATTCTAGAGGGAAAATCAACAGAAGGCACCTCTAAATAAAATTCAAGTATTGGTTCATTAAAAAACATTGAGCCATCAAAAAAGGTCTAAATAATATTAGGTATAAAACCCACAAAGGGCAGCCTAAGAAAATCATGTTATGACCAGTATTCCCGTTCCATGTATGATTAGGAAAAAATAAGGTTAATAATGAAAAAATATATAAAAGATTGTGAGGTGTTCCATGAAACCTTAGAAATAGTCAAATTACACTCGCTAAGTCCTACGACTCAGGAAAAAATGATAGCTCTATTCGATTATTCCAGTTTTCTAATTATGGTTTAAAATTAATACTAGATTTAAATGATGTTTAAATTACTGATTATGATCAACTCACATGACATGAAAATGAAAACAAAGGGGATTTAATGGAAAATCAGTTTCATTGATTAAAAAAAACAGAGGACCATCCCTAGTTTGGAGTGTCTCCACACTATCAAAAAAGGGGGAAGAGTACATATCATGATTTGGGATAGAAATACAATAAGGATCGATTCTAACTTTCCAAAAAGGTGAAAATTTATTTCCAAAGTCCATCAATAGTTTCCTCTAAATATGATATCTCCTCTGTTTCGGCCTTGACCTTCGGACACACCTGCTCCATAACGAATTTAAGGTCCCACCCTTTCTTCTGGATGACTTCATAATTTTCACATGAAAAGGCAACTTGATCCCTCAACTGTGTTGTGTATGCTTTACAATCCCAAAACTCTTCATCTTGGGTGTCTATAAAGTCACAATCCTCTACCTCTTTAAACATTAGATAATCAAATTCTTCTGAAACATCTCTGAAGCTCACCAACTTATGATGGGAAGAATTGAACATGACCAGTAGTCCTTGTAGGAGGAAAGGTCTTCTCAAGAAATGACAAATTGGTAGATATTTTGGTGATAGTGCCGATAATAAAATCCAACAGAACCCTTATCAATGCAAAATCACTGAAAATTGTCACTCTTGATAGCAAAATTAACCATGGGTGTCTCTGTGGAATGAGCATGTAACTGGTGTCATGACTCTTTTCACACTACTTGGGGCCTCTCTGAAGCACTAGTACCTTGATCCCCCATTATCTTAACATGTATATAAGTAGGAATAATCATCAAAAGAGTGGTGAAGGACCTAAGACATGACACCCATGATGGGTGACACTTTTTCCCACAGATAGTTCAACCGTTGGAGACGGATGTGGAGGACTAGACACATCTTCCAGGGTGATCAATGATACTATGCTGGTGCTAGCCTCATTAAGGTCTTGGGTGGTATCTATGAGATGGGATCAGTCTGAATCACTACCCCATGAGATAGGTTGTACCAATAAGGCCCCTCCCATATGTTTATGATGACGAAATGAGCGTCTTCTTACCAAAAGGGCATGAACATGCGGTGTATCCATCGTGGTTACTATAGGGACAATAGTAGAAGGTGTAGAAGTCGTACTCTTCATAGTAGAAGTAATGTGTGGCATTGTAGTTGGTAAAATGATGAGTCAGGAAATGGTTAATGTTTTCTGCACCCTCTGAACTGGTTCTTTTAGCATCCTGTTGGGGTAATAATCCACCAATAGTTGGGCATACTCTAGAGACATAAAAGATGATTCTATCGTGTTAGTAATGGTAAAATCTATAGCAACACCTTTATGCATCATCATGAGCCATAATTGGCAAAGAACTATGGGTTAAGACTCTCCCTTAATTGAAAAGATAGAAGCAGTGTAGTCTGTTCAAGCCATCCAAATTTCCTAGAAAACCGATTGAGGAGGTCTGGCTCACAAATCACTACATGATCTATACGAGCAATGAGCATCTCGATCCAAAGTGCAAAGTGATATGAAAATTCTTCTAAATAATATTCCCAGTCACCTCTCAATGAACCATGAGGGGTAGGATGAAGTGAAAATGAGAAGCGATAATCATCTTTCAACATCCCAAACACATCAATAACACTTAGAGTCTTTGGAATAACAAAGAAAATGTTGAGAAGTGTGGTTTTGAAGTCAAAATGAGGAACCTTTTCAGTATGCCAATTTTCATAACAAGGGAAGTATTCTTCCATCCACCCATACAGAAATTGAAATGGTCTACTGAGATAGTGTGGGGGCCTACCTTCCTGTATTTGTCCCAACAATTCATAAAGCTGGACGAGGGTCAGAAGGGAAAAATTAATGTGATTAACCTCTTCCAGTGTGAACTCCATCATCAAAGTATTAACCTGAACATCGGTATATATGTTTCGGGATGGGAAAAGCCATCTGCTAAAAAACAGGGCAAAGAATCCTACTAGTGTAAGTGTAGGTGATACATTTGATTAAATCTCATATCCCCTTGTGGTATATTTTCCCACATCAAGGGTGGTACAATATGACCCTAGAGTCTGGCAGGACAGACAAGATGGACGAGTTTGGCTACGGAGAGCCCTCGTTTTGGGTTTTTTATCCTACAAGAATGACCCTATACGCACCTCAAATGGGAAGAGAGATCAATCCTATAGGGGATGATCATGTAATCCATCTTCCATGACCAATTAACTATTTATCAAAGGGGACACAAAGTCAGTGTCATTCCAGCTAGCAGTTGTTGGGAGAAACACATTGTACATTTCTCCAAGGATAGGGAGTTATCCAAGATGGTGGATATCCCATAAGATGATCCCCAGCTCCTCATGAAAAAATTGGAAGGGGATGGTGCTTGAATACCAAAAAATTAGAAGCATAGAAAGAATCTTTCGTGGGGAGATAACTGCGAACTGAGAAACCCAGGCCAGCTGATACAAGCTCACTGCCTCGAACTTGTCAGGAGACTCCAAATAGGTTTGATGTACCCAAAACGCCTAGGCCCACTCATCAGAGAAACATAATCTGGCCTACAGATCCCACTTAGTTCTCCACCCTCCAATAGAATTTTTTTGGGAGATGTTGATAATGGATGGGTACTATTGTGCGCTTAGTCTCTAGAGAGCATTGCACCCCCCACGATTTCCCTGAGTCAATGCCGAGCGTCCTAGTATAATGGCGTTCTCATGAATCAGATTGACTATGACTTCTCCTACTGTGGAAATGTGGGTGCGATAATGTACTTGTGGTGCCTCCAAGAGGAAGAAGTGGGTATTGGGTTCATACAACAGTAGAGGAACATCGTTAGGGAGACCGAAGTCGTAACGTGGAAGCTATATATATAGTGGATATTCTAGGGGCTATGGCATCAAGAGATCCTTTAATAAGGTGTAAAAAGGAATAATGTAGGCTCCAAGCTAATCCTCACTATTCCCCTCTATGGTCACCCTTGTCTTCATCAATTTTATCACATCTTGTGAAGATTCTATTATAGCATACACAGGAACATTCAGAAGCCGAAAAAAGCTAGTCCAATAAAAATAGTTGGATAATGTCTATGGAATAATGGATAAAGAAATCAAAATATGTCCAAATTAAGAGCCAAATATTGTTCATAGAAATGGTAAGCGGAAGACACATCTTGCGTACTGCATAGTGTGGGGAGGCGTCATGCCACATTATGACCACAGTACGCACAAACAACCCTGCCTATAACTACGGTACACAGATGCATTTCACTGTGTATATCCATGGTACACGAACCATCCGTGAGGAGTTTCCCGACAGTTCATTGGTTGGAAAACAGAAAGGTTCACAGAAGGTTCATATCTAAAACCTAGGACTTGATTACGTTCATGTTTAGGAATTGTGGATTAAAGTTTAAGTTCAGATTATTAGTTCTTAATGTTCCGTTCAACAATCCATGTTCGGTATGTGGACACACCAGCCACGTAGAGTCCTCCTAAAAAGAATCCGAATCTTAGTTCTGTAATGCTATTCGTGAAATCAAAAATATGGTATGTGGCTAGAAAAATGGTGAGAAGATCATTTCGCGGTACGTACAAATCGGTTTGAATATAGGATTTTTGCAATGATCACTGTACACTAGTGAATAGGAATCTAGGGAAGTCAAGAGTGTTTTTTCACATGAGAAATAGTTAAAAAAATATCATGAACCCCTATATATAGGTGTGGTCCCCTCCTATTAGGCCCATCTGTTCTACCATGAACAATTTCTACATCAGAATAGTCCCTTTTTTTATTCAAAATGATTCACATTTTGATGGGGGGCATTTCTGGGGTCCTGAAAATTCTTCCAAGTGAAAAAAATACCCCCAAAATCACTTTTCAAAAAGAATAACGTACTCTTACCAGTCTAGAAAGGTGAATGGACTCAAATAATGTTTCAAATTTCAAAAGAAACTTGAAGGAATTCAAGTTCTCAATGAATTTCATGTGGCCCACGTACCATCACTGGGAATGGTATGCAGGCTGGCTAGATCACAAACCACCAGGTACATAAAAGGATCTGTAGGACACTACCCTATAGAGTGATGGCCAATGAATGAGGTGTACCATGAACCATGTCACCAAAGAACATGTGCATGTGAAGCCCATCCATGTACCATCCTACGAACATATCAGTTCGCGGACGAAGCGAACTAGAAGGGTTCCAAGAAACATTATTGCGAACTGAAGCCTTCGATAACCCCCAATTGACTGATTCTTTAGTGGGTGAGGATATCTACTCATGGGCCACCAAAAATAGTGCCACATGTCTATAGATATGATTTCACTGATTCTCTATAAATGTATAACATTAGTAACTGTGAGGGGACATACGGAGAAATCTTGAACAAGACTCAAAGGTTGGAAGAAATAGTTTAGAGAAGATTATGGATTTAGTCTTGATTCATCGACAAAGCATGAATTTCAAACCACTCCCTCCGCAGGTACAACCGTCCGTGAACCACAAAATGTGGGAATTGAATAATAATAATAGAACTGAAAAACTAATTGGGGAACCATAAAACATATAATTCTCACAGATGAATTCTCGGAAAATGATAATCCCCTAGACACTCCTTCAATATGGCGATCCGCATAGTGTACTGCTACGCAGACTAAAACTGGAACCACATACTACATTAGTACATGGATGGAACCCAAAGAGGCATGATAGGCTACGTACCACTATGGTTCATGATGATCTATACCAATTCCCATGTACTGAATCAGTACGCGGATGACCCCTCTACCCATATTCCGCTGTGGTATATAGAGCCCCCCATTTAGCATAAGAAACCAGTATGTGAAATGGGGTATTTTTTTTGTTATTATTTCCTCCGGTTCCATCCATACCCTCCCATTACCATCTAGTTTTCAATGATCCCTACGCTTACCAGTCCCCTGAAATCCAGCCAAAGCCTCCTCCAAAGCTACCAGACCCATATGATCAGACCATCGGGTACATCAGCACACCCCATTGACTCTACATACCCCTGGTAAATAGAGTCACGAAGGCTCTCCCCACAACGGATCGGTCTTTGGGAATGCTAGTGGGTATACATTCTCATGGTAACCTAGAGTCCCACCTTGGGATGTAGACGTGAACCTCCCCATTATCAGGATTATGGGTAATCACTTGCTTTTCCATTCAATGAAAAATAGTGTTTAGTCAAAGGGGTTATGTTCCCTCCCCCCTTTAGCAAGGACGACACTCCTCCCCTTCCTAGAACAAATTCTGGGGCCCTCCCACTAAGGTAAGTCCCCGATCTTCTAAATCCGAGATGCATGACATTTAATTCCATTTCACATAGGAAGGTTCATCTCTCTGTGCCCTCGACCATGGTCACCTCACCCTCGTCCACCGTTGCCTCTCCCTCTCCGAGGAACAGGAGAGGAATCATGTGATTTGATAAATCATTCATGTCCACTTTTTCTACACCGAGCATGATTCACTTGGTATTAGAGGTTTGTAATGATTACAACATCCACACTATCTGATCAATGAGAACTCTGATTCATGATAAAACTAGGATACGTAGGATGCCTACTTGAAGACCAAATCTCAAAAGGGTTCCCTCCCACAAAGGGTCCACCCAACCATGCCCATTCAAATGGTAATATTCTATGTGTAATACCCATACAATCAAAACTAAATGGGTTTCTATTCCTCTCTCAAGGATATGGAAGAAAACTATCTTATTATTTCGATCCAAACATCAACTCACCTTCCATCCCCCCTGGATGGAGATAAATTTCAGAGCACCTTATTATATGGCTCTAGTCAGCAACACCTTCGTAGCATAAAATCTGTATGCATGCCTACAACGATCCTGAAAGATTAGGGTAAACCATGGAAACACTCTTTGGTACGTAACCCAGGATTCACGATCATATGAACATGAGTTAAATCTATAAGAGAGTCCCATCACAGGAAATAATCATACCCGAGAAGGGTGTGGTGAGCCTGACTTCCCATCCTCTCAACCAAAGGAGTCGTCAAGTGTCGTTGGATGAATCATCAATCAAAATCACCTAACTTTGGAAATTATGTCAACGAATCATGAAAACCATGTCTGTTGCATGTTCCTGGATCCATGAATAAACCCATTGGATACCATCTGAGGAGGACCAATTACAGAAGTACATGACTCCATATAATAGCCTGCATGGATCATATGACTATGGAACCTCCTTTTCAATGCGAATGGGGTGAATCTCCCAGTCCCCGCAGGGATAAAACAACCTTATTTAAAGGATAATGACATAAAATGAGTCAAAAAATAAAAGAGATGCTGAATTTAACAGGAACTTATCTCGAAAAAAGGGACGAGTGACAGTCATCGTCCGACCATTTCACCATCAACCTGAAACGCGCCACCTCAGAGGTGGAACAAACACTTCATTTGGGGGTCCATAATATACCATTCTAGTATAAGAATAAATTTAGATCCATTTATTATTTCTATCCTGATTGTTTCCACCTTGAGTAACTATCTTTAGACATGCATATACATAATGACTCAATTTATTATATTGAAAAAATCTCACTCCAACTTACTATTTTTATTTTTTGTTTGATAATAACTATTTTAGTTATAATCCTGAACCACATGACTAAATATATCACATTTTTAACACCTAATTGATCCTATCATTAATTTTTTAAAATTCATTTTACCACATTTGAAACATGAATGAGACTTACCTAATGATATATTTATTCAAACCTTCTTAATTTCATTCCACCAAGGATGCTTCTTATTAATGTTTTCATGAGATAAAAAAGTGTCATAAAAATCTATCTCAACTTTATAATGACACATAACAACTTCCTCATATATTTTAAATTCATAAGTTGTTAATGTTGTTCATAAATGGGGTTTTAGACCTATGTAAAAACTATCAATTTTATTCTCACGGTCGAAAATAAAATCTTGTACATAACTAGAAAATAGAGTGAATATTTATTTTTAATAATCACTTTATTCTACTTCCCTATAATTCAATTCTATAAAAAAAATTATATTTTGAGTGGAATAACTTTATCGGAATATTTATTCTAAAATGTATCCTTAAGGATCTCCCTATCCATTGTATAAATTTCATTTCCTCATTTTTATTCTTAATTAAAGACTAAAAATGATCTTCTTCATCTATAAAATTGTATATAAAAATAGTTACCTTTTAAGGAACTAAACATCACAATAAATTTTAATATATTTTCTAATTAATTTATAGATCTTTCAGCATTCAATTGGTATAAATAACCACAAAAATATAGAGGGTTGTGCTTCATTAAATTATCTACTAACGATATATTCATATCCTGAGAATTAAATTTGTATCTTTCATCGATTACACTATTTATTTAATATTTTAATTGAATAAAAAAACATGCCCTACTCTAACTCTGATAATTTTAAGTTTCTAATTTAGAAGGATAATATTCTATTTATACCTTCCCACCTCATTACCCTTATTTTATCTATGAAAAACCCTTATAAATAGTTATATATTTATTGAATCGACATCTTAATCCTCAAAATATTTCTCATGATAATATAACAAAAAATATGAAAATGTTAAAATGATCTTTTCCATTGTTTTAACATCTAATGTTATCTAAACTCATTCAATTAAACGAACTATAGCCCCATATATCTTTAAAAACCCATAATTATGATTTTAATAACAAGGATTTAATAATATCACATTCAAATGAAATTTCTTGTTTATAGATTTAGAGAATTTGGATAAACAATTACACAAAATGTGGAGATTTCAACATAAAATACATTTTTTCATTAAAATAAATTCTTAAATTTACACTATTATTTCATTTAAGTCAACATTTCAACATTTAAGACGAGTCACCTTAAAAATGGTCTGGACTTACAATAGTTCTTAAAAATATTTTGATCATTCAACTTTTTTTGGAAAATTTGGGATGAGTACAAAAAGATAAATATGAAATATTAAATTAATGGAAACCCATTAGTCCTATGAAAAATATACCGAAATAAATGTTTACATTTTTCACTATAAAACATTTAGTATAAAAATAAATCCTAACCACATGTGAAAATAAAACACTTATCAAAGAGAGTCCTTTAAAACCCATATGATTGATATAAAAAAATAAATTTGTTTTGGAGGAATCTTATTCAAACTCATGTTAAAACCATTCTTACAACTCTTTCTATAAGATTAATATATTCAGTTATCAGAAATATTTTGTGTTTAAATAATAAATCATTAAAAAATTCATTATAGAGGTATCTCCTTGGCTCAACCAGCATCATCTATAATGACCAAGTACCACAGTTTAAAAGAAAAATTTATAATAATTGAAAATTTTAGCATAAAAAAACATGGAAAATTAATTTTAAACCATACATAAATAACCTTAAATTTTCATATAAATAAAGTGGAATATTAATATATTTAGATAAATCTTTAGAAGAAAAAATTCCTAGAATAAGGGGAATATAATATAATTTAAGAAAATGAAAAATTGGTGAGTAAGATTCTTAAATTATATTGAATACGTTGGAAAGATAATTTAGTCATGATTTAGAAGATAAAAAACATTCATTTACACTTTGGTAAAAAAAATCAACCACTCACCATATGGAACATAATTTAAAGATTCGATTTTAAAACTTTGTAAAAAAATTCAATCGTATTTGAAATTGTTTTTTACAATATTTAAAGTATAAATTATAAAATTATTGCAATATTTTGAAGAACATGGATATGTAAGAAATATATTATTAATGTGGAACTTTAAAACAAGATATTTAATTAAAATATATTAGATTTAGTCATATATTATTTCCTGGATTCTCTATATCTCAAATAATAAATGCATATTATTTATTTATTATCCTAATAATATTTTTCATTATTATATCATATAAAAAAATTAAAAATATTATAGTCATCAAATTTTAATGTAAATATTATTTTGAAACAATTTATGTATGGATGTGAAAAAAATGAGATACTTCATTTGTGTAGGAGGTATTTTTTAAGTACACATGAGTGGCGTTTTCATTTTTCTAATGGACATAGAGGAAATAATGAAAATAATGTTTTAACTATACAAAATCATAATAATATTTTTAATATCATATTTATTTATTAAATCCATCCTTATGAATGTCTATGTGAGGAAGATATGAAAAACTAATTACATTTCTTCTTATAGGCGGTATTCCATACATACGTGTGAGTGATGTTTCCATTTTCCAAAAGATGGGAGAGTAAGAAGATAGATAACATTATATATATATATATAAATTAATATTTATTTTGTAAAAAAAAAAATATCAATTAAATATATCATTATAACCATAAATGTGTGGAGATGATTAAAAATTAAGTACACCTCTTTATGGAGGTGGTAGTACAAATATAGGCACATGCGACATTTCTATTTCCCATAAAATGGTAAGATGTTACCAAATAGTTGTTCCATCAACATAATATCATATCAGTATAGTGAGTATATTTAAATAATTATATTAGTATTGTTAAAAATATTTATATGAGGTGTAAGTTTAAATAAACTATAATGAATTCGGTTAATACTTATACAAGAACCTTGGATATGTTTATTTTTATTTAACCATAATTATTATAGATTTGGTCTTTTGGTGAGATCAGGACATATAGGATGTGAGTGGGGGGGGGGTGTTTGGGATGATTCTGTGCAGAGTTGGAGGGTGAATTGGTAAGGTATTTGGGTAGATATTGTTTGAGCAAGTGTGATCAAATTTTGTGGACAATTTATAAAAGAATGTTTCCTTTTATGAGTAAGATGAGTGATACCCATGTAAAGGGTAAAATATTTAAAATATAATAATTTTTTATCAATTAATGTTATTTAAATTTAATATAATTTAGGAAATATAATATGTTTTTGGTCAAAATACTCTCATCCAATCAAATTTGGAGATGTTATAGTGATATTTGAAACCTTATCTCTTAGTATAGCACCCATATTTATGTCTTTGAACCTTTATGATTGTGATTATTTTTACCATGATAACTATTCATTTATGAATTAAATGAAATTTATCTCATTTAAATATTTTAACATCATGACTCCTAAAACAGAATTAATTTTCTAATATTTTATTTCTAGAAGAGTTAAACATTACTTTTAATGTATGTTCACAAAACACAATAAAAATTGTTTTTAGAAAAATTCCGTTTTATGTATAAAAATGTTTTAACATCTAAACCATGAATACATTTAATTCCCATAGAAATAATTTTATTAAGTTAAATTAATATATAACTATATTTCTTCCAAACCAAACCATAACATATAGGATCCTCGTGAATGATGATTAAAATAGAAAAAACTAGTTTTTTTTGAATAAAAATATCACATATATTTCATAAAATGTCAAACATTGATCTCGATGTTCAATATTATAATTTTAATTATATTATATTACTTATTAAATATATATTAACTCTAGAAAATATGTTTTTTAAAATTATATGATATTTTTATGCCATGATAATATCATAAAATTGTTGGTATTTGTAAAATCAATATTTTTGACTATTTTCCAAAAAGTCAATTAGATCTAAAAAATTATAAAAAAGAATCTGAAGATATTTTTGAAATAATTATTTAAAAAATTATTTACATTATATCTATTTAATACCCTAAAAGTATGAAATTTATCTTTTAAATAAAATAATGTAATACATTGAAAAGTAATTATTTTAAATAGTACTATCAATTTTTTGATTGAAAAGTTAAGTAAAATTATTTATAAAACTATGAAAAATAAAATCACATAAAATAAATACATATAAATAATAAAATTAATTTATTAATAGGATTAATGAGACTATCACATTATAGAACTAAAAGTTAAGTAGAATAAACATCATGATTTGGAATATGACATGCTGAACTTATGAGTCTAGAAGAAGAAGAAATATAATTGAGTGGAGTTTAGGAGGTAGTATTAGTGAGTAATTCTAACAAAATCAACTAATGTGAATAAAAAAGTTTCTGAGGGATACATTTATGACTAATTTATATATATTATTATATAATAATACCATTCTATTT
The DNA here is from genome assembly GCA_963277665.1 of Viscum album. Lineage (NCBI taxonomy): Eukaryota > Viridiplantae > Streptophyta > Magnoliopsida > Santalales > Viscaceae > Viscum > Viscum album. The sequence continues at coordinate 1,782,462,441 of OY728142.1, forward strand.
ATGACATTAGTAGGATGGAGTATGAGTTTCAAAATATGAAGTAGAACAACAGTATACCATTAATTATTTTAGTTGTAAGATGTACCAAGGATTAGAGGATCTGAAATTGAGATTATGAGTTCCTTGGAAAAATCATAAGATTCTATTAACCAAAATTTAGTTGATATGATGAAGCTATGGAAGAAAAATAATATAGGACCAAGAGATATGTTAGATTACGTTCAATTGTAGAAAATGCTATGTAATAATGATTTAAATGTCTAGAAAGGTCAAGATGATGTTATAGATGAATTATATATTGAGTTTATAAAATTATAAATATGGTGTTTATTTGTTACTAAATACATAATAATATTTAGTTAAATTCCTTAATTCATGCCAACATACGTGGGAGATTAGATTATAGTTTAATTTTAGTTTTTATGAAGACTTGATAAAGTCATACTCTCATATTCTTGTAATCATTGAATACTATTGACTATGAATGAAGTTAAAAAGAGTTTGAAAATTTATATCCCATGTGTTGATCCTAGGTTTCTATATTTATTAGAAGACTTCAATAAACTTATGGTTATAAAATAGGTAGGGATGTGTCAATATAAATATCAATGAGAGTAATATTTTACAACATGCATGTTCTAAATATTTATCAAGTTGAAGAAAATAATGCTGATTCTAAATGATATTTTAGTAGTATAGGAAGAACCATAATTTTGGAAGACCAAAGACTTGAGATACTAGATTTAAAATTTTAGGGCATTTTGATTCAAGATAAAGAAGTTTTAAAAGTTGAGTTTGTGAGAATCTATAGATTCTGAATTATTCAGAAGGCTCGGAGGAAGAAAAATCTTTTAGTGAATAATATTCATGAATGTAAATGATATTTCACATTTTTGTGGAGGGACATTGTAGACTACAAGGATTTTTTATAATCTAAGATGAAGTTACACTATCAAAAAAATAGTTATTTTCCATTATAAGTAGATATTTAACTTCCCATATGGATTCCTCTCTAGTAAAAAGGATAAAGCTTAAGTGTTTAGAAAAGGAGGATACCTACCCACCTCTTATAATAAATTTTACACAATAGTGATAAAATATTTTACTCATACATAACCCGAACATAGAACAGAGTAGATATCCACATTGTAATAAAACCCTATAAAAAACATCTCATGTTTTTATAGACTTATATTACTAATTTATACCAGTAGTGGTGAGATTAAAAGTTTCAGAGGATCAAGAATCTAATAACTTATAAAGTTTGATTTTATAAAACTAAATTTTAAAATATTTCCAAAGAGTGAAACCCCATTCTAAATGAACATTATATTAACAAGAACATTTAGTGGTATCAAAGAAACATGTGTTTACTATAAAGGATCCTAATTTTAATTAAATATAGAGAAAATTAATTCTATCAATATAATTTAAATTCATACTTTCGATGGAATATTTATTCATGGACGGAAGAATATGATGATTTTGTATAGTTTTTAAACTAGCATGGTGGTTGTTGACACTGCAACATTGGGTATTAATACTACTGAGAATGATTATATTGTAAAATTTTCAAATAAGTGGAACTTATTGATTCATTTAAAACATTGTAATTAAATCTCAATTACCATATTAGAAAATGTGTATATGAAGGCTGTGAGACTTAAAACTGCCAATGAAATATAGGACACAAATGAAAATATTTTTGAATAGAACCTTGAGTTTAAAGAAGCTATATATCTATTATGGGAGTAAAAGTTTGAATATATTATAATGGATGATGATGAAACTATTGATAACTATTCTACAAGGGTGAATTCCATTATCAGTAATATTAGAGGTTTTAAGGACACATTGGAAGAATTATTTATTGTCAATAAACTTATGAGAATTCATTGATATATGTGATGAAATTGTTTCTATTATTCTGGATAGATATGACTTGTCACTTAATTAAATTCATAATTTTCTAATATATTGTTAGATTATTAAATATTTTTCATTTTTGAATAATATTAAGGAGGAGATGGTATTAAAATATATCGAAAATCTTAAAATCAATGAAAAGGAAGATGAGTACACTACTGAATGTAAAGATGAAAAATAAGAGTATTAATATAATATGATTATATTTTAAATCATAATATTTTTAAGGGGGAAATGAAAGTAAAAAAATAAAGAACTGCTAAAATATTTTCCATGTCATGAAATTCAATATTATTCAATTGATTTTATAAAGAAAAAAATTAAATAGTATGATTATGATGCGAGATAATCAATTTTATAGAATAAATGGAAGATTAAATACTCTAAAAATACAAAGAACATGTTTAGATTAATAAAATGTTATATATAACAAGAATAATAATTATTTTGATAATATTAATGGAAACATACTCCTTTAAAATAGTCAATATAAAGAAGAAGTTTGAGAAAAACATAGGAAAATAGTTCATCCTATTAACAAACAAAAAGAAACCTTATGTAGTAATGAATAATGGGAAGATACTTATATAGATCAAATATTAAATGGATAACTTAGAGGATGTATTTAAACAAAAAAACCTAAAAAACCTAGAATTATACATGATTTCAGGAAAAGAAAAGAAAGTTTTGAATAATTTGACAAAAAGTAATTTGGTTAGATTAAAGAAATTAATATTGTTATTGTAAATGTTATAGAGAGAGACTAAATGAAGAATTATATTGAAGAAACGTTAGCTAAAAAGGAAGAAGATTAAAAAAGTTACAATAATGTTGTCTTGAATTTTATGGCACTTAATATTAGATAATACATATCTACAACTAATATATGGATGTTAAAGGTGAATCATATTGAGATATTAATAATTTTGTTTGATAGAAAAAATTATAACCTACTAATACTAAACTAAAAGGTTTAAAATATATTAATCCTATAGTGTAGGTTATAAAATTAAAAAACAAAATTTATATGATGGTGAGGGTCATTATAAATTTACTTATACATAAAATGATAATTAATAAAACTTAACAAACAAATTATATTTTAATTCAAAACCAAAAGGAAGAAAAAATTTAGATATATAAGAAAAACATTATTTTGGAAATAACTCATATCAATATAAATGATAAATTTTAGAGGTTATTTTGGTTTTTATAAAATATTCATGAAGAAAGATATTTCCTATTAGTAAAACTGGTCATTTACCAAGATTCAATGAATGGATTAATTGAAGGGGTGAATCTATAAAAATATTAGAATAATTTATAAAATGCGGTATGTTTTGGGGAAAATCTCATCAATGCTAACCACTCAAGGAAATTTAAATATTTGGAATAATTTTTTGGATGATATAAGAAGTAGGGTTTTATGATTAAGAATTTATGAATACTCTCAAATGATAATTTCCTCATGATTAAAATAGAAAGGGAGACCTGAAATAGAAAAAGGAATAAGTGTAACTTATTAGAAAAGTGGATCTTAAATCTAGTATAAATATAAATCAATGGATTCTTGATTGTATTTTTTCCTCTCATATGAAAGGAGACACAAAAATATTGATGATCATTTAAAATAATGTTGGTGTAGTAGTAACTTTAGGAAATTATAGATCCATAAAAATTACGGGAATTGGTACAACTAATATTGAAGCTTAGAAAATGAAATCCAAATAAGTTTTATTTTTTAATGGGTATAGAAACAATTTATTTCTTTCAATAAAACTTTGTGATTATGGGAATATATTTATTTTCAAGAAAAGTTATTGCATAATTAATTTCTCAAAATATGAAATAATTTTCAATAAGATAGAACTAATATGTGGTTACTAATTCTAAATTGGTGATCTGTGTAAGTCTTCTTATATGAGTTAAAAATATTAAAACATCCCTCGGTATAAAAGTCATGTAAATATTAGTTAAATTAGTTTGATAAAATCTATAATGAAGATATGGTGAGAGAATTATTCCAACTAACCAGATAAATAGAGGGTCTTTTACAAACATTTAAAAAGGGTATTTTACTTTTTCATTGGTTTTTTCACATGGATGAAATATATGTGGGTTATGTAGAAAAAGTTTTAATTAATGGATATGATCAAAATATTTAGAAGAAAAGTATAGAAAGAGATGAGAGATTATATAAAGTTGAGAACTCATAGTGGACGGTAGTTCACTAGATATTATTTTGAATTAAATGTTAAATATAATGTGATTAAAAAACAATGCAATGTTCCTTATATATTATTGTAGAATAGATTTTTGGAAAGGAAGAATGTAGCCATGGTTGATATAGGAAGAACTCTTCTAGAATAATTTATACTTGAAAATATTCTAGAGAGAATCGATATGTGTAACTATTCATATTTAAAATAAATTATTTTCAAGACCTAAAACAAATATGACTACTTATAAATTTATTTATATTAAAAATATTAATATGATGTAATTTATAATGTTTTTATGTATATTCTTAATGAAGACAGAAAATTTAGATTTGGGTAATTTTGATGAAAAATATGTGGAATTTGTGTTCAGGGGATAATTTTCTAATGGAAGTGGCTACATATTTAAAAAAAAGGCTGCAAAAATATTTTATTTTTGTGATGTGAAAATCAATGAAAAAATCCCATCTCAATAGAGGAATAAAAAGAGTACTTTAAATAGATAATATGGGATAATATTCTAGACTCAAACGAAGTGGGAGAAAACAAGGATGATCATGAACATAACCATATTGATGTAAATTTTGATCTATCTAGTGATGATCAGAATTTACATAGGTATAGAAAATCAAAATTTTAGAGCCCATGAAAAAGAATGTTAAACTATAAAAAATCAATTAAATTTTGGATGATCTAGTAACATATAGAAGAAAAATGAGACTTGAAAATAAAATAGTTCTTATTTCAAAAGGATACCAAAATTAGTTATAGAGGCTATTGAGCATAAGGAGTGAATAAATTATATGAATGAAGAGAAAAATAATATTAAGAATAATAATATATTGGAAATTATTACATCAATTTATGGAAACATTTCTGTAAAATATTAGTGGGTATTGAAATAAAAACTCAATGAAAGAGGTGGAGTTTAAATGAATATGGAAATATTATTTTGAAAAATATATTCACAATTGGAAGGTGTCTAATTTGAGGAACACTTTTTATTTATTTCAATACTTGAAGCTATAATAATGATTATAGATATTTCAGTAGACAAGCACTACAATGTTTATCTAATTGATATTAAGTCTTCTATCTTCATGATATTTCATTAAGAATATGTTTTTATTGATCAACATGAAGGATATATAGCTGTTAGTGATGTGACCACTATGTGAATATTGGATAAATCGTTTTATGGTTTGAAACATTCCGCTAGAGCCTGGTACACAAAACTCGATAGTTTCCTAAAATAATTGAAATTTTATAGGGGAAAAGGTAATAAAAACTTATATTTTAAATAGATGATCGAAGGTATAATAATTATCTTTTTTGTGATGATGAATTTTTTTTGGTGATAGAGAGATTTCTTGTGAGGGATTTTTAAAACAAATAATGATGAAATTTTAGATATAAGTACACATAGAGATGAGTTTATTTAAGGGATATCATGTTATATTGAGGGTAAAAATTCATCTTCTTTATCTAAGAAAAACATTCAAAGGGATGTTTGAAGAATGTTGGCATGAAATATTTTATAGAAGTTTCAAAACCGATGAAAATTTGTATAAAACAAAGTAAAGATGATTCTAGGAAATGTTTGAATCATAATAACATTATAATGATTTCTGGAAGAAAAAAATATCTCATATCCCCAAGAAAATATATTGTTCATATAGTAATTTTGTGTACCAGATGTGAAAGTGATCTATTGGAATCAGACATGTTGGTTTCTAATATATTTCTCTTGTATATCAAAGGAACATTTATTTATTATATAATGTACAAAATATGTTGATAAATGAACATATTTGGGTCCACAAATACTAATTAGGATTATTATTTTAATAAAATAAAATCAACATTGAGAAGAACATTCTTCTATGGACAAATTTTCCTGAGCCGTAATAGTAATATAGAAATTATATAGCTTTGTGTACAATTGATGTATATAATGATTCTTTGAATATTTCATGCACAAAAATGTCATAAATAAAATTAAATATGGAAGATATAAATGTAACTATTTTAATCCATTGATGATTACTTAGGAAAATCAAATTACATTTGATCATAAAAAAACCCCATGAAACATTGCAGATCAAAACAGATTGATTTCAAATATCACATCATAAAGGATAAAGTTACTAGTTTATATTTGTGTATGGAGAATATTTAAATAAAATACCTCATTATTGATATCTTTATTAAATATATTCCAAGGGGGGATGAAAATGTTAAGACTGATGCTCTATGTCTATCCTTTCCCTATTACATAAGAATGGTATGGAATACTCCCAATTATTTGAATTCTGTTTTCATAGAGGGAGAAATGAAAACAAATTTTATAGGTTAAAGGAACATTATAATTTTTGAAAACAATTTTATTGTTATTATAAATAGGGGAATTAGGTTAATTGATTCTATTTAGGAGGATTCGATCAAAATAATTAGCCTTAAATTTCTTATCATAATGGTTTTTTATTATATAAAATTTATTTTTTTATATTGAATTGTGGCTCTAGGAAACATATCATTGAAAAATTATATGATTTGATGGAAATTTTAGAGTCTTTTATTATAAGAAAAAATAAAAATGGATATTTTGATAAACCTGTGGAATTGTTGAAGGTGTTTTATTTATTTGAAACTTTGTGTTTGAATTTTTTTTGAGAAATAGTTGAAATTAAGTTATGAATTTTCGATTATTAAATTTTGATGATATGTTTAGAGGTAGAATATGTTGATAAATTTTAATTCTACCTTAGATAATAAAATATGGATACATCTAAGTATATATAAACAAAAATGTTTCAAATGATGCATAAAGTGTAACAAAAAACATATGTAATGAGTGTCTATTTAATAAGTTATGATATTCTGAAAGGTAAATATAACTTTTTAATCCAAAAAATTATATATTGATCTTTAAAAGAAACATATATCATGGTAGTATAGTTGATTTTATTCATGGTGTGTTCTAAAGATGGAGTTTTGTTATTAATGAAAGTAAAGTATTCAAAAGTTTGAAGGTTATGTAGTTGAGCTGCATCGATTTAATCAGTCAAGACATGTGATCATCTATAAATTTCTTCCTAAATTGTCGAGTCTGAAAATTGATAGGACAAAAAACTTGAGTTATTGAATGTAAAATATAAGAAGACTAGAAGTATAAAATAATATGAATCATGTTCTAGAGGATGGCATTCTGAACCTATTTGTCTAGAAGCAAGAACAAATAATAAATAGGGTGTTTGGAAGTGGGGTTATCTAGAATTTCTGATAACTTTGGATAATGTAAATTTGAATGTTCTTGAGTGGTGAAATAATGATTTAAAGATCTACATGATGATTAATGAAAAATTCCGATAAATTTATTAGAAGGACACAATAATTGTTTTGAATTTTAAAGTAGAAGAGAAGCATTAAATTAATTATGTTAGTGTTTAAATGTTTGTAATATGAGAGAATTAGAAGCATTAAGGATGCGTTTTGTGGAAGAAGCTTATGTTTTTATTAAATAACGTTTAGAAACTAATTTTATGTAATAAAATAATTACACTGGAAGATTAGGATCTACATCATATAAGGTTCAAAGATATAAAAGGCTGAATACTAATGGTCTAAATGTTTTTCAAGGCCAACAAAATGTTACAAATGAATGATCTATTTACTTGAATAAATCAGTTAGTATACATAAAGTTGTAATTCAAGATATATTAATCACAAATTTAATACTTTAATTTAAGTAGACATATATGTGATATATCAAGATAGTTGATTTTTAGATTTAAGGAAGCCATTATATTGTAAGAAACTATTGTTATTAAAATAAATGAAGGTAGTTTAAGGTGAATTGAGTAACTATGAGTTTCAAAATCTGGATCCATGTTTGAAGATTATATTTCATTATTTGTCAGAAGACATCAATGCAATACAGATTATTAAATAGGTATAGTAATATCAACGAAGTGATTAATAATAATATGAGTAGATAAACTATATATTATAAATTAATCTCTTGACAAAGAGAATATTGGTAATTTTGTAAGATCATTGTATTGTTGAAGATGAGCCAAAATTTTCAAAGATAATATAGTTGATATAACTAAATAATAAGTCCTAGGAATAAATATTATGAAAAAAAGATGTTTTTGAAGTTGGGATTGTGATTGGGTCATAATTTATAATTATTCCAAATGTTTAATGGAAGATCAATATTTTCAATGAAGAAGCATCATGAATATTAATAATCATTCTAATTTTTAGGGAGAACCATTGAATACTACAAGGATATTGTATTATATTTCCTAAAATACTATTATTGAAGAATAATTATTTCCCTTTAAAATTTGATACAAATCCTACCATAATATTTTTTCTAGAGTAAAAAATCATCAAGTTCAAGTTTTGGGTAAATGATTATACCTTCTCAATTATTTTAATAAGTTTTCAATTATAGTGATAAAATCTCTATATGATACATAACCTAGGAATATAAAGATTTAGATACCCATATTGGGATCAAATATTATAAAAAATATAATAAATTTTATGTTTATTTATTTTATAGATTCATATGGGTAAAGGTGATATTAATAGTTTGGGTGGATTATGACTCTAACAAGTCCTAAATTATAATTTTATAAAAATAAATTATAAAAGGGAGACACTAATTCAAACTCCCTTCAATGGGGATCTACGTATTTTTATTCACTTTTCATATATATATATATATATAATGAATCATAATAATATGAAATATGTTTTAGAAATTATCTTCACTTATCCAGAAGGAGAATTATATTCATAATCAAGAATGTAAAATTGAATAACTTTATCCATGAAAGATATGAATTTTTTTTTGTCTTGAGGAGTCATACAATGATTTATTAATTAAAATAATTTCTTTATGATCCTTAGTTCTAGAAAAAAGATACATGTTACATTTTTATAACTTTTTTATTTTGTAATCGATCAAGAAATCCTTTTTTACTATCAAAGAAAGAACATTTTCAATTTTTATCATCAGATATGTGAGGTGATATATTAATAATTCTTGAGACTAGTGTGTATTAAAAATACCTAAAACAAAATTGATGTACTCATAAATGTGGTTTATTGAGGGATTTTTGACATATGAAAAACAATTAAAGGGTTGTAGTTGTATGAGGATAAATGAATGATTTTATTTTAATGACTATTTTAAATGGGTTTTAAACTAACCCCCCCAAAATTGGACTATTTCAACCACAAATGGTTTTAATTCTACATACATAAAATGATTTATTTAAATGATAAATATTTAGTGTGTAGAGGCATTTTAGATAACATTTTATAATATTTTATCAATAAAATTAGAACATTGACTCACTTGATAAAAGAATAATATATACATGTTATTAGTATTCACATATATATCCAAAGATATCCCAAATATATATATATAACTATTAGGGCCTATTTTATAGGAAGATTTATGTAGATATATCTATGTAAGGAAAGTTTCTTAAATAAATATACCCAAATCATCTTATCGTTCATTTTCTGTGTGATATAAGAATCCAAAAATCATGTATCATGTAAAAAATGTCATTAACCTTTATAAAAACAACATTAAATAAACAAATATGGATAAAATTTAAACATAAAATATTTAACTAATTCATTTGAATTTTAAGATCTCATATCACATTTTGATAAGTTTAGAGACTTACCCATCAAAATATATTGTTTTAATTGATTTTGGTTTTTTAAAATTATATAGAAGTGAAATTAGAAAGTTAATTGATATGGATTTGGGAAGTGATAACAATTTTTTTGGAAATTATTTTTTAGTTGGAAAATGAGCATGTTTTGTAAATTCAAATTGAGTAATTTTGGATGGATCACATGAAAATTATTTTTGTCATGAAATATTTAAAACATGATAAATGACAATATATAGAAATAAATTTTTCAATGGGTATATAATTATAGTTTTTATAATAAAATTGATTATGATATATGAAATAATTTTGTTATTGTGAATAGGGAATACATTTTTGACCGTGTTTGGGGGTATACATGTTTTATTTTCATATTTATAAAAGATCTTATGGTAAGGATTGTTATGATGAAAGTTATAATATAACTAAATTGTAGTAGATATTTTTTTTCTCTAACAAAATCAAATTTACATAACTATTCCAAATTAACCATGTTTTAATTCCTTTTTCTCACGTACCATGTTGAATATTGTAATTGATTTGGTTAAAATTACAATTATAAAAATCATGATTATTGGTTGGAAAATATTACATAACATTTAAATTTTTATAGAAAAAGTATTTTGTTGATAAGTGATGTAAATTCTTGATTTCATAAATTATCTTAGTAATAAATTTAATTTTTAAAATTGAAGAAATTATGAATTTAGTATTATTAGATAGATGGGGATGATTTTTAGTATTGGGATTTTAATATTAAAATTTTAAATGATTTATTTAAAAATCAAAATAATTAATTTTTATTATATGTTGATGATTATTATAATTCCTTGAGCTTGATTATGCGAGGAAAGAATAATTAATAATTCTATATGTTTCAAGTATTAGCATGTGGTTTCTATATAAATAAAATTTCTTTTAAAACATATGAATTTATTTTGAGAACCATATTATTTTCATTAAGGTTATTTTGTTTTATGCTATGTTTTTATTAGTTTTCAATAATATTTAAATTGAATGTTGTTTATAAAAAAATATTTTCTAGAAATGATATGAGTATTTGTAATGTATGTTTAATTAGATTGCAGTAGTTAATTTTTAATTATGGTTTTTTTAATGAATAAATTTGTAGAGGTTGTAAAGAAAAATAAATTTTTTATTCCATGTGATATGAGTATGTGTTTTGAAAAATGAAAAATGGTTGTTTATGTTTTATTAGAAAAATGAATGAAATGTGATGTATTATTCCCATAGTTTTTGTTAAAATTTGTGTGTGTCAAAAATATGATTTATTTATACTTTATATTGATTACTGATTGGTATAATTTTAGGATAAGTGTTTGTCTACATTACTTTATGCATGAAAATGGAAATGTTATAATATTAATTAATTTTAATAATTAACATAAAATTTTGAATTAAATGAGTAATTAATAGTGATATAATTATTAAAAATCGGTATAAATTCTAAATAATGACCATATTGATCTGACAAGACAATACCCTTTTGAATATAATGATTATTTAAGATATTGTTTAGTGATGATTTTTTTATGACCTGATATGATATATTATTTAATCAACCAGATATGAACATTTGTAAAATTTATTTTATTTACATGTGATGAGTTATTGATTTGTGATCAATTACTACTGAAATAAGTGTTATTATTTAATATGATACATTGTTGGATGTTGGTATATATTTCATAATTACACCAATGATGATGATTCTAATTATTTATATGTTTGAACCATTGAATGAACTATTTTTTTGTGGCCTACCGATTAAGTCTTTCTATCATAGAATTTTAATGCTATTTGGGTATATTGAAAATGAGAATATGTATAGGAATATATTTTTTCATATTTTAATTTGTCATAATGAATCCTTAACGATGGAACATAACATTAAATTGTATCATATAGGGTATTATTACCATTTAATGAGATATCAGTTCCCTGTTTCTAGGTATAATGAGATTATGGTTGTTTATTACATTATATTAGGATGATCAGGGGGTTAATATACAATTTTATTTATCTAAGAGTGTTGTAAATATAATTATATCCCATGAGTAATATTATACCAATGAATTATATAGATAGAATTATCTATCAATGATGTAAAAATTGTTTTATTAAAAAGGGATTAAACTTAATCAAATATTTTTTTAGAATTATTTTACAACATCAAGTGTCACAAACAAACCCAGTTTAACCTGTCACATCAGCCGGGTCGCATGGAATTAAGGCCCAAAGCACACTCTCGATCACTATGGGATGGAGAAAATCATCGAGTGTATGAAAGTTAACTATATGAGAATTATTTCACCCTCATAAGATAGAAAAATAAAAAAAATTATAACCACATATATAGCATGAGGTATACATAAGTTGGATTGAAATTAAAAATGAAATAGATAACTTCAAATACTAATATAAACAAAATGAGGCAGTACCAATATTTAAAATCAAATATAAATTTAAAACAAAATAATATAAATCCAAATTTCAAGCAAAAGATAGCCTAATAAAATTGGGGACAATTTGGATGATACATGAACCTCTCTAGACGAATCATAAACCTCTAACCCCATAAAATCTACAATGTGAGACCAAAGGTAACATTAACATCTAAAATCAATAATAAAAGTAAAAATATGTATACAATCTAACATGAGACCATGTATTGACTAATTGATAAGAAAATAATATCCACATAAACACCAAGGTGTGTATTTAGTGTTTGAGATAAAAATTATCTATTGTTTTTCATTGATATAAATTTCTCTAGAAAATGATTTTATAACCCATTTTTATAAAAAAACTAATTGAAAATAGTGTTTAACAAAAAAATCTTTTTAAATTTATAAAAATTTAATAAAACTATGTTCCTTGTTTCTTATTTTAGTAAAACATAAATAACACTTTCAGGGTATAATAATTATTTCCTAGAAATATATTTGATAATATTTTATAAATAAGATAATGAAATACATTTATTTAATAAGAAATACGAAATTTTTTGTTAAAATTACTTATATTTCTACAAGTTTCCAAAAACATTTCATATTTCAATTAAAAAAACTAAATGAAATAATTAATGGCGTGTAACATAAAGTGTATTTTCATAATATTTAACCTTGATATGAATGATAAATCATCTAAAATCTTCAAGAAACCCTTATATATTTTTTTATGTACATAATGGAAAACATTAATAGTGGTAAACAACCCCTAATAAATAATATCAATAAAGGGAGAAGATCAAATGAGAAAAGTGATCACATCCCATCAATGAATAAGGATAATATAAACAAAGAAAAAGAGTATATCCATTTAACATCAACATAGAAAATAGATCTAAGAAATACATATCATGGCCATTAATAAAAATTAAAATTAAACATCATAGGATCCATCCTAGACAACCATACTCAAAAGTATCTTATATCCTTATGCAAATCCAAATGGTATTGAACTGTGATCATACGACTAGATAGAGTCGAATCCTAAACTATCATATATAACCACTAGAGAGGGGAATCATTCAACGGTGGGGGAACTCATAAAGAAACCATTATGAGTGGCCTCATAACATGGGATAAAATAGAGAGCAACCTAAAAAGAGTGGTCTGAATACCTAGTGGATAATTAAATGTATTATTGGTAGAGTGGTATCGACACCTATTATATACTTATCCTAGGATCCCACATAAATACCTAGGGTTCTGTTAAAGTAAATATACAATAAAAAAACCAATATTCATTTAAAATTGTTTCCATATAATAAAAAATTATATCAAAGGTGTTATCTTTTGAATTCATTTTGAAACTCTCCATGAAAAATTAACATAAATTTTGAATACGCAAAATCTTTTTTAAAGAACCAAGTGAGGATCACTATTTAATAGATGTTCAATTAAAAAAGTGAAATTCAAGTGTAAAACCAAAATATATTACTTATAAATTACATATTATAAAATTATCATTTTAAATATCATTTATTCACATAAAAAATCTTACTAGTGATAAGGAATCACAAAAATAGAACAAAGAGGTATAAATGCAACATAACAATGATAACATAATCTATAACTAAATTATATTATGAAACCACTCTTAAATATATATGATATAACATTTGGAAATAATTTTATATTCATTTATAATTCAAAAACAACCAAAATAATAAATTTAAATTGGTTAAGACCCATTGTAATTCCTACAAACATATAGTGTCCATAATGATTTTTTATAAAATTGTATAGCCAGAGAACCATTATGAATGACTTTTTCATTTATGAGAACTCATAAAAACCTATGATTAAATCTTATGTAAAATCGGAAAGAATATATTATCATAATAATTGGAAGAGAATACTTTAAAAATATTAAAAACCAATGATATTCTAATGAGAATAAATTTTGTAGAAACATATACCTCAAGTTAAAAAATCAATTTAAAAATTTGAAGGAATATTATTGTAATATATGGCCTCTGTAAGTCAAAGAAAACAAAATCTCAATTATCACTCAAACCACATGCAATAGCTTTGGCCTCTATGTCCATTATGTCTTGAGAAATGAATAGAAGTATATGTAAATAATAAGTGAATAAAGAAGGGTGATATAGGAGAGAGTAAGAATAAATATAACATTTACATTGAAAAATCATGAATAAACTCAAGGGTTAAGTCCATGGAACCACAATAAGAAGAGGGATGGTCAACCATGGATCCTCTATGACTAGGATTAAAACCAATGAGTAAATTAAAGGCCAATGTGGGGTAAATATTAATAGTGGAATAATAGAATTTTTCTATTTTCTGGGAAATCCATCTAATTTGATCTTATAGTAAACTAAACCATATAACAATGATGAAAAATTCATGAGAAAATCCGAGGAGATTTCACATGGCTTGTTCATTAATTTTTGAAAACTATCTTTAGGATATTTAATAAGATAACCATACATAAGATTACTTTGAATAGTTTCCCCTAGACACACATGATTTAGCCTCATAGTTTCTACTAACCTTGGGATATCCATGTATTTTATATTGAAGTGGAAATGATATATGTAGGATGAATCCACATGGTTTCACCTAAAAATGAATCTATAATGTGGGTTTAGTCAAACATAAGATACAAATTCACAATTAGTGCTAACCATGAGTTGCCTATATTGTTTATAAAATCATTTATTTTTGTGATAATTTTCAGTGTTGAATATATTAATCCTAATAAATTCAATATCAAAACATTAATACATGAATGTTACACCATGGTGTGAAAATTATAAAAACAATTCACGTTTATATCCTAATAAAGTAACCATTGAATTTAGAAGAATAAGAATTAAGTTATAAAAATATTTTTCTTCAATAGGACTCATGTTGAAGGAAACTCATGGATGACCAATGAAAGTAAGTACCTGATGATTAATAATATCAAAAAACTGTAATGAAATAAATTATTATAAAAAAAATAACAGTTACTCCATTCCACTTATGGTATCCTTTATTATCACTTTATGTAATAGTGACCTAAATGTGAACAATCCAATTGGAAGGATAACTATGCATTATAGTTTCTAACATAAAATGTTGAGGCATGTTACAGGGATCAACACCATGAATTGTTTCACCTTATAATTGTTAAATAGAATAAGTTACACTAACATGGGAAAACCATTTTAACATGGATATACACTTACTGAGGCTAAACCTAGAGACCCAAAAGGGAGAAAAATTTAAAATTACCAATAAAGAGAAAAAAATATGGGACCATACCAAAAGATAATTATATGATGTTTAAAAGGATAAAAAATATAAGTGATATCATAACTGATAGTTTTATAATACTATTCCTTGATATAAATAAAATAGATTATGTAGGCTTTATGTATTTCGAGCATGGTGACAGTGGGATTAGAGTGAATATGTTAATCACACTGGATGTATCTGAGAAGTCACATCCGAATTGAATATGTTTTGTAATAATTAAATGTTTTTAGGATTAGTCGGATCCTGTATCTCAGGCTCACCAAGATCCTCTCTCTCATAATGCATTGAATTCTTTTCTTACACTAGGTGGATCATAAGAACTAACCATCATTGGAATCCCAAAAAATGACTACTTCATCACCATAGCATTGTTATCTACTCTTTAATTATAATCTTTGTGAAATAAGGATATTTTTAAACTATGATTTTGGTCCAGAATCCTTTGTAGGGATCGATTCCCCAAAAATCACTAAAAACTATCTTTAGATAAAATACACCAAATAAGATATGTATTATGGCTCAAAAACTCTATTTGAACTCTGAGCAGTGTCAACAATCACAAAGTTCACATTAGGAAAAGGAAAATAACAACACTGAAAGGAAACTCTTGATAATAACATTCCACAATACATATCTTCCATTCTGAGGAACAAACAATAAATAATAACACACAAAACATAGACAAAATATCTTTCCATATTATAACAACATTATCCAATTAGAAACGTGAAGAGGAAATTCAAAATATGAACCCATAAAAAGTGTATATAGACATAATATAGTATAAAACCCCTTAAATATAAAGTATAATATAATTATAAAAAATTTAGAAAAGTTCCCCAACTTAGAAAAACTCTTTAATTTAGGAAACCAACAAAACACATTTGAATCCATCTCCTAAAAAAAGGAATTTATAACTATACATTACCGCATTAAAAATATTAGAAATTTTTGTCCTTGAAAACTTTGGTAGCACTCAAATATTTATTAAAAAACTCTAGGAAATATCATTTAACTTGAAGCCTAGTATCACAACAAAAAAAAAATAAATAGAATCTATCTTTAGTTAACAAAAATACACCATGGAGACTTTCATTATAATTTTTTTTGAATTAAAGGAAAAATAAATATAATTTTAGATATAATAAGTATCCAAATAACATAATAAGGAATGTATTATGGTTATCAATGGATTTACTACAAATATTTGTAGATCGTGTGACAAATAATTAAACAATCACCTTAAGATTCCTTGATTTTGTTGCATGGTTTTCACTTGGATTACAAGACCGTGCATCAACCGTACTCCTCTGTTTTTTCTTATACATCCTCCACAAACAGGAAAATTTCAACAAAATCCTATTTAATTTCAATATATATTGAGGTAATATAAATTAAAATAATATATATATATATATATATAAAATCAAAATATAAACCCATATTCATGAATTAAACTACGACTGACCTTGGAATCTAAAGTCTCATGATTATGTGGGGTGATAACAAAACTCTACATGACCAAATTATTAAGTTTCAACAATCCCATATCTTGCTCAATAGAATTCCTCAAATAAAAAGAGGCATTGGAAACCAGTTTTTATTAATCCAACCGGGTCATTCAATGACATCACTCGGGTTGGCCTATAATAAGGTCCAATACACGCTCCTGACCTGAATGGGATGGGGATAAGAACCATGGGTATATAATATAACTACGTATGTTCAAATTCAACATAATAAAATAGATAAATAAACAATGGATTTGAACTGAGAATTATATATGAGGTACCCATAAGATGGTATATCATATAAGATGAAATTGAAATTTTCCAATACCAAAGAAATCCAACTAAGGAATATATAATATATACAATAAATTTGACTTTTTAAATACAAATATATAATGATTACATATACAAATTTAATGTGAAATATACCATTAATAAAAATGGAATGATTGGGTTGGTACATAAACCTATAAATCCAAAAAATAAAACCCATACATGTAAAAGATCATTACAATGTAACCCATGGTCAGCTTTTATCGCAAATTAACCATCTGAAGGGGTAAAATGAATAAAATCTAACTGGAGAGTATTCCACGAATATTTTCATGAAGAGAAAATATCTATGTACACAACATGGTGTTTATGTTGGGTGTGAGAAAAACATTCGTAGTAGGTATCCACCAACACAATATCCTTGACACCAACCAACACAATATCCTTTGAAATACCTTTTATAATACATTCCATAAATTCAACTTAAAAAATTCTAATAAATAAATCAATTTTCTTTAATTTTTTAAAAGGAAAACTACATCTACACACTTATGTCCCATTTTAATAAAACGAGGAACACTTAAAAAATAAAAACTAGTTCTTGGAAACCCATATGATAACCTTATACAATATAGTTAAAGAAATATATTTATTTAATAATAAAAAGGGATAGTTGTTTTAAAATTACATTCATTACCATTAGTTTCAAAAAAAATAATTCAAGTGAAAATATTAAAAGAAATAACCAAATAACAATTCACTAAACAAGGTTTCCTAATTTTAAAAATGGATAAAAAAATAAAAAATCTATAATATAGACCCAAAAATTATAATAATTTTTATATAAAAAAGTTTAAAATATAAATTAGACATGATAAATAATCCGGAAAAAGGTAAAGGAACAAATTTAATAAAATGACTAGAAAATACCAATGATTTATGAAAATAAAATTAAAATCATTAAAAATTTCATATAAGCCGCTAACTAGTGATACATACCATTTATTGTGAAAAACTTTCCTCTCAAGACTCATGTTAGATCCCCTAGGTAACTATGTTTAATAAACTATAGTATCCTCATAGTAATCCAAATAATATAAAAATGTCTGAAAGATGCCTGCCTGAGTGGAATCGCAAACAATCTTGTATAGATATAGTTAGAGAGGAATACTTCACCAGTGGGGGAACTCATAGAGGAACTAGTAAATGTGGAATTATAACTTGTGTTTTAATAGTGGGAAAACATGGTACGGTTGACTCAATACGTATAGAATAATTAAAATGAGGTTAAGAAGAGCAGAATCAATACATAGAAGGTAATTTTCACAGGTTATCACTTAAGTACCTGAGGTTCCCATAAAGAACATCCATTATTAATTAAACGAAAAATAATTTCAAATCATTTCAAAGAGAAAATTAATTTTAGTCAAAGTGGTTCCCTTTTTATCACTTTTTGGAATGTAACTTTATGATTTACTCTAAAAATGAAAACATGAAATCCAATATTGAAGAACCAAGTGATGGTCAACATTTAATGAATTTTATATTCAAAAAAATGAATTAAAACATTTGAAATAAATATATCAAATATATAAATTATATAAAAACCATGCATCATTGTATATATGATTTATACCCATAATAAATATAATTGGGAAGAATGTTGCATAAGAATGTAATAAATGTATGTCAAAGCTCAAAAATAATTGTAAACTATTCTAGAACCTCATTAAATTAGAAAACCACCCAAAAAATATTATATATAAAATGTATAAATCATTTTTTATTAATTTAGAATTAAAATACCATTATAGTGCTCATTTTAATTTGGATGCACCATATTAGGAATTTATAAAAACATCAAGTGGGTGTGGATAAATGTTACGATCATGCGTAGTTTGAGAACCATTAATTTTTTTTCATTAATGAGATACCATGAAAACATGAGATTACATTTTTAACTGACTCAATAAAAAATATATATTATTAAAATTGTTATATGATAATAATTTATAAATAATAAAACCAAAAATATTTCAAATAGATGAAATTTAATAAAAACACCTTCCTTAAGTCAACAGAAACAAATCACTTTCTATAGTGGAAGGAAGACTAAGGAAATATAATACCCCTATAATCCCTAGAAAAGAATATCCCAAATATCATTCTATCCCAAGGATAGATGTTTGGCCACTAAGAAATATGGATCTCGAGTAAGAATTAAAATTATAAGATAAGAAGAACAGAAAGGAGATGGAAGATAGAGAATATAGTAGGATATAATAAAATATTAATCTTAGGAAATATTGAATAGGTTAAATGGTGAAGGACATGTAAACCCAAATGGGAGAGGGGAGGTCAAACACGGTTCCCTTATAGATAGTATGAATTAAAATTTTGAAAATAAGGTACAATGATGGGTTAAAATAAGTAAGAGTATAATTAGGGGTTTTCAATTTCTAAGAAATCCTCATGTGTCAGTCACACCATTATCTAGACCCCATTCTATCTGTGAATACGTCACTGAAAAAACCTAGATGATGTCACTTTTTTAAGCAACATGGTTTTCCAAAAAATACATAATTTACTGAACAAGGGACTCCTACATAAGACGACTCTGCATTGTTTCTGGTGGCCATGTATAATTAAGACTCATAGTTACTACTTACCATGTACTAACCCTATTCCATAAATTTAACTAGAAATAGAATAGATATTATGACTCCATATAGTTTCCCTTAAGAATGAATTGACCTTGTGAGGTTAATCATAAGAAAGATAATGATACACTGTTACTACTAACCATACACAAATTGTGTGATGACAATTTAGTTGAGAAAATAATTTGATAGTCTATAAAATTTAATCCTAAACACTACAAATACCAAAATATTCAATAATAAATTAAGCCAATACCTGAATGTGATAGAAGGGTGTGAGGAATATCCCAATAATGACACTTTCTTTCCATGGTAATTCATTAGGGATTTAAGAATAAGATATTTATAGATAAAAAGTTTTCATTTTTTAGTTAGATGTAAGAGAAATAAAACTGATGGTGAATCTATTAATAGAAGTACTATAATATATAATATCCCATAACCATATTAATATTCATATTTATTAAAATTCAAAATTGATCCTCATCTCATCTCATAATCAAATAAACATGGAGTATAAAACATGGATCTTTTTAAGGTACATATATAGAAATTGTTCATATAATTATTCACAAATATGTGATGAAAATTTCAATGAATAGTTCCCCTATGAAATTAATAAAATTTTACCAATAGAGATAACAAAAGTTTCAATCAAATTAATAATAATAAGTCTATACCACTTATAGAGACTCTTTTTTTGAATTTATATACCAATCTCATATAAGACATCAATCCCCCTAGAGGAATGAATATATATAGTAGTTTCTTATAAAAATGGACGAGACATGATATATGTATCCTTAACATAAATGGTTTTACCTTATAATTTATAAATATATATGGTTACATTGTAACGAGAAAACTATTTTATTAAATATTTGTTTTATCAAGAGAACACCTAGAGCTATCCAAGGGAGAGAGATTTAAAATTCCTAAAAAGAAAAAAATATAGAACCATATTAAAAGTAAATTTTACCTTGAAAAATAGGGTAAACATGATTTAAGTGAAATCTAAACCAATAGTTTAGTTGAGATGATTTTTATATATAACTAAAATCTGTCATTTATGCAACAAATCGTTTATTAACCCACACAATGATTATATAATTCCTTAGTTTGTCATAGTAGAAGTATGCGAGGAGTCACTTACTAATTTAATAAGAGTTGAAAAATGATAATACTAACATCGATAACCCAATTCCTTATACTCATGTTCACCTATCTCCAATCCCTCACAAGGTATTGAATCCCTCATATCTACAAGATGGTATAAATGAGTAAGCTAACATAGACTCCCCTACCTATGAAAACATTACTACCATGGTTATATTAACCACTCTATAATTTTATTGTAGGAGAAGAAGAGATAATTATTAATTGAGTTCTCAGTTAAAATCATTTTTGGGGATCAATTCCCAAATGATTATTTAATATCTGGCTCTATATAGAGAGACACTAGATAATATAAGTATTTTATCTCTACAACTCTATTTAGATTATTAAAAAATTTAATAATCAGTATTGTCATATTAGGAATAGGAAAAGAACCACTCTAAAAAAACCTATTGATATAAACATTACATGATCAATAGACACACTATAAAAAACAAGAAAACTCAGTCAAAATTCATTTTAAGATTAATAACACATCATCAAATGAAAAAAAAATTAAATTAAAAAGGCCAAAACATCAAAATAGAACATATAAATCACATATTAAGAAAACCATGTCAACTCATATAGTGATAAAGATCTCGAAAATAATTTAAAATAATCTCACTCACTTTGAAAACATCCCCCGCATAAGTAAAGAACAAATGGAAATACATTTTAATCTATCTCCCACATGGTTTAGTTCAATGGAATCGATTATAGTTGTTGAAATATTTTAATTTTCAACCCCTAAAATATTTTGAAACAATAACAAATTTTTTGAGGATACTACATGAAATCCATTTTATCGTGAAATTGATTATCACAATGAAAATCCAAAACAAAAATTCACTTTGAAAATTTCACTAAAAACATTTAAAATGTATAAGAAACACTTTAGAAACAATTTTATAAATAATAAGAATCCAAATAACTTATGATTACGGTTTTTATGTGCTTTGAAGGTTTTGAAACATTGTTTTTTATATGGTTCTGCAACCTTGAAACAACCTCTATAATATTCATAGAACCAGTTTCATAGTTCTTGCACTATTTTCTAGACAATGCGTCAACCATTAGTCACTTTTTATTTTTTAAATTCCACTCAAGAACATGATAATATCCAAAAATTCACATAAATGTTTAGTATAGATTGAATTCAAATCAATTAAAATAAAAAATATAAAAAATAATAATTATAATATAAGTCCAAATAAAATACTTACATCCTTAAAACCCTTCAAAACATACGTCTTGTCATGAAAGGTGGTGATAAATCATCTACTCATGAAATTAATCACGTGTTTATAAAATACTATATCATATCTATCAAACATAAAAAATGATAATATAGATTTGATACCATTTTCTCACATTCCTTCATAGGTCAACCTACCACATTAACCGGGACATCCCCTAATATATCCTGGAGTACCGGTTTGATTAGCACGACATAGAAAAAAGAACCAAGGTAATAAAATATAACTACATCAGATTTATTTCATTATTAATATATATATATATACAATGAATTATAACCAATAAATCAAATAAGGTATCCATAAGTATGTTTATCACACAAAATGGAATAGAATGTTTCAAATAATATTTTACATTAAATGAGTCATAAAAAATTGAAACAAGAAAAATGTTTTTTTAATAAAATAAAAAAAATTACATATCTAAATTCCAAGAAAGAGATACCATAAACAAAAAGGGTATAATGTTCAGAAATATGAACCTCTTGAGATGTATCATAAAACCTGAATCCCAAAATATCATCACCACATGAATCAAGTTCACTTATATATTCCAAATCACTCATCCAAATCATTAATGTGTATACCATCCTATATTAGGCCATGCCCAAAATGAATGAGTTAAGTAATATGATCTACAAACACACTAAGGTGTATTTGTAGAGTGTGAGTTAATTATTCCTTGTTATTTGAAACTAATAAAATATTATTTATAATTCCATTTATAAGAAATACAATAAATGTTAGTTTGAAAATATTGTTTAAGAAAATAAACATTTAACTATTTTAAAAATATAAAAAACATCCATTAACCTCATTGACACTTTTTTAAAGTCAAGGAAACAACCTTAAAAGTATGATAATTTTTTCATTGAAGTCTATTTGATTATATAAAAAATAGTTTTTGAAAAAATACCACAATTTAATATTAAAGAGGAAGAGTTATGTTGAAAGGCGTTAAATTAAAATTTGTTTCAAAAAATATTTGATATTTCAACTAAAAACACTAAGATAAAAAGAAAAAGGGAAATAACTTAAAGTTAATAACAATAATAGTAAACATGGATAATCATGATAAAGAACCAAAAAATATAGAATCAACTAATATATGAATTTTTATGTAAATAAAAAACAATATTTAGACTGGTAAATAAGTCAATATAAGTAATCTCAACAACAAAAAAGGATAAAA
Source organism: Viscum album (assembly GCA_963277665.1). NCBI lineage: Eukaryota > Viridiplantae > Streptophyta > Magnoliopsida > Santalales > Viscaceae > Viscum > Viscum album. The sequence goes on from OY728142.1 coordinate 1,782,486,136, forward strand.
TACTATAAATTGGTAATATAATATTAATTATTAATGTTAAACAATGCTAGGATAAATAATAGAAGCATGAACGATCAATATAGAAATTAGAATCAAGAAATATATATCATTGGTAGCGAGACAAATCACAATAAATCTCAATGGGATCTACCCTATAAAATTATTTCGAGATACTCTTGAGTCCTTATAAAAATATATATATTATGAAATTGCATGTATACTACAAGAAAAATTGGAATATTACACTAGAGGGTATAAGCCCTATCCATAGTGCTACTCTTCACTAGTATTGAAACTCATGTAAGCACTAGTCATAATGGTATCATTACATGTAATGAAATAGGCATCCGACTAAGTAAAAGGGAATCGATACCTTTTAGATAATTCAATGTAGGATAGAAAAAGTGATAAATATAACCTGTGGTTTCTTATCCTAGGATACCTACAATGTACCCAATTTTCCCATTAATCATTTCATTTTTCAATAAAAACTATACTTATTTCAAATAAAATCCATATAATAAATTATTTTAGTAATTTATTTTAATGCCTATGTAACGATTTTACAAATACAACATTACGATTTTCCAAAAAAAAGAAAACATTAAATAAATTTTTAATGAACCAAGTGTGGATCATCATTTAAAAAAATATCTAGTAAATATTAATATAAAACATTACTATTAAACCAATATATAGATCATATAAATTACATAGTAAATAAATATTATTGGAAATATCATTTCTTCCCATATGAAACATAAATAACAGGAAAAAACCACAATAATATAGTAAAAGGATTTAAAAGTGAAATAAAAATGTTAAATTATTATAGAACCTAACTAAATTATAAATCCACTATTAAATACATGATATATCACATTTATAAATAATTATTTAATAATTTAGAATCTATACACTATATGAATGATATATTTAAATTATATAAACTCTCTAATGAATTTATTAAAACAACTACTGGGAATTAAGAATTTTTATAGTTAGGCATGGCTTGAGAACAATTTGACAATTATATTTCATTAATAAAAAACAGGAATAAATCATATTATATATTTGATGAACTCAATACTAAAATATATTTTTATAACCGATAGAGGAGAATACTTTAGAAATAGAAAGAACTAATGATATTCTATTCAGAATAAATTTAATTGAATAAATTAAATCATTTTGACTAAAGAAAATGAATTTAAAAAATGTAAGATGAATTATTAAACTATAACTACGATAAAATTCAAATGAAACAAAATCATTAAAACCCAAGCATTAATTATATTAAGAAATTTTTTTTAATGAAATTGTAACATAATGCATGTAACTTTATTCTAGGATGGTATCTAAACCTAAATTATAAAATTTTAAATATATAATTTCATGAAATTAATTTCATTTTTAATTCATAATTGTAAAAATATATCACATTTAATTGTTTAGATTTTTCAGAAATAGTTCATTTTTAGGTGAAAATTAAAAAAGTACCAATTTTTATAAATTTTATCACTTTTATGATATTACAATGACATAATAATAACCTGAAATTCTATGGTTTTTATAGAATTTATATATATTCACAAGTTAATTTAATTTATATATAAATATAATGATGAATTTAGAAATATTTTCTTAATATTTTTGAAATTTAAGTAATGTTTTGTTCAAATATAAATCTTTTTTTAACTTTTCTATCTTAATAAAGTATTTACAAAGATTATTTCAGTTTTGATTTTTTTGAAATATAAATAGTTATCATTTTATTTTACATAATCCAATCAAATTAATTTTAATAAACATTATAATATATTTTTTTAGTAAAATTAGTTTTTTTATTAAAACAAATATGTTTTTAAAAACAATTTCATTTCATTTCACGAACATATATTAAATTTAATTCTTAAAACATATTGAAATTGAATCCTTAAATAAATTAAATATTTGGAATAATAATGATTAATATTAGGTAATAAGGTGAAATTAAAATTTTTTAATGTTGAATTGTAAAACAATAAAAATTTGTTTCCATAATTAGAGTTAAGAAGAGCTTACTGGGTGGGAGTGAAACTAAGGAGAAAGGGTAAATATTACACTTAAACATGTAAAAATTTTATTGAAAAAATATATTTATAACTTAAATTATCATAAATTATAATCCTTAACCATTTTTTCATTTTCACAAAAACAAATAATATTATTTAAATACTGTAAGTAATTCTATTTGTGACCCTACCCTCACTTACAAAAGGAGACTTCCTATCCTCCGTAATTCATTAAAATTAAGCCCTATATATTTTTAATTACCTTCCAAAAAATCATCCAATATTACTTCCCTTCATTCATGATCTTCGGGTCTTCTCTTAATACCATCATAAGAAGTATTAATGTGTAATCCAAAGGGATATCTCAGAGAAGTGTAAATAGTGTTTACCGACACTTTAAAAGTTTTTTTATTCTAATACATCCTTTAAATATACAGCATTAACAAAAAATAATGAATAAAAAAATAAATATAATTTGATGTTATGATAATTATGGGAAGATAAGTTTCCACCTCCTTTCAATAAAAATAATTATTAAACACATTACTCATGTGTACATGCAGACTACTAAAGCCAAGTAGAAATGTGATTAATTTTCCTTCACAACCATCATAGATTGTTAAAATGATAATTTAATTAATATAAATGATATTTATTTTATAATAATTATTCTATAATTTTTAAATAATATCTACTCTCTTTTCCTTGTTATCATTCAAAAATGGAAATATTATTCATGTGTATGTTTAGATTACTATCTCTTTGAGTGTTATATTTCACATTCAATATACAACTTTTATAAAATGTTATAAAATTATATATAATGAATATATATATATATATTATGAAATCAATAAACATATAAAAAATTTATATTATTATTATTCGTCATCATGTTTTTATTCATTCAGTCTTTATAACAAACTCATGATTAGGTAGGTTTTACCACCAACAAGAGTAATGTAATAATTTTTATGACATGAATTATTAAGAAAATTTAAATAATATTTATACTAAGTAATAATAATATATAAACTAAATGGTTGAAATTATATATATCATTAATCCATTATAAAATTTTAATGACCAGAACTGTCGAACTGCAATATGCATGGAAATTGAAATAAGTATCACCGGGAACAATAATTTTAATTAAGAATTATTAATAAATGGATTATAATATGTTATAAGGGGATCATATATGTTATTATATGTATTAATACAATTATTTTACATATTTTTAATAAATTTAAATTTATTATAAAAAATTGTAAAGGATGTTATGAGAAAAGATGAACATGAAGTAAGGGTTTATTCATCAATGTCATTTTTATTCAAGATTTTTTATGTATACATATCCATTTAATAAAATTATAATATCTTTTTATTTTAAAATCAATATTTTTATTTTTATATAGTTATGTATGGAGATTAAATTTTCTCCACTAAATTTTCTCTCTTTGGAACTTAATATTCTTGAGAAAACATTTTTTTTAGACAAATCCACCCTTATTTCCTCATTAGTTGATGACCATTTTCTTCTATGTTCATTTTTCATAAAATTTTATCAATTATATTATTTCAAATTATTAAATGACTATTAAAATACACTTTCTAACATAGTTTACATTCTTTTAAATGTTTTAATTTTTTTTTCATATATATTTTTTCGAATGAGGTACTTTTGAAATTTTATATAAAATGTGAAAGGAATATTCATTCTATCATTTACCACAGGAATATATTTTTCCACAATCATAACCATTTTTTTGAATATTAATATATAATAATACATAGTTATTTTCAAATAAATTATTTTCTTTAATATTTTGATTTTTTTTATTTTAAATGTAATCAATTGGAAATAATATTTTTCTCACATTTTTAAATAATGTATTAAATATTATTTTTATATTATTATCATATGTATAATTTTTTTAATGAATATTCTTCTTTATGGGGATATAATCTAATGATACAATCCACCATTTCACTCTGTAAGTCTTATGATCATATTTTCCAATTTATTGATTGGAAATATATTAATATTTTTTATTTTATTCTTAAACTAAGAATTTGTTTATTTAGTATGTATTTAATTTTTATTCATTTATTTCATATAATGAATAAATTAAGCTTATTTTATTATGTGAGAGACCATTATTTCCCCTCTATGAATGAGTAAGTATCATAATAAAAACTAGTTTATATTTCTATGTGAGAGACCTTAATATTAATATTATGAAGTCCAACATTATTTACTATATCAATATGAATCTATATATTGTTATCCACATGATTATTTTTATTTCTATGTAATCCAGGGATATAGTTCCCTTTCATGGTATCATTTATTTGGAATATTTTTCTATTTTTTATCTCTGCCATTGTTTAGATTATGATTACTTCTATTATACAATCTCATTTATTGAGAACCTGGGACCACAATTTGTTATGTTTTTCTTTCCATAGGATTCCATGAGGGAATATATGAATGAATTTAAGGACATACTAGAATAAATAATAAAATTATTACTATAATATTATATTTTATTTCATGTTTTCAAATGTATTATGAGAATCATGTATGAATATAGTCTCCCAAGAGTAATACACTATTAAATTCTATTAGATGTTATATAGTGTATTTAAAGTCAATGTAGTAGGATAAAAATGGAATGTTGGTTAATGGAGTCAGTTTTTTGCAATTGGTATAAAATAATTGTTAGTATAAAAATTGGGAACTAGATTTAGAAAAAAAAATAGATTCTAAAACAAAAAAATTTGATAAATTATAGGGACAAGTATAAGTATAGGATAATATCATAATGTATTGATAAAGTAGAGAATGTATGGATTCTGTGAAATTACGCCCTATTTTTATATTGAAAATTGGATGTGGATATGGACATATGAACCTATAAACAACCAAATTGAAAAAAGAGGATTGATAATTAAATTGATCTTTACTTGGTTCATGATGACTGGGCCTAAGACTCTATGCCTGGATAAATATTCTCAGGGGATATTCTTTGGTTGGTTCACATAGTCTTAATGAACTGTTGTAAAATGTTTTAAAATATTATTATGATATAAAGATATTCCAAAAATATACTAATATTATGATTATGATATTATATATGCCTAATTTTTAATTTATGTTATGTGTTTCACAATATTCAGAATAAAGCACTATGTTTCAAAATTTAGAATACTACCCATAATATAGTGTATGAAATTGTTTAGAAATTATTCAAATAATAAGGAATTGATACTGTAACATCCCCAAATGATAAAGGGTTAAATGACTAAATGATATGACTCATGTCAACAAGGTGCACCTTCCTTTTCGGGAGCCTACCTGATTAGAACTCCACAGTTAAGCGTGCTTGGCTTGGAGTAGTGATCAGGATGGGTGACCTCCTGGGAAGTTTCTCAGGGTGTGTGTGAGTGAGGACAAAACACACTGGAAAGGACATGTGTTGGCCTGTGGGGACTATCATTAGTCAGATGACCCGTTCGGGTGCGTGGGTGGACCCTGGGGTGGGCCCCACGTGTCTGTGGGGCAACTGGGGGTACCTGGTGGCTGTGCTGTCACCGGGACCCGGTTGTCACATTTGGTATCAGAGGAGGAACCCGACCTTAAGTGCGCGGTGCACTGCCTGGGTTGAGATGTAGGGCCCACAATGAGGGCGTTGTGCTCTAAAGGGTGGGGGGTGATTGTAACATCCCCAAATGATAATGGGTTAAATGACTAAATGATATGACTCATGTCAACAAGGTGCACCTTCCTTTTCGGGAGCCTACCTGATTAGAACTCCACAGTTAAGCGTGCTTGGCTTGGAGTAGTGATCAGGATGGGTGACCTCCTGGGAAGTTTCTCAGGGTGTGTGTGAGTGAGGACAAAACACACTGGAAAGGACATGTGTTGGCCTGTGGGTACTATCATTAGTCAGATGACCCGTTCGGGCGCGTGGGTGGACCCTGGGGTGGGCCCCACGTGTCTGTGGGGCAACTGGGGGTACCTGGTGGCTGTGCTGTCACCGGGACCCGGTTGTCACAGATACTATATAAATTCATTAAATCAATATATATATGTCCCTACTAGGAAAGAAAATTAAGTAAGAGTTTATGATGAAAAAATTATCAAAATATAGGACTATCTGACTCAGACTATGACCAATAAACTTTCCAGAATAGAGAAACCTATTAATCACTAAATTAGTGTAACAATTTTGAAAAGATTTATGTGATTTAATCTTATATCATTCAATGGTAATAATAATCATTTTGTATCATAGAAATGTATTAAGTATCTAGAGAATATATATATTCCATTAGGAATTACTAAAAGATATATTTTTATCATGTAAAATTATCATTGTAAAAGATATACCGATTAATGATAGTTGATGATATGGAAAACTAAGGTGTTGAGGAAATAAATTTTATGGAGTGAAATTATATAAATGATATCTTCATTTAAAAATACATTCCTCATGAGAAATGAGCTGATATTGAGATAAAAATCCTAAATCTAATGAAAAAGGAAAGATAAAATGCTAATAAATATGAAGCTAACTTTACAAGTCTAAAATCCCATGTTTCAAATTATGTATGTGACACAAAAAAGTGGGATTTTTTCCCTCTTTTATAGAATAAATAATATCCTTCCAAAAACATTATCCTCTTATAATTTTTTATTGTATGATCATATAATATCAAGTGCCATCAATAATGATAATGAATTTTATAAGTATTTTTTCCCAATTATAGTAGGAAAACAAGTCGACATCTTAACACCCTAAAAAAGACATATAGTGTAAATGAATAAGTTTTGTTTTGAATTTATAAAATTTAACAATTTTAGGAAGAAATACCATTGAATAAGTCTAATGGGAAGGGTATTTTTCTTCATGTTTTGAGATAAAGATCATACAAATCATGATTTCAAGGGAATGAAAGAAGTAACAGATGTTCAATGCTTAAATTTTAAGTAGGAGATTCATTATTATAGTCAAATATTCAACTGTCAAATTAATTTTCATTATAAAAGGACAAGGTAGAAAGGCCAAACTTATGCGATCACATCAGTTGAGGTTATTGTTCCAAAATATGTTTTGTTAGGTACTATGATCATAACCTCATATTTAGACATCGATTAATTTAATTCCATATTTGTGAAATCTTCTATATCTTCCATGTTAGATAAAAAAGTATATATTTTCCTTGCCACATAAAAATAGTGTTTTCAATCTAGACTCCTAATGTAAATCTTATTGAAACAAGGATATTTCCTTTTGTTTCAATTATGAAACATATTAATACCCTATATGAAATATTCATTATTATAACTATTATTTAATTTTTTATAATCCTATTCATGGATTTTCATTCAAATTATTATATAAATAATTATTTTCTTATGAAGTATATTATAATTGATGATGTAGTTTTGGAATCTATTACCATTATTGGGGATACTATATAATAACAATCCTCTTTAGAACAAACATGAGTAGCTCTCCTTAATTAATTTTTTAGAGAATAAGAACAAAAAAAAAATTGGAAAGGTATCCCAAGAATAGAGGATATACATATTATTCAGGAATAAATTGACGTGTTTACAAAATAACTACCAAGAAATTCACTTGAATAGGATGTTAAGTTTTCAAATGATCTTATCTATGATGAAAAACCAATATATAGGACTCCATATAGGATGGAAAAAATAGAATTAGTGAAATTTATAAAAAACCACAGGATATGTGAGAGAAGGGATTTATATGACTTAGTGTTTAGCTTTAAGGATAAAATTTTCTTTTTTTAATAAAAAAGATAGTTCTATGAGTTTTCTATTGATTACATGGAAATCATTATCATTACTATACAGAAAAAGTATCATCTTACCCGAATTTATGATGAATTTGACCAACTTTATATGGAAAAATATTTCATTAAATATTTATCGTTTTCTTAGATATCATCAAATGTAAGTAGAGAATGAAGATATTGAGAAAAAAGATTTTTTTATGTGGTATGGAAAAATTTATAGTAATGCACTTAGGATTGAATAATACGCCCTATGTTTCTATGAATATGGTGAATAAAGTAGTCAAGGTTTATCCTGATAATTAGTTGTGATATTTTTTGATTATATATATATACATTAAAATAAAACATGATCGTAAGAGTCATTTGTGAATTAATTTTAACACTCTTAGAGAAAATTAATTATATGGGAAATTTAAAAAATGTGAATTTTGGATTCATTATTTTTAATTTCTTTTCAATATTATCCTTAAATATGGAGTATTAGTTGATCCTTAAAAAGAAAAAGACAATTATGGACAAATAAATATTTATTTTATATTTAAAAGTGAAAGTATAGGATAAGACTAGAAATAAATAATTGGAAACCAAAAAATTATGGTGTTCAGATACAGTGGGATCCAAGAGTATATCCTCTAACTATTTTTAATACCTCCAGGGGAAAGGAACCCAAGCTAGAGAATCATGTAATTATAATATCTGTCTAGCCGTGGAGGTAAGTAATTCATCCACTTTGTTCCCTCCTCTCCAGGTTTGGAGGATATCCATGTGGTTGTAGATAAAGCCCATCCACCTTCGAATAATATATAATATGTTCCAAGGGATGATGTCAGTGACAAGAGGAGGGTTATTAATAATTGAGGATTCCATTTAAACCATTTCAAGAAAAATATTCTTATGGGTTCACAAGAGAACATATGAAAGTATTGTGTTCACTTCAACATATAAAGAATTGTCACTTCCAAAAGACACCAAGAATGCTAGAATAACAAAACACGTGGATTGTCTGGTTACCATCGATGATTTTTACAAAATTTCACTCAGTTTGAAAATCCATTTACAATGTTGATATATAAATGGGTTATTTTGGTATGGTCAAAATAATTTAATGAAAGGTTTAAATTATTAAAGAGGAGAGTAGTCAATGCACTAATATTGACTTGACCATTGGGAAGGGATGAATTTGTGATAAATAATGATGGATCAAATAAGAGACCTGGGTGAATCCTTATGCATACCAATCAAGTTGTTTCATATGAATCAATTTAATTAAAGATCCATGATTCCAATTATCCAAAACATGTTATTGAGTTACAATTCATCATCATTATAGTGGAGATTCAGATGTGTTTTCTTTACATCCAAATATATGAAATATATACATATCAAAAAGTTTTAAATACATCTTATCAATATAAGATGGTAAAATGAGTCAAAGGAAATTGATATAACTACTCAATGGATATAATTTCTCAAAACACTTCCACTGTAACAAAGAAAATAAGATTGATAATGAACTTTCTAGAAATAGTCCTTGAATTTTTGGTAATATGTGGATTAAAAAAGATCTTACATTGATGGATTTAGACTATTTGGATATGATAATAATTTAAAAAAGGTGATACATCAAATCCGTTCAAAATTATTTCTAACTGATGCTTATTGAAGATAATAAATACTTCCAAGATTCATGAAAATAATATTCAAAAGAAAATAAATTATAATAATGATGGGATGTTGGTGGTATTCATATATGAATATGGTGTAATGATATTTTGAAAGAGGATATGTGTTCCATCCACAACAGACTTGAAAAGTTAATTATTAGATGAATCTAATTACACAAATTTCTCTATTATCTTTTATTTCACTGACATGTATTAGTATTTGAATGAACTTTTTTAGCAGTTTAATATGAAATTTGAAATTAAATATTATGTATCACGAAGATTGTTTTTTCAATAGGTAAAGTATGAGATTCAATATCCTAAAAAATTTGGGCAACCTCTACCTATTCCTATGTTTAATGAAATTATATTAGTTTGTAATAAAATAAATAAAATAAATAATAATTCTATATGTGTTAGTATTGATTACATTACAAATTATACTAATTTACTTACCATAAGGGGAGATCTACCTGTTGAGTGCCCCACATGGCTATATATTATTTAATTAGTGATACTTAATCATGAATGTATTTCAATTATATACAATAGTGATCCAAATTTATATCAAAATTATAGAAAATTCTTTAGAAGGATCTATATAGAAACATATATTTGATTAATTCTTATCATCCTCAAACTAATTTGTAGTATGAACGGACTATTAAAACATTATAATATATATCGAGGTTGTTACAAAATTAATTTCAAAGTACTTTGGATTAGTACTTACATTTGGTTTTATTTAATAGTAGTTTTAATTCTAGAATTCAAATGGAACCATAAAAAGAATTGGGTGAAAAAGGTGTCATATGCTAACTTATGGGATGATGTTGGTGAAAGGAGGCATATATGATCATATCTAGTAGAGGAGATAGTGGTGATAGTCATGGATATTTAGAATAATATCATGGAATCCAAAAGCATATAAAAAATCTATGGTTATAACCAAATTAATTGTTTATAAATTCAAGTGGGAGACCATTTTTTATTTATGGAATCTCTATTGAAATGTGTTATGTGCTTCGACAAGAAAATAACAAATAAGTCCTATGAATATCAAGCCTTTTGAATTTCTAGATTGAATTGGATCTTTGGATAACTATTGAATATAAAATATAGTCTCTCTAAAGTTAATTATTTATTCCATATATCATTATTGATGAAGAAAATTCCTCAACTAATTCAATCACTCAAATCTAGGGAAATATAATTGGAATCTAGTCTATCATTATATGAAGAGCCTCTCCATGTTCATAACAATAGAGAATAAGTGTGGTGGAATTAGATAAATTGATTAGTGATGGTGCATTAGAGAAATAATGAAATAGAATAGGAAACATGGGAACCCAAATATTTTATAATGAATAAACAACTGTATCTATTCATGAGGTGAAATTATGAAAATTTCATTGGTAATTTTTTTTAAGGGTGAAGAATAACACCTGAGATTTAATTATGGTAAGTAAACTGTTATCATTAAACAAACTATAACATAATGCACATGGATTTATTCAAAATATATGATTTAATCCTAAATTAGATATTTTTATAAATTGAATATGTTAAAATGAAAATATTTTTGGAATTTAGAATGTAAAAAATAACCTAGGGTGAATTTTTTATATTTTTAATAAATAGTTGTATTTGAGTGAATATATAGAAATATCGATTTTACAAAAAACAATAAATTTTGTGAAATTATAGTGATGTAAAAGTAAATTGATATTTTATGAAAATTTTTTTAGAATAAATGTATATTTAATATTTAATACAATACATATAAAAATATAATATCGAGCTTAGAGAAATAGCCTTAATATTTTGATAATATAAATAATGTTTTTGTTAAAATAAAAACTATTTTTAATTATTGTCCCTTAATCAGGTATTTATAGGGTTTCCGGTGATTTTGGTTTTGTTTGAGAAAAAATAATTCTCTATTTACATAATATTATCCAACTAATTCCATTTAGTAAAAAAAATATATTATTTTTCTGTAAAATTATTTTTAAACTTAAATTTTTTACTATAATAATTTTTTTCATTATGTTTTATGATCCTATGTTAAAGATATTTTTAAAAGTTCTTGAAATTGGGTAATTTAAAATGAATTACATATTTTTAATAATAATAATTAATATTAGGTAACAATTTCAACTTAATTGTTGATTGAAATGAATAGAAAAAGCAGTAAAAATTTATTACTGCAGTTAGGGTTAAAATGAGTTTGATGGTTGTTAGACTAAGAAGTAAGGATAAAAAATGTCATTTAAACTTATTTAAATATTATTTGGTGAATATTTTTATCCTTATATTATATTACCTTCAATTCAATGTAAATATTGTGTCACTTTCACTAGAAAATGACTTTAATTATTTAAATGTTTTATGTAATTTTATGTGTGTCCCCCCTCACTTATAAAAGTGAAATTCATATCCTCTGTTATTAAAAGACATTGATCCCTCTAGTTATAAAAATAACTTCCCATAAACATTCATTGTTTACTTACATTCATTGTTGAACTTATATTCTTTTCTTAATACTATCCAATCAAGGAAAAAATGTAATCCAAAGGAGGTATCTCAATAAATAGGTAATAATATTTATTGACTCACATAAAGTATATTTTTTCTTATAATTGCTATAAATATATTATATCTATCCAAACATAATTAATCCACTATAATTAATATATTATGTTTTTATAATGATAATGGGAGAACCATTTTCAACCTCCTTTGTTTCTAACGGGAAATGAAAGTGTCCCTAAAGAGTACTTGAAGACTACAACATCTTGGTAGCGATCTTGTTCATATTTGATCACGGACACTCATAGATAGTTGTAATGATGAATTTATTATTTATATATAAGATATTTAGGGTATATTAATGATTGTTGAGTGATAAAATATCATCTAGTTTCATTTCCATTTCATTTCAACAGATAATGTAAGTATCATTCGTGCGTACATGTGAACTACCATCTCTATGAGAATTATATTTAATTTTCAATATCCTAATTTTATAGAAAAAATAAAATTGTATATTATGAATATATTTAATAATTATGACATGAAAAATATTATATAAATGATTTATTAAGATTATACTATAATGAATTGTGTTGTGCACTAGATAGAATGTCCATAACAATTTAAAATTTCATGTTTGATGATGGTTTATTTTGAATTTTGAGAAACAGAGCTAGGTTATGAGAGTGTTGAAATCATAGTGTGGTTTTCAGACATGGTTTATGATGCAGTGGATGAACTGGGGGTTTGGGTGAACATATGGAAAATAGCTAATGACATTTTATTAAAAGGAACTTCAAAAAGTTTTACACATCCTGTAAAACATTTACACGGTGTGTAATGGTATCATGGGATGCAGCCATGAATCTTCATGGTGTAAAAGATATTGGGATGGCGCCATGGAATAAAATTTTGAACCTATTACATGTAACGAAACTATTACATAGTGTATAATAGTAACAAACTATGTAATATGTTAGCTTCCTTTTTTAGTTACCGATAATAGGTGATCGACCCCTCATCTACCTTCACACACAAGAGGTCTCACATAGCTCCTGACACTCTCAAAGGGATTCATGGATATCCCCCATTATATTATTATATTTCTCACCATCATCATATTTGGTTTTATAGTGTTATGATATTGATTACTCCTTTTTTGTGTTCTTTCACCATCTTTGGTGTTGTCTTTGTGGGAGGTAACTCACCAAATTTTCAAATAATTATTCAAGTATTTTTATTTCAATCTAAAATTATTGATTAAATACATTATATAATATGATTATATCATCAAAATCATGATTTAGTTGGTCTATAGTTTTACCTCAAGGTTCAACCATTTTATAATTTACATCATTGTGAAACATACCTATATTTCACCACAACAACAATAAAAATGTGAAATCCATGATGTAGACCATAATTCCTTGAACTAAATAATTGTTTTCATTAAATTGCATCATCATATGTCTATCACCTCACATGGTACACTACCATAGGGTATGTTATTAAAATTAATTATTAACTAAGTAACTATTTTCTAATAAAACCACATATTGAGATGTTCTGTCTTATAAAATGAGAATGAAGTAATTAAATGGATTTGTTGAGATATGAAACTGATAGAAATCTCCACCCTATTAATCCATTGTGACCAAACAACATACTTAGTGATTTTGACATGGGTTATGTTTAATATGTATAATTTCAATTAAATGTAATGTGATTATCAAAACATTGTGATGTGACAATTTTCTAATTATAAATTAAGCCATGGACTAGTAAATTAATCTGAAAAATTGTATATGGAATGCTCTAGTACATAGACCAATTTAATTTTTATAATTGAATTATTGATGAGGAATTATTAAGGACATGTAATCTATTCTTATTTGATTTTTAATGATTAAATTAACTATGAATGCCTTGAAAAATACATAGACTTCCATTTATTAATTGCTTGGATGGGTTCATTGGATAATTGAAATTTATAATACCTATGAGTGATACTTAGTTCCTTGGAGGTTTATCTTGGACAAGCTTAGTGGGAAATGATCATATACCATACTCAAAGCGATTCTAGGTTCCCATTGTGAAAAAACATGGATGGTGTCATAGTTTACATGAATTATGTAAGGATTTTTTGATACTTGAGTTCCTTTTTATAGATCACCGTGGACAATATTATAATAGGTTTGAGATTATATGTACCATGAGTGATATTTGAGTTTAAGTTTTACATAATTCCGAGGACTGAATCATTGGATACTTTCATTATATTCTAACATGAGCAATACATGAGTTTCCTTACTATGGAATTCCTTATTCAAGATCATAGGTTAGATGGATTTCTGCATGATCTAAGAGATATGTGTGTTTCCTTTTTATTGAAGGCCATGTACAAGATCAAGGGTAAATTAGATTTGAAAATTGATACTTTTGTTTTATCATTACAAAATTCCATTAATGAAAACATTGAATAAAAATCATTACATGACTCATTGGATAATACTATGGCTCCTCATTGAAAAACGGCTTGGATGAGGTCAAAAGATGAAAGTGTTATATAATATTTGATTACTTATTACTTACGATAGTTGGTTTCCTTTTGTGATATCTATTATTCTAGGATTCTTTGGCTATTTACCTAGGCGTTTTGACTAGTTAGTGGATATATGTTCAGAGTTACGTGACTACAAAAATTTTACTCCATGGTTTGGAAGACTCTATTTTGTAGATGCTTAGGCTTATAGTCATGGGTAATATGACCATGTTATCACTATATTTTCACCTGATATGAATACCCTAAGTCCTTTCGGGTGTATTTATTTACCTATTTATAGAAATTTACAAAAAATATTATATTTCTATATATAAAAGTGTGTGTTCAAAGACATTCGGGCTTAGGATGATGTAGAGATAGTCATATAGGTATCCTTGATGAACCAAAGGCAACACATTTTTATTTATTAACTTAAAACTTTATTTATCAGACCTTCACACAAATTTTTATTTACAAATATCTATTATTCCACTTTTGGTACTCTAATACTGAGGGTATATTCTCCCCACAATACCATCATTGTAACCTCACTACAAGTCGGCAGCCTCTAGCATATAAGGAGGCATAGTTGAGGCCATGTGGAGAATAGTCGAGATACTGATTTCATAGTTAATAGACTTAGGAAATTAAAAAGTGGTATCAAAGGTGTTTCTTTTAATTTTTCATATTTTTTGGGATAGTATACAGAAGAATAAGAATATTTTGACTCTTGGTAAAAAGGTGTGTCTTTGGGTGATTAACCCATGCACAGGAAAAAATAAAAGTGTCTTGGGATGTGATTTTTTTCATACTATTTGTTGTCATAGTTGATTATTATTTCACCTCAAGGTAATGGTGTACCTTCTTTATCTTAATGATTTATGATATTATAGTATTTAACTTGGTCCCAATATAGAAATGGTGTATAATTAGATGCATAATTAGAGACACATAATGAGTCACATGATATGCATATTCTAGGCCATGTAGTTTCATTGATATATGTGGATCATGTCATTTATTGATCATGATTGTTTTTTTAACATGATGAATGGTTTAATTATCCTGATTTACTTTATAGCATACTCATTTGATTATTGTTATGTGTTTATCATACTTATCTATATACCATGTTTGTGTGTTTCCTTCTTACATAGTATCTTCCCATGTTTATCTTTTATGCTTGGGTGTTTATTTAGAATGCATGCTAGAATTTACTGCCTTCTTATAATTTCAAATGATGGTTAATTAAATAAAATGATAACATCAATCTAATAGGTTTTTTACTATATATATTAATGGTGGTATTCTATTTTTCTTAATGACTGTGACATGTTTGAGAGACGGCCCGTCAATTTCATTGGAAAAAAATTTATGGTCATGACTAAATTGGATCCCATTTACAATCTATAAAGTTTATGGACTATTTATAAATTGGAAAAAGGTAACCCATATAATATAATCATTATATAAGAAATTTATATACAATGAGACTATTGTAATATATATAGTATTAGAGAGGGAATTCCCGAGAGTGGCCTTTTCGAACCCTCCACACTCAAGAATCCCCCTCCCCATGAAAGGGTCATCCGTGGATGCCCCAGCTGGGGAGGAGCCATTGTCAGCTGAGATAACATTGCGTCCCATAGGCTAACACCTCGATCAGCGATGGTTTGTCACATCAAGCCATCAGCCAAGTGAACTGCGCCCATTGGGGCCACCCGGTGAGACATCGGCTGACCCGGCAAGACGAGTGGTACATGGGAGGTGGAAATTCCTCCTAAATCATGGATCGAACCCCAGACCTCACCGAACA
Organism: Viscum album; assembly: GCA_963277665.1. Taxonomy (NCBI): domain Eukaryota; kingdom Viridiplantae; phylum Streptophyta; class Magnoliopsida; order Santalales; family Viscaceae; genus Viscum; species Viscum album. Next base: position 1,782,502,582 of record OY728142.1, read on the forward strand.
CCGTTACTTTGGCCCTCGACCCTGCACCACTATTCCCCTACCGATGCGGCATACCTAAAACGTGTTGTTGGGTAACGAGGTATAGGGATTACCCTTGCCCACCTACACGCCGCACGTCACCAGCAAGGCCCAAGGTGGCCAACCCTTGGGCTTGGGCAAGTTCCCGTGGAGTCGAAGGGGTGATAGGTTCACTGAAAAATGGTGTGTGTTGCCTTTGTGAGGAATCGAACCTGGAACCTTAGCGAAGGTTCTCTGCCACCTTGAACCAACTCAACCAGCCCCCACGAGAGATACTAAGGTAATATAGAATTTGTTAAAAATTCAAAATTAAAATAATTGGTTTTTTATAGACCTTTTACATGACTCAAACAAAGTGTGTTGATATTTTATAGATATTTCTAGGAATTTGAGGAATATTTTCAGTTTCAATCTCCATTTTTGATCGTATGTCTTGGAAGATTGTATTCTTGGATTTTACTTTGTTTGTTTCCTTTTAGTCTGTTGTTTATCAGACTTCCTTGGTGCTCTCAGAGACATATAAAGCATTGATTTTGGTCTAACTTTTATATCACATGTTGGTTGTCAATGCTACTATTTTTCATACTGCTAGATGTTGATGTGGTTCAGCAACATGAATCAGATTCTCCTTGACTCCAAGGGTATGGTCTGCTTGGTTGGTTGGGATATGATTGGTTCTGGAGCTTTCTATCTATATCTTCTTGTGGTTTAATTAACACTAAACTTCTTTAGACTATCAGTTTATACTAATCTTGTGTAGGAAACATCTTCATAGGTTTTATATGCTGATGTGGGGTGCGAAGGTGGTCATTATTTCCAACAGTTTGTCTATGTATTTTTGGAGTTTCAAGAACCCCTTTTTTGTTCCATTGGTTGGATGCGGTCTGCAGTACAGTTGAGCTTGGATGGTCTCTTTATGGAAAAGAATAATTCTTTCATGAGACAGAGAATAGGCCTGGAAAATCCTTTTTTCTCCTCTATTCTTCATTATCTAACCTGAATTGTCTCTACAACGTGGTGATGGTGTATTCATATTACACCTTACGTTTCCATTGTAACATTTTGATTTAATAAATTCCTGAGGTAAGGACTGGTTTTCCAGTTCATGTCACTTTAATAAAAATAGACCATAGTCAAACCATTTAGGTTGTTCATGGTGCTAAATTATAATCATATGATCCCACTAATGGTGATTTAGAATTTTAATGATTTAAAATGTTTTTGACTGAATTTAGATGAAAAAATAATAGATTAATTGGACCCTTATAGGTCGGCTTTTCATCGTTATGATTTATTAATTCATACCCTAGGGATATGTTTATAAAAGAAATTTTTTAATCTATTAATAAATATTTATATGAGGCCTTAGTTAATTAAAATGGAAACATTAAAAAAATGGTGTTTTACACTATATATTAGAGTGGACATTTTCATTAACTAAGGAATGCTTTGAAAAAATTTGGATAAATAATATGGATAAAATAAATTTGGGTCATAGATTTCTTTATGATAATAAGATTTTTGTTAAATAAATAATTCTTGAAATTAAGTTTGATAAAACATACATATGTTCCATTTGAGGTTATCTAAACAATAATGATTGGTACTTGATGCTTAATTTGAGTCATGAAACTTATAAAGAACTCAATGTGAATTAATTTAAAATCCTTAAAATGATTCCTTAAGTTGTGTTTTTATATTTGACCCTCATTCATGGGTAGTTATTTTTTTGAGCATTTCCTTAGAGCGGGAGTATGAGCATTGCCCATAAAATTCTTATTCTCGTTCTTCTATAGCTTGGATCTAAATGACAAACCACAAAGAATAGTGACCTTTTTAGGAGTGAAATCTTTGTAGGGTTTATGCTCTATGATTAAATATGGGTATAACCTGAGGTAGGAAGCTCCCATTAGAACATTAAAGCATTTCTAAATTTCTTTGATGAACTTTCGTTTGTGTGGTTCTATTTGTATACCTTTTTCCAATGTAGAACTCTTAGTATCATAAATAAAAACCATTTTTTCTGTTGGGTGGAAATTGTATAATTTTACCATTATTAGGGGTGTGAGTATTTAGAAATTATCAATTTCAACTAGTTAGACATGCCTAGGGCATAGTGCAACACTTAGTGGGCTGTCTGACGCCTCTTACTCTTCTTCATTATTGGATGACTTAGAAGGTTCTAAGACAGTTTTATAGTCGTTTGAGATAGTATGACTCTAGGATAGTTATTTTTATGTGCCCTTATATTTTTGGATTCATAGTCATTATATTCCAATGGGTAGTATCTAAGATGTTCAATTTCACTTGTGAAATCTTGGGGTAGTATGCGTTGATACACTTGGTTCCCATCGAGTTTTAAAATTTATAGAGAATACCATAAGAGTTTACTGAAAGTTGTTTAATATTTGATCTATTACAAGATGTTCACGGGTCATCTATGGAGTATCATGACCTAGAACATTGAGGAAATATAGCTCATCCCAATGCTTGGGATAATTTCATAAAGGTGTTAGTTGTCTTAACGCCGCCAGTCAGGTTGGATTTGATTTTATGGGTGATGCTATATCTCACATGTATATTAATCGAGAGGAGAGTCACATCTGTGTAAGAATAGTCAGTGGTTTATAGAACTAGATATATGGAATGAGTCCCCTTCCCCAATAATACAATTATTGGGGAACTCATAAGGCAGAGAGAATTCCATTATTCATATTTAGTGTGTCCTTCTAAATAGAGGGACTACAACCATGAAATAACCATTTGGAATATTTTGGAATTTATGTTGAATTCCTATGGGGAAAGTAAGTTTTATAATTTTTTATTGGTATCAAGGTAATATGAAGATGGCGTGGTTGGATGTGTATAAAACCCATGATAAACACCATTGGTTAAGGATGGAATCGGGATGTTATAACCAAATTATCACGAGATTACTTGGTATTTAGGCAGTCATGGTTAGGTAGTGATGACACGTCGGCATGAGTAACATAGATTCTTTAAAAGAGTTAACCATAAGTGGTTCAATTGCTATTTTTTTAGTTGGTTATGGTTGTTTCGAAACAATACTGAGTGCATTGTCTTGGATATGATGGGTGTGTATTGGGTATCCTTTGTTATCTTTATGTCCTCTTAGCATATTCTTGTTTTAGGGATGATCATGTACCCTATATTTACATCCTCTTGGGTGAACTGAGAGAGAATTGGTTATAATCCGAGCTAATGTTAGAAATTAAATACCATTGGTCTTGATAAATAAATTCCATGCATGTTATGATTTTTCAGCATGGTATGTTTAGAGGCATGGTTATACCTATGTGATACTTGGGTTCCCAAGTAAGAATTTTCTCATACGGACTCATGGACACCATCAATTTTCTTTTGACTTAACCTAGGTAGATGCCTCTTCTTTCTCAATAAGTGTTCTTGATATGTGTGCATTTTGGATTTGTACAAATACATTACATGTAAAAATAGAGTATGTACTATCTTTGATGATACCCATATACTCTAATTGATTATTTAAATGTTCTTCCTTTTATAGTTGAACTCATATGATGTGTTTTGAGGGTCATGATCCAACTTCGTTGGGTCCAGTAAACACTATGTTCGTGCTAAGGTAGGATAACCAAAATAAATATGCTATGGATCATCCCAGAGATGTCAGCTAAATATAGTCATGATATTTGGTAAACATGCTCAATGTAAATACAAGGTGAATTTGTAAAAGTCCTATTGTTTTGGGTTACGATATATCGACCATCAAATGTGAGCACTTTTTAGAATATTCGGTCAAAATTTGCACATGTTGTTTAATTTTATCATAAGGAATGGGGTTGGTTAGGAAGTTCTTATGGAACGAAATTAGGGTGAGGTGAGTGTAGTGTCAGTCCGCTGAGCCTTTTATGAAAATCCAGATCAATCAGGAATTTTGAGGTTGATTGGGAGTCGGCCATTCAATCTAGTTGATAATCGTTACGTGAGCATCGCAAGAATGCTAAGAAAATTATTTAATAGGAAATTCCGATGGTTGAGGTACCATGGATTTGAATTATTTGTTAAATGTTAGAACCCATGGTGGTAAGTGGCATGGAACTATTAATAAAAGTGGCAATGATGTGATCATATATCAATTTAGATGGGATTAGCTAATCATAAACTCAATGTTTCAATTTTTAAATTCAAGCGTTGACTCATGTATGTTTGATATATGTATCATATTATTAAAGGGATTCTTAGAGGTGTGTTAGGTGTTGGAAATTCCTCATTACTGTCTAAATTAAGCTTCATGACCTGAGTAGGTCGGGTGTTGTTCTTATTATTCCCAAAGTCTTATTAGGGATGATAAGTTCTAAGATGGGGAGGTTATTACATAACATGTATTATACTAGATGTAATTTATATGAATTTAATGTTTTCCCCTTGTGGATGTGTCATTTTGAATTTATAGAATCAAAGAGAGGTCTTGAGGGTTTGTACATCACGAAGTGATTTTTTTTAGATGTAGGTTATGATACTATGGAAGTCCCATAATGTTTGGGTGTACATCGAGGGATGAATGGATGGAAAGGCTACTAAAAGAAGTTATCATAAGATTTAAACATCATGTAAATCATTTACACAGAGTGTAAATCATTTTTATATAATGTAATGGTTTCATAGTGTGTTTCCTAGTGGTTTCACAGTGTGAAAGAACTGGGGATATACCTAAATAATACAATACATTTATCTATTACACGTCATGAAATATTTACATGGTGTGTAACAACTACACACCATATAATATATAAGAAACCATTTTTAAAAATGGATATCAATGGATCTTACCCTCATTTACATTCCCACATAGAAAGTATCACGTGGATCATCCATATCATGAAGGGTTTCATGGATCTCCCCTATCTCGTGTCTATCATTCTCTCCATCAGTAACATTGGATGTGTTGTGGAAATATATCAATTCCTCCTTCCTCCTTTTCTAGTTTCTCTTTCAATCTTTGATGTTATGTTCATGATAGAATACTCAACCTATTTTCAAGGAATTTATCAAATATTTAAATTTTTCTCAAACTAGATTGATTTAAGCATTGATATTGGATTCATAGAACAACCTAAAAATGTGGTTGGAGGTTTATAGAATTTCATTTAATGTTTTGTATTTTTTAAAATTTATGACATTGAGTCGTGTGGAATTATTTTAGTGTGATTCTGCTAAAAAAGTGAAATTTGTTATGTAGACCTTAAATACATGAACGAAATAATTTCTTCCATTATATTACATCATTGTACATAGCTTGCCTCATGCGGACCACTCCCTTATGGCGTTTTCTTAAAATAAATTGTTAATTAAGAAACTGTTTTTTCTAAGAAAACCTCATATTGAGGTGTCATGTCATAAAAATGAGAATAGATTAATTAAATGGGTTAATCTAGTCAAAAAAATATGGAATTATCCACCCTATTAATCCCTTGTGTCCAAATCACCTCCTAAGGGGTTTTGGATTCGGTTATGTTTAAAATGTATAATTTCAATTAAATGTAAAGTGATTGGTAGGACAATGTCATGTAAGATTTCTATAATTGTGAATTAATTATTGAGCTAGTAAAAGTATTTGAAAATTTTTATATTTAATGATTAAGGTCATGAATCAATTTATTTCTTTATCCTTGAACTTTTGATGAGGAATTCTTATAGGACTGACCACTATTTTTATTTTTATTTGAATAATTAAAATAATTTTGTATTTTTTGAGTGATATTTGGATTTACAAGTAGGAGTTGCTTGGATGGGATCATAGGATGATTTAGATTTATAATACCCAGGAGTGATACTTGGATCCCTATAGGATTACGTTTTATAGGATTGGGGGGGCAGTGTTTCCACACCATGCTGTGACAGATACTTGGTTCCCCTGGTGGAATACCATGGATGAAGACATAGGTTACTTGAATTATGTATGCCATAAACAGTACTTGGATTCCATTGGATGTATTTACTTTGAAAATATTATATTATATTTGAGATTATATATAGCATGAGTGATATATGGGTTTCCTTCTTAAATAAATCCATGGACATACAAATATGTTACTTGCAATATATTCTTCCTTGTGCGATACATGGGTTTAGACATTATGAAATTCCTTGAATGAGATCATAGGCTTGATGAATTTACACACACTTTGAGAAGTACTTTGTTTTCCTTTTCAATTAATTCCATGTATGGGATCCTAGAGAAATTGGAGTTCATGAGCAATACTTGGGTTTCCACATTATAAAATTCCAAGTATGATCTCATTGAATAAACATAATTACATGAATCATTCATAGATACTTGGTTTCCTCATTATAAAAATATTGGATTGTATTATAAAAACAATGTGTTATCAAGAAGGATTACCTATTACTTATGATTAGTGGTATCCCTTTGTGATAGCTGTTATGATAAGATATCTGGGCTATGTACGTAGTGTCCCTGAATAGCTAGTGGACTTTTTTATAGTTATGTGACTACCTGGATTTTACCTTATGGTTTTCAAGGCCCTATTTTATGGGAAAATCATATTATAGACCATGGTTCTAGGACTATGTTATTAATATTACCACACCTTCTGTGGATACACTAAATTTTTTCCAGTGTATGTATTTCCTTTACTATAGCTGTTTACACATATTCTTATATATATACACATAGAGGAGGGAGTGTTAAGAGACATTCCAGCTTAGGGTAATGTAGGGATAGTTTGATAGGTGTCCTTGAGGAACCTAAGACAACTTATTCTTATTTATTTATTCATTTATATCTTTATTTTCTATACACACATGACTTTATGTTGATTTATATATCATATACCCCTATTCTACTATAATAATTAAGGTATATTCTTCCATACATACCATCATTAGACCGTCACTACTTCTCGGTATCCTCTAGCGTATGATGGGGCATTCATGGGGCCCTTTGGAAACAAGTCTAAATACTAGTTTCGTAGATAGTAAGACCATAAAGTTATTTATAACTTACCATGATATCACACATTCAGTATTTTTATCATTCTATTATTTAGGTCAGTTTTAACATCTGTATGTATAATGTAATAATGTTTATGAAATGAATGATAATGAATATTTAATAATAGTGATATTTTATAATAATATGATACAAAATACATTATTTATAATCCATATATTATAGAACAATGATAAAAGTGCATGCACTATAATTTCCGAACTGAAACATGCATGAGAAATGATACAATTATCCATCGTAACAATAATTCTATTAAAAACTTATTAACAAATGGTTTAGAATATGGTTTAGTGAAACATAAGATTTTATAAGTATAAATATATATTTATATAGATTTATAATAAATTTAAATTTATTATATTGGAATTTATGGAAATTGTGAAGCAAATCAAACTTGAGGTAATGATTTGTTTTAGAATCTCGTTTATTTTGAGGAATTTTTTTTTAAATATCCATTGAAGGAAATTATAAGATATTTATCATTTAAAATCAGTAATTTTATTATAATGTGGTTATATATGGATTTTAAACGTTTTCCATTCATTTTCCTGTGTTTAGTAAATAATATGATCGAGGAAATGTTTTTTACGAAAAACAACCCTTATTTACTCTTTGGTCATTGAACTTTTACTTTCATGTCCATGTTTGTTAAAAGGATCTCATTAATTCTACTTTTTAGGATAAAATAAATATTTGAAGTCATTTTTAACTATATTTGTAATTATTTTAATGTGTTTAAAAGTAATTTTCTTGTAATTTCTTAAATGATGTACTTTGGACTCTTTACTAAAATTTTGAAAGTAATATTTGTTATATCATTACAATTAAGAATAGATTTTTTTGAACATATAATTTTTATTTGCATTGAATAATTATTTATAATATTCCATGTTTACTTTAAATGAAAGTCATTTTTCTAATATTATTTAATTTTTTATTTATAATGACATAAAAACTGAATATTTAGTTAATATTTTCAATCAATGGTTGGAATTTTATTTTCAAATAATTTTTATCTATTTTAACATCCATTGAAAAATATTATACATTATTGAGGACATAATATAATTACATCATCCACCATATTAATCTAGATGTATTAATATCATGTTGTTATAATTATTTCTTTGGAATATATTAACATTTTGTATGATAGTTTTTCAAGATGAATTTTTATGTTGATTATGTATTGAATAATTAATCTGTTATTCCATAGAATTAATGTATTGGAAATCGTATGTGATTGGAGGGGCCTTTTTTAGCTGCTTAATGAATTTTAGTTTTCACAAGATAACGTAGTTTGGGTATTTAATGTATTCCATCCCTATTTATATATGATATTTGGGTATAAGTCCTTGTTGATTAGATTATGAAATCACAAATTATTCACTCTATCATTATGAAACTAGTTATTATTATCCATGTGATTATTTAGGTATCTTTTTCAACCATGGATATATTTCCCATTATGGAATTATTTATTGGGAATATTTAATCATACATTGTCTATATTGTTTTTTATTTAATGATATCTTCTACTATATGATTTCCCTTCGTGAAAATATTACATCAACCATTATTATGTTCCCTTCCCTAAGACACCAAGATGGGATCTATAAATGTGTTAAGGGATATAATATATGAAACGATAATATTATAACTAGAATATTATGTTGTATTTCATGTTTTCAAATGTAATGTGAGAATAATGTATGTATTTAGTCTCCCCGAACTTATAAACTATTCAATCATATCAGATGTAATAATTATTTTAAATAAAATTTAGTATGATAACCACCGACTCTGAGTTATTAGTATTGGGGTGTTACAAAATCCCATAGATTCGCCAATCCCTAGGAGTGATGATCAACCATCGTGGACACTAGGGATTGATAATAGAGTAAAAATAGTAGATAATAGGAAGATAAATGATAAGAAACATTGATAAGTGAGCATGATTTTATAAAATATTTATCTTCAGGAATCATAAGTATGTTTAATGGTGACATCCAAGGAATCACATAAGGGAGAGTGGAGGTTGACCATGTACACCCTATAGTTTATGTGATTGAAATAATGAAAATAAGGGGAAAAGTACAAATGAAATAAAAATGGTGATAATTTGGAAATAATTTTTTTATAAATAGTAAATCCATACAGGTTTTTTCGAATGGTTAACCAAACCATGTGCTAACAATGAAAAGGTTATTTTATTATCATCAGAGATACTGTATATTTAGGATTCATAGATTACCAAACCATTCACTAACTATGTATAAGATATTTTGAAAGGGAACCCTATACAAGAATATAATACATAGTATCCCTTACCCATATATATTTATGATGCATGATTACTACAAATAGTTCACTAACCACACACCTTCTATTGAAATGGAAATCCTAAACGTAAAATGAATCTACATGGTTATTAAAACCATGAAATTATATTATATATTTTCTGATACATAATATAAGTAATTACATTTACTACTTACCATGTTCTATCCATGTATTAAATGTTCATTTTAGATGAAATATTTGAATTTTTTAAAATTTCATACCAAACTCAACTAAACTATATAAATTTTATAATGAAATAGAGTATCACTTGAAATTGAAAACAGTTTATGATGTATTGGATACAAAGAATGGGATATATATTAACATTTTTACATTCTAGAACTTAATTTATATACTATGGTGTATTATTTGGGGTAATAAGTATTTAATAAAAAAATATTCATTTCTAGTAATTTATGATTTTAAGGATTATTGCGCCTATATATTATAATGATGTGTGATTTTTCTTGAGAGAAATATAAATTTTGGATGATTTTTAACATGATGAAACAGAAAATAATTTTATAATAGTTTTTTATATCATAAATAATAGTGTGTTCATCACATGTTTTTTGGGAATATAACCATTTTTTTCAAGAAAGTGACTTAATTTCTCTTTCCCTAAAATGGAATACAAACACATAGTTGAGTGATAGTTTTTGTATTTCCTAAAAATAAATTTGATTTTATCACATATAACATGGTTTTAAGGTGTTATTGTGTAGCTAATTGGGGATTTATATTATTTCTAGAATTTATTCACCACTAATAGATTGTAATGGTGACACCTTGTGGTTGGGATCTATTAGTTACAATTATATGATCCAATAATATTCTAACAAATTCTGAGTATCTTTTTTCAATGAGTGGTAGAGCGAAGAAAATATTTTCTCCTAAATTTCTAGGAAACTTTGTTGGTGGAAGTTGAATATTTTACTATAATAGGGATGAAATTCACATATAAAATTAACATATAATATGATTAGATTTATTGAATATAAAACTCTAAATCTAAATAGTGTAATGGTCAATATTATTGAATCATGAACCCTTTGAGTGTATGGATATGAGAATAGAGTCTGATGGTTAATGAGAAATGTGTCAGGTATGAATTAGTAAGTTTGTAATATTATTCTAATCTTTCATTTTATTATGATTTATAGTAATGTTTAACTTTTTTATATTTAAAAAAATTTAATCTAATTTATAAAATGGATATTAGGTTTTAGAAATTGGGGTGTCATGGGAGAATCTTGATGATTCTTGATGGGGATAACGTACCTAATGAGATGGACCATGTAACAATTTAAGGTTTTATATTTTTTCATTTTTTCCAATGTAGTTTTGGGTGAATTCATATTCATTTAATTATTTAAAAAGGATGAGTTAAAAGATTTAATAAAATATTGGTCTTTGGGTAAGAAAAGTGGTATTAGTTGTTAAAGAAATATCCAAATAATAATTTAGGGGGGGATTATAAGAGATCCATGATGTAAGGTAATATAAAAGAAGTTTCTTAACAATAATCGGAATCTAGTTGTGTACTGTCAAGAAATAATTGGATAAAATACTCTGAATTTAATCCCATATGAAATCTGTTGGGTCACCTAACACCCATCTTTTGTGAGGTTATTTTCATCATTTTTAGGATGATAATATTTAAAAAATATTATAATTTCCTTTTAGGCTATCAATAAAATATAGAGGTTCCTCTCTCCCAATCTCTCCTTCTATCTCTTTCACCCCTCCCTCTCCCCCACCATCCTTTAGTCATCTATTATTCAATTATTAAGTAATTTTATACTATATTTTTGATTTATTTATTATTATTATTTTATACGAGGGAGATAATTATAACCTTTTTTTTATTAAATCATTTGAACTAGTTTTGGTGGATTTTATCTTCGACAAACCATAGTTTTGTTATTTTGTTGTTTATGATAGATTGATTCAATTAACCAAGAATCAATAAATTATTTCTCATGGGAATATTCAATATATATTTTTATAGTGGTTCAGAAAACTATTATGTGTTTTAATTATTGTTTCATGTTAAAATGTGTTTGTGGGAAATGTCAATTGGATTTATTGTACTTAATGAATTTATAGGGTAATTAATTTTAAGAACAATTATAAAAATGAGGTTATTTCAAAATGAATGCTTTTTTATTTAATAAATTTATATTAAAATGAATTTATTATTTTTGTGTTTAATGAGGACATTCAATAAATTTTGAAACAATGAATTTTAGATATTTATATGAATGAACATGTTAAATAAAAGTGTATCTTGGGTTGAAAAATGTTTCTTGGAGTCATGGTGAGTTATGAATGGATGGTGAGATTTTAATTTATTGTATAATCTTTTAGGTGAACTATGAGTGAAAAGTATAAATAATTTTTTATTCCTGATAATTGTTATTGAATTTTTAGATTAATCAATAATCAATAATTTTTTATAACTGAGATCAGTTATGTAACATTGATTCATTAATGTGATGCATGATCTTTATGTTTTCAAAAATAATCATAATAAATAAGTTTTTTAAGGTAAATAGTTTTCTGAAATATTTTTTATTGAAATTTTTTGATAATGAGATGTTATATTTTCTTTGGATGTGATTTTTCATTGATGAGTTGTCAATCCAAAATCAATGTTAGGTTTCTTATGAGGTACACCCATAAAAATTTCTATAAGTATGAATATATATGATTTTATATTATTTTTAATTCGTTTTATATTTTATTTATATCATATATACTATGAATATGATGTGATATAATTTAATGGGCTATGTTATTCTATGGAAGGGATATTTCCATGAGATGTATTATTCAATGGATGAGATGTAATTCGATGAACTATGTTAATATATAATCGAATTATTTCCTTAGGATATATTATTCCCAATAAAATATTTATTTATGTGATCCTTAATTTCATATATATGTTCTAATAATGGTTTTAATAAGTAAGTTTTGGTATAACGGTGGCCTAATAATCACACAACAATTAAATTTGTTTTTTAATTTGTTTTCAAATTTATGGAAATATATAAAAATATATTTCCAAAATTACACATGTATACTAATTATTTGACAAGATATTTTTTATGATAGTTGGTCCATCATATTGAGTTTCACTCTAATCCTAAAGGTACTACACATATATATGTGAAAATTTATGTTTCACATTTAAAGAAAGGTAAGATACAGTATCAGATGATGGGGCCATGTACGATAAATATGAATATATAGATCTAGTTTTGATGATTCAAAGATTCATATTGGAAAAAATGTTGAAATTATTTTATATATTTTATTTAAATTTTTTATATATTTGATAACCATTTAAGTGATTTTTTTCTTCTTATCGATAATATCATAACATGCTAAGAATATATTTTTTCAGATATTATCATTCATGATGTTTTGATTTAATTTCCTCAATGTATTTTTTAATTTTATATTTGTTAGTTATTTTGAAATTTTTTCTCAGAGGGAAAATCACTACTGATACATATCATTATAAAATCTTATCATTAGTTACCAAATTTTAGTATTCTAGAACCGTATAAGAGTTCATGTTAAATTTCACCTCTACGACATAATCATATTCATGAGAATATTTTAATGAATAGTAAGTAATGACAAAATCATATTTTATATATGATAGAAAATTATTACATTGTTTTGAACTATAATTTATACGAATAGTTTTTATCAATTTTAAAATTAAATTATTATAAATTACGGTGTTTTTTAGTGTAAAAAATGAGTGTTTATAATGGGTTCCCTTTATCACCACTAATATAGCACCGATAGAGGATTCCAACTATTAATATCGATTTATAGTAATAGTAAATGTTATACTATATCTGTTATTAATTGCTACTAATAACAGATATCAACATGTAGTAACACGTTAATCATCAGTGGGTTATAAGAATTTGGAAAATAAATTTATAGTTTTAATAATATTAAATATTATTATTATAATTTCAATAGTTTTAACTCCATATAAATAATTGTTTTGAAGGAGTTGGTTGATAATGGATGTAAGAGAATTGATGTATACCCTCAAATTCACTATTTGAATGTTTTTTCCTTCAGCTTTACCAAAACATGATTTAATTAATCATGATTGATGAAAATTATATAAATATATAAACTATTTATTTACTATTTAAGGAAGTGATGATGATTTTTGTGGGTTTGAGAACAGATTTTATGAGTTTCTTTCAAAATTAACCCATTTATTTTATATTTAAAATGTTTTTTATCATGATCAAAAGAACCAAAGAGATCCCATAAAATGGGATGAGAATAATATGTGCTCTATAAGAGAAAAATGATGTGAAAGTAAATAATTTTTTCATAAAAAATTAATCCAAAATAAATAAATAAATTTCTTTATTTTAATTATTTAGAATCACAACATCATTTTAAATCTTTAAATCTAGTCAATCCTTTATAATTTTATTTTAAAAACCTAAATAAAATTATTGGAATTAAAATATAAAAAATTATTAACACATTTATTTGGATTGTATTTTCATATCATGTAATCAACCTGACCATTTTCATTATGTTTCACAGGATAATTTTTTAATGTAAATATGGGGGGTTTTATTTTTTTATGTTTAGGTTAATGGTAAGGAAATGTATGTTTGTTTTAATGTGATTAATGATGTTTTTGGGGATGGAAATAGGGAATAATAAATCCAATACGGGGAGTTGTTAGTGTTATTTGAGGAATACATAGACTGAGGAACCATCTATGTGCAGTTTTATTTCTAGTAGTATACTACAAGGATTCCGATGGGTAAACTGGTGATCTGGTTTCTCAATAGGTCCCACCAAACTGTTGACAGGGGTCAACCGAGAATCCATTTAACAAAACTACAATTTATAATTTTGATTCAAAAAATGGTATAACATTCCATTTAACCTTAATATTATGAAACCTATAAATAGGGTGTTTTATGCTCATTACCTTAAAGTTTAATAACATTCCTTTTGTGCCCTATTTTCTCCCATCAATCACCCCTTCTCATTTAGTGATCAAAGAGTGATATAATGGAGAGTAATAAATAAAAATACACGTTATCAGGTGATTCATTATTAACTCTGTTTATCATTATCCTCTCATTATTTTCCAAGTATTACAAGATTTTGGGTATTATGGATTTCACCAAATTCATGGTAAATTCCATTTTAATTCATTATTGTTCTGTTATTTTTGTTAGAGAATACCAAGATGCATGATTTCAGGGTCATTTCTCACTATTTTGAAAAAGTTCCATTATAAAGTTATTTTTTAGATATTACTTGATTATAGATCATGATTCAAGTAATTATATATCCCTTTAGGTTCCGTTTTTCCATTATGATTAGTGATATTATTGATATTTTATTCCAATTTTTTTGTTGAACTCTTTTTAAGATTTTGATATATTTATTTTAGTGTCATGAGTAATTGATGTGACTAATTATGAGATTTTTATTTGGTGGTTTAGGTTATGATATATTGATAATGGAGTATAATGGTAGGATCATTGAGTATATTTCATTATAAGTGGTTTTTATCCATATGGATTTCAAGGGATTTTATTTAAGTTTATTTACCATTTTGTTTATTTCATGTTAATCCATATAGTTTTATTATTATTTATTTGAATATGATTTTCAGATTTTCAATACTATTTATAGATTAAAATTTATAATTTTTAAATAATGTGACTAATAAATTAACTGGGAAAATTATAATCCAACCATTTTATGAATTGAAATATGTATTTTTATAACTGTTTCATGATTATGTAAAATTGAAATATTGGAATAGTTTTTCTTGGCCCTGTTTTTTTACTCCTACTTCAATATTTTAACCATAATTTGTATATTTCATTTGGGAATATAGGTTCTCAAGCATGATTTAATAAATATATTTATGTGATATTAACCCCTAATATATTTCATTTTTGGGTATAAATGGTTTGTATAGATATGTTAACATGTCCGGAAATTTAGTTGATTTAAAATATTTGTTAAACATTATAGATAAATTTATTTTTCTTATATAGAATAAAACATGTATTCTAATAACCTATTGGGTATATCATGATTATGAAATTTTATTAAATAATTTATAAAAATATTTTGGGATGTTTGAAAATGACTCCATAATTTTGCTATGTTTTTAAAACATTTTTATTTAAAACATTCCATTTTGAATTATTTATTACTCTTCATTAAGATTAAACAATATCATTCTATCTATCAAAAATTAATTTTAATCCAAATACAAATACCTAACCTCTGTTAATATGTGCCTAAATGGGGAGATAATATAGTAGTTTTGTTTTGTTGAAATGGAAGACTTAGTAAAAAATTATTGGGTTCCTCTTAATTGGGTCATTTCTTAAATAAACAATAATGTTAGGAATCTCAAAATTGTCTCTTCCACTTAAGGTATTATAGGTGTGTTTTTTATTTTGGACCTATAAATTGTTAAAGGATTTTACTAAAATAACTCCCTTATTTTTGTATTATTCATTTTTTTATAAGAAAAAACCCTATTATATTGTGGTAAAATGACCAAGGGAAAGCCTTTGTTTATAATAAATACTTAACCAAAAAGAATTTTTTTCTTCAAATAGAGGATTATTTTATAGCGAGCTTTAGATGTGGAAATAGAAATTTAAAAGAACCCAATTTATGTATTCATTTCAAATGAGACCCTTATTATAACACCCCAGGTAAATAAAAAATATTACATTTAAATATTTATCCATTCTTGTGAATATAATGTGATTATTAATTTAAAGGGAATTTTATTCTCGATGGCGTACCCAATACACAACAACAAGTTTCTTAGAAATCTTACGTTGCACTCTAATAATAAAATAAAATTATTTTAAATGGTAGTTAACGGCTAGCCGTTGTAATGGATGGAATTAAAAGAACTAACTACAAAATGATTTTATATATTTGCCAAATATTTTTACTATTATCCAATAAATGTTAGTGGCTTAAAATGCGAATGAATCCAATTTTAAGAGTAAATATTCTAATATTCTTTAAAAGGTCGATTAACAACCTTTTGATGGAGAAACCATTTTAAATCCACTTGTTGACAATTTTATATTTCATACTGGAACAAATAAAATACTTCTTTATAATCGGGATATCAAAATTTACTTTTTGTAGGTTTTTGTTATTTTTTTTTGATAAAGTCCATTTTTAATGAATAAGTGAAAAATGTTGTATTTTAATTCAGAACCACTTTTTAATCTGATTTATTTATATGATTAGATCATATTTTTAAATGGTTATAAAGTGAAATTAGAATAATTTTTTACCATTTAATCCAATGGTGGTCATTTTAATTAATTTCACTTTGAAATTGGACATAAACTAGTGTCGATCTTTTAATAGATATTGTTTCTTAAAAACATGCTATTTGTTTTGAATGCGGGAATTAATTATTAAATTAATTAATCAAACTTATATGTTTTGAATTTTTTAAAATAGAAATAATTTTTGAATTCGGAATATCAAATATATCTTAGGGTGAAGTTTTGATATTTTTTTGAAAAACTTCGATTTTTTGTTGAATAGTGAAACCACTAAGTGGTAGTTAAAAAACTGATTTTTCATTTAAATGAAACGTTGCCACTTTTTTGATTTGATTTTTAAAAATCCAACATACATGGTTGTCATTAGGATGTAAAACGTGGTTAAATGGGATTAAAATAATTTTTTGGTGAATAATAACTTTTATGTTTTATTAATCGCGATTAAAGGTAATTAGTTTAATTTAAGGTAAAGATATTGTTATAATAATATGAAATGACCATGAAACATGTCATACCCTTATTTTATGAGTCATGGCCGACCAGGAAAATCCATGGGTCAACTTGGGGACCCCATGGAGCCACTTTGGTAGGAAAAATGACATTAATAACATTTTATAGAGAATTAAAATAAAAATATCAGAAACATGTCTTGTTTTACTAAAACAATTTTTACATGGGGTTATACAAGTCATATTTTTGACTATAAATATTAATTAGAATGATAAAATGATTTAATACATCATGGTATATTTTTTTGTAATTTTTATACATTAAATAAATAAATTTATTTATGACACCATGATGATGCAGTGATTACCTCGTTAATGAACGATTTAAATAAAATGAGAAGATAAGGTAAAATCTAAGACTTACACTTGTGAAAAACCTATTATATGGGTAGCTTCAGAACCCTTGTCAACCTGACCTCGAAATATATAATTTTGAGACCTTTAATATCCGAAAATCATTTTATAATAAAGTAACTTTTCAGGGAATTCCAAGAGTGCCCCTCCTCCCTCTTATAAAGGCCCCCACCTCTACCTCCGTACCCACACCTCTCAAGCCTTTGTCTCGGCCAAACTCTGCTCATTTCATCTCTCAACATCCATATCTTCATCCTAGAAGCCTTACCTTAGTCAGGAATCTCTTCAAGAAACCCTTTTGGTTCAAACCAAGAGGAGTTACCCGATTTAAAGGTAATGTCTTCACTTGTGTTCTTTTGTTTTATTTTGCTTCACCAACCCCCTAAACACTTTTTATTACTTTATTTTGTAACAAAACCAGTATATTAAAGATACTAGGATTATGTTATGATGAGGATTCTAGCTACACTCATACACACCTCTATCTAATGGTTAAAGAACATACTATTTCTATGGGTGGGGAATTACTGCCTCACGAAACGATGATTGTTCAATCTTATTTTAAAACCTCTCATGGTGGCCATTAAGATGTCACTGTATTTATATATGATATATAAATTATGTTTATTTATTCCTTATGCTTCTTTAATTTTCATTTATGCCATACCTTTATGGTTTCCATAATGTGTAAACGCGATAATTTCATTTTATGAAGTGCGGACTACCGCCCCCTTAAATTGATTTGAATCATTAATACCATATGTGGGATGTATAAAGGATTTATTTAATGATGTTATATATTATATTATACTTTAATTATAATATACCTATGTATAATTATTTTTTTCATTCCATTAAAGTGTGAAACAGAAATGAAAGTAGTGTTCATGCGTACGTACGGCTTACCGTCTCCATGAACGGTACATTTCATTTCTTATCTCCAAATGTAATGTATTATTATAAGTACATATATATAATAGATATATATGTCATATATTACATCTAAATGATGTATATAATTCTGGAAATATTATATATATATATATCTCTCATTTAGTTTTAATTCCATTAATATGATAAAGAAATGAAAGTAGCGTTCATGCGTACATACGGCCTACCGTCTCCATGAAGGTGCATTTCATTTTTTATCTCCAAATTTTATTGAATATTATAAAACGGAAATAAAATGGAAATATATGATATTTAAATCATTAATACTATTCTGGAGATGTTGTACCTATAACTACATGGAAAATTATTTTCCAACAAGTTCAAATTTGACCCTTGTACCAAACATCGACAAAAACATATGATATGAACTCACATTATTAATCAAATATTATAACATTATAATATGTGATATGAACTAAATAATAATATTTAAAGGAGGTCCTTAATAAATTATAAACTGATCAAATTTTATTATTAAGGAATATAAATAAACGAACAAGACAAGTCGGACTTGAGGTAAGGGATCCTACCTCTATCTTTCTTTTTAAGTACTCTCTTTTATGTCATTCATTTTAAGACCATCTTTCTTATGTTAGGGGATGTTATCTTATATCCCTATTACTGTACTTTTTATGTTCATATGATGATAGTCCCTATTTAATCTCATCAAACCATTTTTTTGAAGTTTTAAGTGGCGATGTTACGCTGCAGAATTTTCGTAAGGGATTTCTTATCTAACTTTTAATTCCGTGAGATTTCCATTGTTTTCCACTTATTTATTGCATGTTTTGTATTGTGTTATTTAATTTGATATATATCATCATGATTCTATTTTTATTCATGGTATTCTGTGATTCATATTATGTTTATTATCTTTTGGTCATACGACTTGATTGATTACAATGAGGAATGGGGTTTTATCTTACTTTTTGTTCCAGTGAGATTCATGCTACATATGACACTATTTCCTTTTGTGTGGTGTATGTAATATACATTATTTTATTATTTGTTTAATATACTTTAATTTACGGGTATTTACATCTTCATTGTATAACCATTCTTTCATGGGGTGTACGTTTTGAAAGTTACCCAAATCGGTAAGGGAACCTTTCACCCTCCTCTTTTTAAAAGACTTCTTTTTTTGGGTCTTTTAATTTACATATTGTTATGTTGGGATATGTTCTTCTAAATCCTTATGGATGTAAATTTTATGTCCAAGTTAAGAGATACCATTTTCTCCCTCATCAACTAATTTTCTGAATTTTAAAGTGACGCCGTTAGGCTGTCAAATTTTTTCAAGGGAACTTCTTAACTAAATTTCAATTATTTGGGTTAAACATGTACTCCATGAATATGTAATTCTATGAATATGTATGAATGAATCTGATTGTTTTGCACTTATTATCCACTTATATTGGGTTTATTTACTTTTTTCACACATAATTAAGTAATTTATTTATCCTTAATCAGAGGATACCGTCTTTGAACGGGACTTTATCTCAATCTCCTTTCACTGAGGCATATTTGGTTCTAATACAAGAAATTCATTAATACTCTATATAAAACACCATTGACTTCTAAATTTATTCAAAAGGAATCTTTTCTATAGGAAGCTCTTTACTAAATGACAAAAAGTATGTTTCTTTTTAACGTACGCGGTTACAATGACCTTTCCGCCGCCGTAACTATTATTCGGTCTTCAGCTTCTCAACAAGCCATAATGTTTTTAAAATGAAATAAATACCATATACTCTTTTATGTATTTTGGTATTGAAAATGGTTTTTATAATGGATTTGTTATGCCAATATATTTATGTGATATATTGTGATTGAAATGTGGAAATGTTATCTTTCCATTATATTTGTTTTCTGTCTTATGATTTTATAATGGTACTTGGACATTTGACAGGTGGTTAAGTGATAAACCATATGATGGGTGGTTCCTTGAATACCAAGATGGGTGGTTACGTTATAAACTCCAATTCATTGGGTATGGAATTCGGCCATATGGCTATTCCATGTTGTGATATGTGTGGAAGTTGACTGTATGGTTATTCCATTAAAGTTTGTTTATGTCCTAAGTTACCTTTATATGATATGTGTTCTTTCTATGGGTTTAGGATAATATTTTGGATACAAAGGATAAGTAGTGATCTATTATTCAGTGAAGATTATTTTCTACTTCATAAAGGTGGAAATTATTAATTTGATAAAGTATTCATGATTTACTTATTGTTTGTAAAAACTAACATTTTTCCTTCTTTGTGTATCGTTTACTGGGATTTTTATGCTCATACCAAGTTTTTAAATGTTTTCCACATGAAATAAAGATGAATATGGTCAAGGATGGGATCAAGGAAAGACATGCTATCTAAATCATAGAACTCGACATGTTTCTTTTTAAGAGTTCTTATTTTATGGAAGCTTAGTATAAGTGTCTAATTTGTAATCTTTAGAGATGTAATAGTTATGTCCTAATTCTCTAAAACTCTAAACCTAAATAGGTAATATATGTGAATTATTCATTTAATTCATGATTATGTAATGTTTTAAGGCTGTGTCCTTATAGTTGGTATCAGAGGTCGGTTTAGATAACTGTTGAGGTTAGAGTGTTGTTTAAGCATAAGTGACAAGTTGTGTATAACCACAATATATAGTATATTAGATGGAGTCATTTTTTTGAATGTTAGAATGAGTTTGAGATAACTTGGATAACAATATCATAGTGTTTATCTTCCACATTATTATATGATTGTTTTACTGATATGATTAGACTTACTTTTTTGGTTTTAGTAAATGGATGGAACTAGTAGGCACCAATGTAACAGTGGATGTGAAGGAAAATGTGACAGTTTTCCGAGTGAGCAACTGAATGATTTAGGAGCTACAATGAGAAATCTTGTGTTTATCCTCAACGAACTATCTGGAGTCATGATTGACCACCTAAACCTTGGTGATTTTTATTAGGGATCATATATGTGAGAAACAAATCCCTACGACAGTTCAGGTAATAATTATATAGGTAAGTGTGTTAAAAAACCTGTGTGTCAAAGATGTGGAAAGAAACACCTAGGAAAATGGTTCAAAGGGACAGAAAGATACTCTAGATGTGGAAATGAAGGTAATAAATCAAGAACCTGCCATGGAAAAAGGAACCATCTAGTTGACTTGAGGAAAGGGAAAGAAGTTCTTTCTGAGGGATCAATTGAATGTTTTAAATGTGGTGTGCATGGTCATTATGCAAAAACATGTTCTACGAAGAAGTTTCGGGAATGGGATCACCAAAATCATACAAATATTTTTTTACCAATACCTAATGCTATTCCGATTGAGGATGAAGAAATTGACAGTGACCAATCAGAGGTATGGATTATTTATTAACATATGTTTTCCTATTTTTTAATATTAGGATATGATTCATGATTTTTTTGTAGGAAAGAAGTATTTCAGAATAATTTGAAAAGGAATGGTTAATGGATCATGACGAATATTGAATGAGTAAGAAGTCAACATATATGGGATTCAAGAGTTATTGTAGATTTTAGGATGGTGAAATTCTTAAAAGTGTTAAATCTCTTTTGATGATGGGGTTACATTAGAATAATTTTTATAGTATGTGTAACCCAGATGTTTGATATATGAAAATTTTATTTAAGGAATAGTTATCTCTTCGTCTGTGGACATAGTTATAAAGAACCATTTGGGTTTATATGATCCTTACATTCTAGGTAATTATGGGTTAGTATATGTTATGATGGAAAATGAAAGGCATGGGATAAAATTAAGGTTAAATTATGTTATGGTTATTTTTGATGATTTTATCTCTTTCTGGGGAATGTTTTGAGATTTATATAGTTTTGGAAAAAGTACAACACACTGACCTTGTGACAACCCGTCGCATCGGACAAAGCTATGGGAATCGAACCCACAACCAAAGTGCGACTAATATTTATTGCCTACCACTAGACTACGTGAAGTCCCTGGTTAGTATGAAAAATTATTTTTAGTTATATGATCTTATGAATCTATAATAAGTTGATTTTGGGTCATCTATGAAAATTATTAACCTATCATGGAGGATATGTGATTAAGTTAATTACTTTTCAGTATGAGACTTTAATAGTAACTGATGATTTGAGATAAATGTTAAGGTTTATCTTCGAATACTATGTGATTAAATCCTTTAAAGATTTAGGTTTCAATATTAGTTTTTATTACTTTGAATAATTTTATGGATAGATGTTTATTGAATGGTCATTGATGAACTTTGGGTATTGTTTGACAAATTTTGGAGATTAAGAATATATTTTTTTATAAAGGATTATCCTTTTGGGGTATTATCTGATCATGTACTAACCTTTCTTGTTTTGGTTTCATTTTTGGTCTAAATACATGGGAAGTATAGAGTTCCCTTTTGTGGAGTATTTGATTCTATATAAGTTTATTATAGCGCTCTTAATGTGAACAGGTTATCCTAAATACTCGTCCTTTGGAGAAAATATGAGTTTGTGTAGGAAATCTATAAAAAGTTGAAAGTAAACATGACAAGGAAGTATGTTTCCTAATGTTTTAGTTAAGCACATAAATAAATTCCTCAATGAAAAGTAATTTAAAAAAAATATTGTCTCTTAACTTTTTCTACCGGGGAATCAAATACCGGTTAACCCATCACAAGTTTGTGATTTTCTGGTGGCTAACTTTCTCCTAAACATGTTTTCTACCACTCTCCATCAAAACTTGACCATTTTTTTCTTCTTCAATATCCATGTTTTCATGGAATCCCAGTATGGGTTAACTGGTGTGACCTTTTTACTTTGCTTTATTTATTTTAAAGTGATAGTTTTACCGACTCTTGATCCGATGTGGGATTTCAATGAAGTTTCTAAGGCCAATTTTAAAATTGCGAGGACGCAATTCCCAAAATGGGGGAAGGATGTAACAACCTAGGTAAATAAAGAATATGAAATTTTTATATTTATCCATTTTTGTGAATACAATGTTAATATTAATATAAAGGGAATGCTATGCTCAATGGCGTACCCAATACACAACAACGAGTTTCTTGGAAATATTACGTTTCACTCTAATAATAAAATAATATTATTTTAAATGGTACTTAATGCCTAGCCATTTTAATGGAGGGAATGAATATAACTAACTAAAAATGATTATATATGTTTTCCAAATATTTTTACTTTTATGCAATAAAATTTAGAGGCTTAAAATGCGAATGAATCCAATTTTAAGCGTAAATATTCTAATATTTTTTAAAAGGTTGATTAAACGCCTTTTGATGGTGAAACCTTTTTAAATCCACATGTTGACAATTTTATGTGTTATATTAGACCAAATAAAATCCTTCTTTAGAATCGGGATATCAAAATTTACTTTGTGTCTGTTTTTGTTTTTTTATAAAGTCCATTTTTAATGAATAAATGAAAAATGTTGTATTTTAATTCCAAACCTATTTTTAATATAATTATTTTTATGATTATATCATATTTTGAATTGGTTTTAAAGTGAAATTAGAATATATTTTTACCATTTAATCCAATGGTGGTCATTGGAATTAATTTCACTATGAAATTGGACTTAAACTAGTGTCAATCTTTTAATTGATATTGTTTCTTAAAAATGTGCTATTTTTTTGACAACGGGAATTAATTATTTAATTAATTAATAAAACTTATATGTTTTTAATTTTTTAAAATAGACATCATTTTTGAATTCGGAATATCAAATATATCTTAGGGTAAATTTTTGGTATTTTTCTGAAAAACATCAAATTTTTGTTGAATAGTGAAACCACTAAGTTGTAGTTTAAAAACTGATTTTTTTTTGTTTCAATGAAACGTTACCACTTCTATGATTTTAATTTCAAAAATATGACATACATGGTTTTAATTAGGATGTAAAATGGGATTCAATCGGATTAAAATAATTTTTTGGTCAATAGTAACTTTTAAGTTTTATTAATCACGATTAAAGTTAATTAGTATAATTTATGGTAAAGATAATGTTATAATATGATGAAATGACCTAGAAACACGTCCTAACCTTATTTGATGAGTCATGGAATACTAAGAAAATACATGACTCAACTTTGGGACCCCATGGAGTCACTTTGGTAGGAAATTGACATTATTAACTTTTTATTTAAAATTAAAATAAAAATGTCACATACATGTATTGTTTTACTAAAAAAAATTTACATGGGGTAATACAAGTCATATTTTTTACTATAAATATTCATTATAAATATAAAACAATTTCCTACATCATGATTTTTTTTTATAATTTTTAGACTTTAAATAAATAAATTTAATTATGACACCATGATGATGCAGTGACTACCTCATTAATGGACGATTTAAATAAAATGAGAACATAAGGTAAAATATAAGACATACACTTGTAAAAAAACCTATTGGATGGGTGGATTTCGAACCCTTATCACCTTAACCTCGATATATATAATTTTGGGACCTTTAATATCCGAAAATCATTTTATAATAAAGTAACATTTCAAGACATTCCAAGAGTGCCCCTCCTCCATCTCATAGAAGGCCCCACCTCTATCTCCTTACCCACACCTCTAAAGCCTTTGTCTTGAAAAAAAACTGCTCATTTTATCTCTACATATCCCTCTATTCATCATAGAATCCTTACCTTAGGCAAGAATATCTTCAAGAAATCCTTTTGGTTCAAACCAAGAGGAGTTACCCGATTTAAAGGTAATGTCTTCACTTGTGTTCTTTTGTTTTATTTCGCTTCTCTAATCCCCTAAACTCATTTTATTATTTTATTTTTTAACAAAACCAGTCTCTTAATGATACTTGGATGTTTTTATGAGGATTATTTGAGCTACACTCATATACAAATCCATCTAATGGTTAAAGAACATATTGTTTCTGTCGGTGGCGAATTACTACCTCACGAAACGATGATTGTTCAATCTTCTTTTAACACATATCATGGTTTCCATTAAGATGTCACTATATTTATATATTATATATAAATTTTTTTTATTTATTACTTATGATTCTTTAATTTTCATTGATTCCATACCATTATGGTTTCCATAATGGGTAAACACGATAATTTCATTTTAGGAAGTGCGGACTACCGCCCCCTCAAAGTGATTTGAATCGTTAATACCATATGTGGGATGTATAAAGGATGTATTTAATGATTTTATATATTATATTATACTTTAATTATAATATACCTATGTATCATTGTTTTTTTCATTCCATTAAATTATGAAATAGAAATGAAAGTAGCGTTCATGCATACGTACGGCTTACCGTCTCGATGAACGGCACATTTCATTTCTTATCTCCAAATGTTATTACTATTATAAGTACATATATCAAATGGATATATATGTAATATATTACATATAAATGATGGATATCATTCTAGAATTATAATAAACATATATCTCTCATTTAGTTTTAATTCCATTAATATGACAGAGAAATGAAAGTAGCGTTCATGCGTACGTATGGCATACCGTCTCCATGAACGGTGCATTTCATTTTTTATCTCCAAATGTTATGGAATATTATAAAATGGATATATACTATATATATATATGATATTTAAATAATTAATAATATTTTGGAGATTTTGTACCTATAACTACATGGAAAATTCTTTTCCGACAAGTTCAATTCTGACTCATGTACTGAACATTGACAAAAACATCTGATATGAACACACATTATTAACCAATTATTATAACATTATAATATATGATATGATCTGAATAATAATATTTAAAGGAGGTCCTTAAGAAATTATAAATTTAAAAATGTTTATTATTCAGGAATATAACAAAACGAACAAGACAAGTCGGACTTGAGGTAAGGGATCCTTCTTCTCTCTTTCTTTTTAAGTACTCTCTTTTATGTCATTCCTTTTATGCTCATCTTTATTATGTCAGGGGATGTTATTTTATATCCCTATTACTGTACTTTTTATGTTAATATGATGATAGAACCCATTTAATCTCATCAAACCATTTTTATGGAAGTTTTAAGTGGCGCCGTTAGGCTACCGAATTATCGTAAGGGATTCCTTATCTCACTCTTAATTCCGTGAGATTTCCATTGTTCGCCACTTATTTATTTCATGTGGTGTATTTTATTCTTCCATTTTATATACATCATCACGATTGTATTTATATTAATGGTATTCGTTGATTCACACTGTGTTTATTAACATTTGGTCATACGACTCGATTGATTACATTGAGGTATGTGGTTTTTATCTCACTTTTTGTTCCAGTGAGATTCATGCTACATATGCCACTATTTCCTTTTGTGTGGCGTATGTACTACCCATGATTGTATTCTTTGTGTAATATAATTTAATCTTGTGTATTTAAATTTTCATTGTATGACCCTTCTTTCATGGGGTGTACGTTTTGAAAGTTACCCAAATCGGTAAGGGATTCTTTCACCCTCCTCTTTTTAAAAGACTTAATTTTATTAGGTCATTAAATTTACATATTGTTATGTTTGGATATGTTATTCTATATCCTTATCTATTTAAATTTTATATCAATGTTATGAGATACCATTTTCTCACTCATAAACTAATTTTCTTAATTTAAATGTGACGTTGTTAGGCTGTCGAATTTTTGAAAGGGAACCTCTTAACTCAATTTTAATTCATTGGGTTAAAATTGTACCCCTTGAATATGCAATTATAGGAATATGTGTGAATGAATCTGATTGTTTTACACTTAATATACACTTATATTGGGTTTATTTATTTTTTTCACACATAATTATGTAATTGATTTATCCTTAATCTAAGGATACCATCTTTGAACGAGACTTCATCTAAATATCCTTTCATTAAGGCATATTTTGTTCTAATACAATACTTTCTTTTATATGATGTATAAAAAACCTTTTACTTCTACTTTTATTCAAAAGGAATCTTTTCTATAAGAATCTTTTTACAAAATAACAAAAAGTGTGTGTTTTTAACGTACGCGGTGACAAGGACCTTTCTTCCACTGCGAGTATAATTTGGTCTTCGGCTTCCTCAACAAGCCGTAATGTTTTTAAAATGAAATAAATACCATATAATATTTTATGTATTTTGGTATTGAAAATGGTTTTTATAATGAATTTGTTATGTCAATATATTTAAGTGATATATTGTAATCGAAATGTGGAAATTTTTTCTTTCGATTATATTTGTTTTATGTCCTATGATTTTATAATGGTACTTGGACATTTGACAGGTGGTTATGTGATAAACCATATGACAGGTGGTTTCGTAAATACCAGGATGTGTGGTTATTTTATAACCTCCAATGCATTGGGTATGGAAGTCGCACGTATGGCTATTCCATGTAGTGATATGTGTGGAAGTCGACCATATGGTTATTCCATTTAAGTATGTTTATTTCCCGAGTTACATTTACATGTTATGTCTTCTTTATATGGGTTTATGGTAATATTTGGTTACAAAGGATAAGTAGTGATCTTTTATTCAGGGAAGAGTATTTTCTACCTCATAAATGTGAAAATTATTACTTTGATAAAGTATTCATGATTTACTTTTTGTTCGGAAAAACTAACAGTTTTCCTTCTTTGTGTATCATTTACTGGGTTTCTTATACTCATCCCATGTTTTTTAAATATTTTCCACAGGACTTAATGATGAATAGGGTCAAGGATGGGATCAACGAAAGACATGCTATCTAAAACATGGAACTAAACATGTTCTTTTTAAGGGTTTTTATTTTATAGAAACATAGTATAAGTGTCTACTTTGTAATCTTTTGAGATGTAATAGTTATGTCCTAATTCTATAAGACTCTAAACCTAAAAATATCCTCTACGTGAATTATTCATTTAATTCATGATTATGTAATGTTTTAAGGCTGGGTCCTTTTACCTATTCATCCCCCACATCTATTTTGTGCCACATTGGGTTTGTGATGGTTATAAAAAATATTTTCCTATATTTCTTGTCTGGTTTATATTGATTATATAGAGGTCTAAACCCATGTTTTTACGTATTTAAATTATTTTCTAGGACATGGATAACTTTAAATCAATACTTAATCCTTGAAATTTTTTTACGTAGACAATTTGTAGAGGGTTTAAAGGACACTATTCAAGGAGTTTCTACACATTTGGATTGGAATTCATATATTAAATTTTTTCTTAGGATACTATTTTATTGGACATAATTAAAATGTATAGAATATAAATGTAATTATCCTTGAATGTTGAGCATGTCATTCCATTATATTTTTTATTAAAAATAAGTATTTTATAGGTTTATTATATTAAGTATAATATTTATTATTAGTGTGTAAATTTTATATCATTATTTAATCTATTATCACTTAGTTATATCAAGCATATTTCTTCAATTTTTATTTAGTATATTGATTATTATTACTTGTGATATTGATTTGACCCTAAATATTTTTTTTGATAATTGATGTTCATGGATTACTTGTTATCTATGATAAATAATGTGTCGTAATGTCACCATGATATTTCCTGGGGATAATGAAAATTTTTAAAGGTCATGTTTTTACTTCCTATGGAACTTGTGTATTTCAATGACATGTGTCGTGACAAATTCCTTTTTATAAATAGATATTATGGGAAAAAATTTATCTTCATTCAATTGAATATCTGAGAAAGTGTGTGAGGATCTAATGAATTGATAGATATTCAAGGTATGTTCATAATTAGGTGATAATATTTTATGATACATGATGGTATGGGATCATGAAACCACAACTATATTATATTCTTTGACATATTTTTTATGAAATTTAAATCATGATTTCCCCAACTTGAGTATACATGATCCCCTACCTCGAATAAAAGATGAGTATTTCACCGAAACTGCCTTATTCTTAAGCAGTAAGTATGAAATCATGATTTACTAGATATAATCATATTAGATCCCAACATACGATTATAAAATGATGACTACTTATTATTCTTAATATATAGTTGAGTATTGTCATGCCTTGTTTTTTGAAGTATAAATTGTTTTATTATTTGTATAAAAATGAGAAGAGTGATATGATTTATAAAATAGAGTTTATTCAATATATTTTTGAACCTTGGTGGTTCCTTATTGAGTATGTTATGGTCACAACTTATTGGTGCACTCTGGTGGACATACAACTTCATGAACTATTTTATATATACCAAAAGGTAATGTATGATATTTTGATTCTTTTTTTCCACTATTCATGGTTGTCAATTTTATAGGTCATGTTTCACTCATTGATGGAGATGTAGGTTTGGGATATTGGTGGCACTAACCTAGTGGTAAGAGATACCTAATTATGTATATTTATCTTTTATATGGGTTTTAGTAAATTTTTATTGTATGAAATTAAATTCATTTTGATATTACATAATTATTTTATTTAGTGATATGTCTTAAAGAGGAAAAAATGAGTTCCAATAATGTTTCATTGTTCTATAGTACAGCTCACTAGCCATTGGTAATTGGAAGTTTCACCTAAGGTGATTCCATGATATGATCCAGGTACCATTTGGGTTATTATAGTTAAAACTATTATAGAGTAGTATTGGAGAACATGAATTATATAATTTCACAGATATATATTTTTGAACAATTTAATTTAATGGAATAAAAGAACTAAGATATTAGAGATATAGGAAGTTACCACAAAAAAATAATCCCAAGCATTTTTATTGTGGAATCCTGAGTTACGTTGGGTGTTTAGGTTTTCATATTGGTACAACCAATATAGACGGAGTTTTAGTGCATGTATATTAGATTTAGGTAAGTGAAAAGAATAAAATTTATATAATGATGAACTAAGATACATAGAATCTAATGGTTTAAACATCATGATTTTATGTCTTTAGTCAGACAGCGTAGGGTAGAATGATGCACCATATGGTTTCTTGTGTTTTTAGGCTATAACAGGAATCAATTGGGTGTTTTTATTTACTAAAACCACACACACATATATATACAATGTTTTCATATATATATATATATATATATATATCAAATTGAAAAATAGGTTAATATAAATAATTTTTTTCTCTTTTATCGAGAAAATAATAATAATTTCATTTAATAATTTTGTTTTGATAAATGTTTCATTGGTATGTATTAATATTTTTTTCTTTACATTAATAAAATCGATTAAATATAGTTTTTAGTATTATTGAATTTTGTTCATGCTCCCCTCTATAGAAACCATTAATTATTAATAAAAATATTTTATGTATTTAATTGATTTTTGGAAATGATATAGAGATGATTATAGATATTAATATCAAAATAATTCCATAGTACTAACTTAAATATATTTATAAAAACTTTTTTTATTACTAAGAAAAATTTTTCATATTATCTATTGATGTGATTATTTTGAATAGGGAATTATTGTTGATATTATAATGATTTATAATAATTTATTTCTATCCCCACGATCAATGTTGTGATTGATTTAAATATCCCTTTATTTGTTATTTGGTTCTTATTGACATGCTTTGATTTTTTGGAAGGATAAAGGATATTTTTTCATATGATGAATTATACAAGAACCAATTATTTTTTAAAAGTGATATGGATAAGTGATTCTTAATTAACTATTAAATATAACAGGAAATGATGCATTTTGAATGAATTTGGAATGTTTTTATATTAATAAATTTATAACAAGATTTTTTTTGATAAAATTGGTTTTTGGTAAAACATGTTTTGAAATGGGATTTTGAAATGGAAAATGAAAACTATTATTTGTGGAGTAAATATTTTTTATAAATTCATAACATGAAGAAGGTAAATATCAAAATGGTCAATATAAGTCTTATTTTGTGGTTAACTATTAGATGTTAGGTCCTTTATGTGTTGGAATCAATGATCTACTATGGTTTTTTCCTTTTGAGGGATAAAATATACTATGTCGAGGAGTATGTAATTACAATAACCTAGGTAAATATGTTTTACTGTGTAATGTTATCAATGAGTTTTGTTGTAATTTGAATTTTGTGTTATTTTTTGAGTAAGGATAAATCATGTTGTTTTATTATGTTTAAATTTGTTTTTGATGATGAAGAATGGGATAAGAAAATCTTAAGAGAGGAATGATCGGAGTTGTTGTATCAAAGAATAGATAGTGGAACCATCTATGTGATACATGATTCCCGATGACAAACCATGCTGAATCTAATAGGGAATCCAATGAGACTAATGGTCATTAGAAGACACTATAATCCCTGTGTAAAGCCACTAAATATCATATGGGGCTACTAGAAGCTATTTTTGGGGCCATTGGGTATCTGGTAAGATCATCTATAGTTTTTTTGAAATACTATCAAAAGGTTAGAATTTTAAATTTCTATTTAAAATTACAAAACCCCAGAGAGGGGGATCAAAGATTATTCAATTAGAATATACTAAATGAATCCATTGGGGTTTCTTTTCAACCATAAATCATCTCCTCCCACTAAATGATATTATTTCTTGGTTCAAGGATGATTCCTAAAGGTTAATCTAGGTAAGAATCTAATTACTTTCTCTTATTTTTCTTCTTCTTCTTGTTATTATTCTCCTTGAATCACTATCTATATATCCTTTTCCTATACCAAGGTAATGAATCTGTTTTTTGATTAGGGATTTCACCAATGACAGGGTGAAATCCATTCGAATGCATGAGTTAATTCTCATATAGGTTGGAAAAGACCAAGATGTGTGATTTCCAGATCTTTCATAATTTTTTTGATAACTATACCCTATAAAATGATCTATTTATAATCTTTATAATATTAAAAATTAATTTATCTCAAATAGATCCGAATATGGTGGATATTTTCAATTTTTGATGTCTAGAATAATTATTTTTTAGGACTTAGTTTTGGTTGATATTTATTTAATATTTTAATATATCCATTTTTTTATCATGGGTAATTGATGTGAATAATTTTGAATTTTTTTATTTTTCTGGGATTCTTACTTTCTGATAGAGTATGAGGGAGGGTGAATAATAGATATTTCATAGGAGGTGGTTCTAAGCCATGTGGATTTTTATAGGATTTTCTTGGGGTTAATCTCGCACTGTTTGTTCTGAAAGTTAATATACCTAATTTTCTTAATAATTTTTAGAATACGAATCAATGGATTTTTATATAAATTTTAATATTCCAATATATATTTTTTCCAAATATTTTCTCATGAATAATTTAGGTCAAATATAATCTAACCATCTAATTATTTAATTTCTAGATTTTGACAACTATAGAAAATTTTTGTATCATTGATATATAAGAGTTTTTTTACTTGGAAGAATTTATGTTGAATCTACTTGAACTTACTTTACCATACAATGTATATTTAGAAGTTGATAAATTATATTCCCTAACAAAATTCTTATTTATCACAACCATTATTAGATACAATTTGGTCTTATTCCCAAGAATTTTATGTCACTTATTGATATCCTAACACCTGGTAATCTTTATTTGTTTTAGGTAAGTATTATACATGTACGTTAAAGAGTTTATAATTTAGTTTTTATAAGTAATTAGTTAATAATTGTGGGGTTTTTTGGATTTATTAGATGGTATCAAACATGTACTCTCATTCCCTATGATATGTAACATTATTATTGAATTTTTTAAAGGTATTATTAGATGAATACTGGGAGGTATGGATATCTTAATTTACCAAATAATTATTATATATTTTATGACCATTTTTAATTAAAAAATTTTCTTTTATTTCATTTCCTACAATTTATAATGATGAGTTCATCGGATTCCATTTAACTGGAATAACTTATACTCTAGTGATCCATACATAACCATGGATAAGAGGAGAATTGATGGTAAAATTATGGATATGTTCCATGGAAAGTGTTGAATTTGTTCATAAATATATTGGGTTTCCATTAATAATATATTTTATTAAAAAGAAATAATGTTTGAAAATTAAATTTTTTTCATGTTTTTGTTATGGTATTCGAAAAAAAAATCCTTTATTTTGGACCTCTATGTTCTTCTTAGGTTGTATAAAAACAATGACCACTAGATGTATTATTCTAATATATCTAAGAAAAAGGTACATTTTAGTGTGGTAAAAGGGAAAAGTGTACGATTTCATTTATAATCAATCCTTATATATAAATAAATAATTTCTTAAAAAATAGTTTTATATTGAAATATGTCTTATAAGTGAATGCACATCAAGAATAAAACTTAATTTATTTATTAGTGTCCGAAGGCAACCTTTCGCCTCTTAATAATTATCATTTAGACTAAAATGTAGTTTTAATGGATATAACCTATATCATATAATATATATAATACTGTTTGTAAAAAATTAATGTGTGGATACCTATGTTATACTTACTACCTTGGTTTTCTAGGATATAGTGATATTGTAATCAATACACATTCCCTTACAAAGATTCATTCTGACATGTCATAGTGGGTTCAAAAGACACCATCCCATGACTTGTGACACATTTGGATTAACATTACTGTATTAAATTATTTATCATTATATTTAATCAATGGAATTATATAAATTACGTTATATCTATGTCTAGATATCATTAGTTTTGAGAAATTGATTCCTTTACTTTTCATATTTCAATTAAACAAGTTCTGCCTTTATTATATTGAGAATTACATTTCTTATTGGAGTTATTAATTCTTTTGGTGTACTATATCCTTTATGTTATAGCTTTTTTAGGTCATGCATATTACTTATTTTCATAATTATTTTGGTAATTAGTATTTATTATGATATTGATCCTCGAGAGACTAAAACATTTAAAGTTGATGAGCAGAAATTCTTTATTGTCTATCATATATAATCTGTTATCCTGTAATACTAATATTGAATCAGGATAGTTATTTTTTTAAGGTTTTATTTATTGTTATTATGGAGAATGTGTATTTACTCTATATACAGAATTCATTCTTCTAGGTTATAAATATTGTTTCTAGATACAACTATTTTTTCTGCTATAGTCTATTTAAGTTGGTGTACGAGGACCTAATTGGTATATAGATATATGGGAATTCATTTCAATTCTATAACTATCAAATAGGAGACTCTATGGGAAGAGTTCATAGTACCCAAACTCTATTCTACACTCTTTATTTTCCAATGGGAACCAGATTTAAGATCGATTCAACATGAGTACACACTATCTCTAATATATGATGGTTATTACACTAGGACTACATTGTTTATACCTAGTAGGGATGATTTCAGGATTTCCTAGCCTTACTCATCTCAGATCCCAAGAATAATCTTAATATAGGTATGATTGGTATAGATCCTCCCGGTATAGGGATTTTCTTGTTATATATTATTGATAATTATTCCAATGAAATTATTGAGTAATATTATATCTTATTAATTGGGAGATTAAACTTTTATAGTATTTATTTATAAATGAGTGGATTGATCTAGTGCATTCATATTACATTATTAAATATATATTAAAACCATGGTGGTTTCCTAATCATTATGTTATTCTCACACAATGAATATTAACTTCAGTGGAAATGTAGCTTCATGGTCCTCTTTACAGGTTCCCATATGTACTGGTAGATATTTGGATTCTTATTTTGACTTGTTTCATGGTTGTTTAAGGTAATGGATGATCTCAAGTTGGTGATGTATCTAGAGGCTAGATATGGTTATAAAACTTTTTCAAGGGTATTGTTGACCTAATTTTTTATCTTTTTAATTTATATGGATTGAATTTAAAAGAAATATTATAAAATTCATTAAATTTTGATGGTATATATCTTTCATACATTCAGTTATATTTCTCAAAGGGGAACAATCACATCCCACTAGTGTTTCATTGACCCGTGAAGCAATTAACCAGTATTTGTTGGTGGAAGGTAAACCATAGATCATGTGGAACCCTAATTAAAGTACAATTTTTTTGATTAGGGTAAAAATAATTTAATATCATATTTTGAAAACATAAAACATTTATCCACTAGGATAATTTTTCTAGTAATTGTTTTCTTTCAAAAAATCCTTTAATGATAATTTATTTATATTTTTTGGTTAATATGGGCTTCAAGGATGTAAGCTGGGTTGAAAACATGGTACATATGTTATTATCCTCATGCCAGTTTAATTGAATTTTAATTTTACATAGTAAATACTAGAAATTTTATAATTTTCATATGAATATATAATAATTTAATGACATAAAAATATAATTCATCACACACACACAAATATATTTGATTATATATATCCACTTAACACCATACCTCTGTGTATAATTATTGGGTACATTATTCATAGGTCTATTAATCCTCATCCAATAAAATTGTGCACAAACATAAGGAATAATGATTTCGTAATGGGAGTGTTGGGGTCTAAAGGGGTCTATCTGTGAAGCTTGTAGAGGTTGAAGAGAAACAAGATCCTACCAATATTGGAATTACAAACATTCTATTATATAAAAGGGATTTTAGTGTAGCTTCATAAGAATGATAATTATTTTTTATTATAATTTTTTTAAATTATTAAATAATGTTATTTAACAAGAGTGAAAATGGGATGGTTGGAATCAATCCTTGAAAATGTTATAGGATGGGTCAAATGTTTAAATGTGAGCACATTAGCATTATTTAAAAATTATATATTAGTGAATAAAATAATGTAGGGAATGATTCACTATACCATCCATGTTTACACATTCCTATACTATATGATCATGTAATAAAGTACCATGATTTTGCAATTTTAACATTTCACTTCACATTTTATGTCTGTGTGAGGTTCTTAGATGTGCCTTTATTTTTTTGGATATATCTATTGGGTCATACTAATTTTTGGTGTTTGCTCGAATGGGTGCACCATATTGGTTATGTTAGTTCATTGAATGGTATGATAATTACTATTGATATTATCATGTGTAATATAAGAAACACATCCATTCCCTATGTTAGTGTGATCTGGTATACATACTCTATCTTTTTGGATCTGAAATATAGGATTAAATCAACATAAGATATGTATTTTTATAATATGTGTATATATATATATCCAATTGGTGGGATAAGTAGAATATTTTTTATTCCCATGATTATAAAAGGGGGATATATCGACACTAAAATTATTTTAAATTCAATCCATAACTCAAATTCCTATAATCACATTCTGAAAATATCAAATATCCTTTATTAATGTTCACAATAAACAATCATCTATTACTCTATTTTTTCTAAAATTTATTCTAGAGTTACTCTATAAAAAGAATTAATATATACTAAAAATACACCACTACATACTAATTTGGATTTAGTATACAATAATAGAACTACAGATTTAGTGTGGGTGAATATACTATTGAGAATAGAGACATCATAACATGCCTCAATGGTCTACATGTACTACTATTTGAGCTATCTATTCCATCACTATCCACGAATATCTTCAAAGAAATTAAGATTATATTAATAACTTGTATATGAATATTTCAAAAACCAAGGTAAATTTAATATTAAATAAAATTAATGACTTATAAGTATTCATGAATTAGATTTTATATATTTAATATAAGAATAAAATGTAAATTTTCAATCAAAAACTGAAATAATTTTATTCTTATTAAAATAATTTTTATATTATTTTTTTTATTTTATATTTTCATTTATAAATATTAGAATTTAATTTTTTAAAAATGAAATTCATTTTCTAAACCATTATATAAAAATTATCGTAGTTATAATTTTTTGTAATTTTATTAAAATGTTTGATTTTTCAATGTATTGTTTAAAATACTATTTTTTGTAAAACTGAAATTTATTTTAATTAAATAATTTAATTAAAAATCATTATTTTATATTAAAATAAAAATGTATCATTTAGTTTTAAATAATTTAATTAGTTATATTGGAATCCTCAATATATATTATTCCGTTATAAGATCATTTTTGGGCTTAAAAAACAATATTTTTCTAAAAACCATTATTTATTTCATTTTGTGTGTTACAATTAAATTAATTTATTCCTTATATATAAATTGATTAATGAATAATGGATTCTATATTTGTAATACTAGGGTCCAAATTTGGTAAATATTACACTTTTATTATTTTTCAATGGGAATAGTATCCGTAGTAAATTTTTTGTTACAATTGAAGAAGAAAAACAGTTAAATATTGGTAGAACTAATTTGATAAGGCAGAAAATTCATTAAAAAAACTACCATTATTTTATTAGAAGATTACATTTCCTCCATAATAATCCAAACTTTTAAAATAAGTCTTTTTATCTCCAAATTTGGCTGTTATAATATTTTATGTAAATGAAATGAAAACTTTCACCCTCTTTATTTTAAATTTCTAATATATGTTCACATCGGTATAAAATAAGTTGTGAGTGGATATTAAAGATAATTCTGATAATAATAAAATATGTCTTTTTATCTCTAAATTTGACCTTTATAGTGCTTGGAAAAGCATTATAAAAATCAAGTAAATAATTTCAAAAAATCTAAATGTAATATTATTTTTGTGTCCCAAAATTTTTATTGATCATATTAACATATTAGGAATACATGAAAGGGTAATATTAAAATTAAATTACTATATATATTCCATTTATTTAAAAATTTATTATTAGTTATAAAAATTACAATAAAGATATTTTATAGTAAAAAAATATTTTATTAAGGAATTTAATATTCAAGAAATTAAAATATTTTGAATAAAAATGTGTTATTTTTGATAATATTAACAATTATCAA
This sequence comes from Viscum album, assembly GCA_963277665.1. Taxonomy (NCBI): domain Eukaryota; kingdom Viridiplantae; phylum Streptophyta; class Magnoliopsida; order Santalales; family Viscaceae; genus Viscum; species Viscum album. Next base: position 1,782,540,922 of record OY728142.1, read on the forward strand.
TTAATATGTCACTTTTCATTTTATAGTATCTTTTCTTGACACTTATTTTTTAATAAATATTGATCTCACAATAATTGTAAAAAATAATTAATAGGGGGAGAGGGATTAAAATGAAGAGATATGGGTGAAAACATCACCTAAAATTGTAAAACATTTATTTTATGAGATGATTAATACTAATAAGAATAATATATTCTAATTATAAAAATTTGGATTCTTTTTCCCTTGAAAATTTATTATATTAAATTAATGATTTATGTAATTCTAAGAGATCCTCTCCCCTCATATATAAAAAGGAACCCCCCTCCACTCTTCATATCAAATTTTTAGCCCTCAAGTTCATCAAATAAAAAACTAAGTCCCTAACAAAATTCAAACTCCACATCCTAGTGGTCTTGGTATCACAAAATATTAAACATATGTGGATTAAGGTGTAATCTAAAGAGGTTGTCTGAGGAGAAGTTATAAGCCTAAACCAAAAAATTTCAATATTATTTCTTCTTGTAACTATTTCAAATCTTCTCAAAACATGATGGAAAATAAAATTAGTATCTTACACACACACATATATATATATATATATTTATAATTCTTATGGTTCAACCCCTATTCAAATATTTTCCCTCGTAATGGGAAATGAAAACATCGTTCATGCCTATATGTGGATTACCACCTCAATAAAGTGATGAATTTTTTTCCATCAACACCTATCATGGATATCCAGTATTATGGATATAATTTCTAAATATGACTTTTATAAAAAATAAATATTTTTTAAATATAATTTTTCATATAACTTCATCTCTTTTCATTTATTAAGAATTAATAAAACTGGTCATGCATATTTTTTAACTACCACCACCATGATGTGATGCAATTCATTTGTTTCATCCCCACATAAAATGGAATATATATATATAAGTTAATTTAGAGAGATAATATTATATTTATGAAATAATCATAATTCTGTAAAAAAAATACCTATATTAGTTTTCCTGTACAAGTTTATCCTACTTCTTATGCCGGGCATCAGATAAACAAGGAGCTGGAGAAGTAGGACAAATCTACAGTGAAGCAACCTTGTGGTCTAAAGGAAGAATAGATCACTACAAGGGAGGAGACACAACATCCATTTTTAGACGATGATGACTCTTGGAAACAAACAAAGCATGACAAGCATACTAAAGGTCATGGGATGGGACGTGGGAGAGATGGACCATCAGCAAGGAAGGAAACACAGTCTGGGGTCTCAGACTCAGATACAGATATTGAGACCCTCTAACATAAAGCGAGAGATTTGGAATCCCTGCACAGAATAAGAAGTGGACGTGGGTGTAGTCGAGTAAAAGAATTGGGTTCCTTCTATGAAAAAAATGTGAGATTGCTGAAAAGATTAAAAAAGCTTGGACAATTATATGGACATAAATTAATTATGAAGGAAATTATATATCTCTTTTGATATTATTTCAATGGTTTTGAAAAGGAATCTTGTTTCACAGAATGTTTTGAATTTCAATAAAAATTTAAAAAATGGAATGATTTATTTTAACACATACAATATCAACCACATTTCTAGGGATTGAAACTATGATTTTCTATTTTCATTACCTTATAAGATTCCATATTTTCGTCAATGAAAAAACATCTTCCCTCTATTTTAGGTATTTTGTTTTTAGAAATGCATTCTTTAAAGGAATGATTAATTTTATATCTGAATGTGATTTATATATGGGTCTAATTATTTTTCAATAGTTTTAATATGAAAAAGTGAAAGAATAATTTTTTTCTTATGATATGGTAATAAAGAATTAATGATAATGATGGGTGTTCCCATTAAATATTATACTATAGGTGATCTAGATACACAATATTTTATTGGTGAACCTGATATGACTTATAAGACATGAGATATCTATACTACTTATAAGAAGGATATGTATGACAGATCTCTTACATGAATTGAGTAATGTTAATTATAATAAAAGTCAATAAATATGGCTTTAACCTTGGTGGTTTTTCTTATATCTTCAATAATGTTCCAATTAATTCTAATATGAGTTATAAATATAATGCTCTAATTTACCAAAAAGGGTTTCTATTTTCATGCAATTGATTTTAATGGTTTAATTTGAGAAAATGTTTGTGTTTTTAATGTGGATATAATTTATTTCAAATTCTAAAATAATATTTTTATAACATTTTTTTTTTATTTTCATGTTTTTAATGGACTAATAGGTTTTGTTATGTTTTTTCCATTACTAAAGTTTTTATTCCCATCCCAAAATTTTAAATTATTTTTACAGGGTTGAATGATGAGTACGTACAAAGAAGATGTCATGATAAAATTCATGAGGATTTTTCATGACAAAATGTGTTTCAATTTAACTACCATATATATTGGAAAATTGGATGTTAATTCGATGTGTCCAATTAGTAAATTATATGTTATTTATGTAATAATTATGAAAAATTATCTAAAACAATAATCAGTAAAGATATTTCAGAATGAAATATAGTGATTTCTAATTTAAAGAGATGATATTTTGTAATGTTTAAGTTCATGAACTTATTGTTGGAATGAGAGAAAACTTTTTGATAACATTATAGATTAAGATAACATTAAAAAATAAAACTGAGAGATTATACATTATGGTTAAGATAAAATGATATATCTTTTGAAATTACTATGATGCTTCGTCTAATCTAGGTTTGTACAAAATGGTTTTCCATAGTGAAAATATAGAAGATGAAGTAGGAGGGTATCAAAAGGGTATTTTCCATTTAAATCAGTATCATCAAGTAGTTATAATTGTACATGGTCAATTTCTTATGGTGACAGATATATTGAAATAAGATATAAAAGGTGGTGGAATCCATATTATAGGTAAAAAAAATTACTATTGAGGAACATGTTTATAGTTGAGATTTTTTTGATACAAAACCCTATCAATTTATGTAGAACCACAAATCTAGTTGTAGAAAAACAATGGATCAATCCTATGGAAAATATATTCGATGACATGGGATATTTATAATTTCAAAATGTAAATCTTAACATTTACCATTTTGAAGGTGGAGATAAGAACTGATGATCATTGGATAAGAATACAATAGAGTGAGAGAGAGAGATGAGCATGATTCCTAACAATGGTATATAATTAATAATGTTTTTTATAGAGTAAAATTTCAATAATTTTGTTCAACATTGTATGGAGAAACAAATTCATGTAATTCGGGAAAAATATGAATATTCAATAGACATGAATGATGAAACTTTTACAATATTGTCTAGGCACACCCAAATTTTTTTTTGGGTCCTTGATAAAAAATATTAATAGATTTGACTCAAGTTTGAAACCATGTTTATGAGTAGAATTGGACTCATGAGAATTTAAAATTTATAATAAATATGATCATTATCATAAAAAAATTGAGATGTAATTATCTGAAACTTATATTCCCAGAGATGAAAATTTTAATAAGTAGTCAAATTGGATATAAATAGAGAAGTAAAAATGATGTAATCTATAGAGAAAACCTCAAAAAATTCCATGTGAAGTAAAAGCCATTTCAGGGAATGTTTGAAATCATTTTTAATGTGTTACCAGTGTGGTATGTTTGGTCATAGGGATCGTGAAATCAGTGAAAAGTGTACAAAAGAACCCATGAATGGGGTAACCGATATCCAACCAATGGTGAACTATTTTAATTGAGATGAGTTAGATAATTATGCTAATATGTGATTGATGTTTTCCAAACAGGGTGAAAGTCAGCATTATTAAAATAAATCAAGTGTTTAAATATAATTTTCTACTATTTCAGTTTATATGGGTCTATCTAATGAAGTTGTAATAGATTCCCATTCAAATTACTAGGCTCTTTAAATCCCAATATTGTCATTTTTTTCAAGTGGTATGGGGTATGTTACTTATTAATTAAAATTCTGTTGATGCCCTAATTGATTTTGGATCTTCACATTACTTCATTTTTACGATTTTTTCAATTAAAATACAAAGATCATCTTAGGAAAAGTGGATAAATATTTTTGTGAAATCCTAAGGTTGGAATATTAAATTACGCAAGAATTATTAGAAACTTCAAATTATTATTAGCTAGATGCCCATTCATGAAAATATTGTTGAACATAAAAATTTGAGTTTGATATTATTTTGGAAATTAATTGGATTTAATTTTATCAAACTAAGATATATTAAAGTGAAAATAATGTTATTTTAAATGATTTTATACCTTTGATATCATATCAAGAAGCTGATAAATTGATTTTATATGATTGTGAATTTTAAATTTCTCATGTTGTCAAAAAGAATGAATTTATTCATATTAATATAATAATCATAGTGAATGAATATATGGATGTATTTCCTGATGAATTTCGTTGTTCTATTATGGATTGGGAGGTTTAGTTTAATTTTGACATAGTGATTGATTCTAGGACAATTTTAAATACCCTTATCAAATGGATTATGTAGAAATATTTTAAATGAAATATATGTTTCAATGGTGGATTGATAATGGTTTCATTTATTCAAGAACATCACCAGGGGGTAACAAAGGTTTTATAAATAAAGATCATTCATTGAAACTTGGAATTCATTTTTGGGACTTGAATAACCTCAAAATTAAGATCATGTATACTTCAACTCATATCAACAAATTTTTTGATGATCTCCAGGGAATATAGTATATTTCAAAAAAGTATCTTAGGTATGGGTATCACCAGTTGAATGTAAATGATATTGATAATATGAAGATAACATTTCATGCTAGATATTGGTACAAAGAGTTGTTAGTTACCCCCTTGGGGTTTTCTAATGCATAAGATGTATTAATTGATCTTATTAATAGAGTTTTCCATGAATATTTAGAAAATGGTTTGTTTTTTTATCAATGATAATTTGGTATTTTATATAACCCATGAAGATAAATAAATAAAACGAATGATTAATCTTAAATATATAAAATTAAAAATGTTATATATAGAATTTATTAAATGTGAATTTTGGTTGAAATATATTTCTTTCCTCCAGTATATTGTTTCTAAAAATGGAATAACTATTGACCCTATTATAACTATTTTTTTGAAGAATATCCATTACTAAAAAATGTAATAAAGATTCCAGATTTTCATAGATTGGTGGGTTACTAATGTCAGTTTTTTGAAAACGTTTATCATTTATCTAGACTAATGACTATGTTTACTTGAAAATGAGTTAAATTAATCTCAAAAAAGAGTTTGATGATTATTAAAAGGAACTAAAAATAAGGTTGGATAATGCTCTTATTTTGTCCCCAACATATTAAAATGGTAAATTTGTTATCTATAGTAATGATTTATTGAATGGATTTGATATTATTATTTTGAAAAATGATCGTGTAATTTCTTATGATTCATTTAAATGAGTCTTTATGAGTTAAATTATCAAACACATGATCTTGAATTAGTTTATATGGAATTTGGTATAAAAATTTGGAGGCACTATTTATAGGGAGTAAAGTGTAAAATATATATTGATCATAATAGTTGGATGTAAATTTTCTATCATAAATAGTTGAAAATGGGGAATTGAATATAGCTAGAATAAATTAAGTATTATAATGGCAGGATTTATTAACATCATAGAAAAGAAAAAAATTAGATGATGCTTTTAGTTAAAATGATAATTCATCATTAACCCTATTATGTTTGGAACAAGATCCTTTGGAAAATTATTTACTGAATAGACTCTTAAAAATTATTCTTGTAGTAAGTACCACTACTTTTTTTGTTTCATTGGAGTCTCCATTGTGAGACAAAATTATGAAACCATAAAAACAATACTATGATTTATATGAAAATGTTGAACTTTTAAATAAATGTAAGTTACCTAAATTTAACAATCAAGGTGAGGTTGTTATAAATTTGGAAAATGGTTTTGTGTACTAGATATCTAGATGTTGAAAAAGGAATTGTGGAGTAAATATCACATCAGTAAACTTTTTTCATCAAACTATTACTAAATTTTATAAAAACCTTCAAGAGTATTATTGGTTGGATGGAATAAATAATTTCAAAATAGATTTTACCATAGAAAGTTTTAATTTTTAATAATGTAAATATGAATAAAAATTACTAATGATTATACTTCAACCATTTCTATTTGCATAGTGGAAACAATAAAATATATCCATGTATTTCACAATACGATTACCAAATATATCTCAAGTTAATACCATAATTTGGGTTGTTGTTAATGTTATAAGTAAATCTACTCATTTCCTTTCCATTTTAGATATTATGTGTTTTGATTATATATTTTTTTACTATATATCAAAATGAAAAGTAGGTTACATAGATTTTCACTCTCTATTGTATCTGACTATGATATAAATATCACTTTTAAAATTTTGGAAGAAATTAATAAGTCATTGGGTATTGAATTAAATTTTAGTATATATATTCACCCTCAAATAGATGGAATGTATAAATGAATGATTCATACATTATATTATATGATTAATGCTTATTTCATGATTACCAAGGACATTGTTATTAACATCCTTCATTATTTGAGTTTTCTTATTATAATAATTTTCATTCCCATATATAGATGAAATATGATGAGTCATTATATGGAAATTAGTATTTGAATAATTCTTAATTGGAATAAGTAAGATAAATAAATTTTTTTGAAGAAGTTTTGGTTGTTTAAATGGTTAATAAGGTTAAGATGATTCAAAAACATAGAGAAAACATTTCTCATTCATGGAAGGTGATCATATTTTTCTAAAATCATCTCCTTTAGAAAGTGTGATTTTTTTGGTAAAAAAGGGTAGCTGAGTTCAAATTTCATTAAAAAATGTAAAATCATAGAGAGTGTTGAATAATTTCTTACAGAGTTTCATTAACTCAAAGTTTATCTCAGTTACATGATTCATTTTTTATTTCATTGTTAAGAAAAAATGTTCCTGATGCATCTCATGTTTTGATCCCTGGAGTTGTTCAGTTGGAAGAAAACCTTTCTAATTAGGACCATATAGCAATTCTCTCGACTAAAGATATAAAGAATTTCAGAATAAGGAAATTCATCAGGTTATGGTCTTGTTAAAAATTAATATGTTTGAAAGAAGAAATTTGGGAATACGAGAATGCTATGAAGAAGAAATATCCCCAATAATTTATGTAATGAAAATAATTTACAGGAAATAATTTCTAATAGGGGAAGAATTTAAAAAACTAGGTATAGTTAATAGTAAATCTACTTCATTACTTATTAATATTAATGAATTATATTCCATGTAGTTATTATAATAAAATTAAATATTATTTAAAATTAAAAAAAGATATAGTGTTATTCATATTATACTCTTTTTCTTATATATAAAGGTTTTATTGAAAACCATAATTTATATAATTTATAATTTCAATCGGAAAAAATATAAATCATTTTTCGAATCTTCTTATCAAAATTATCTTAGGGTGAATTTTTTATATTTATTTGAAAATATTTAATTTTCAGTGAATTGTGAAAATAAATATTATTCTAAAATTATCAATTATTTTCATTAAATAAAGTAATTTAAAATTCCCATTTGATAATGAAGTTACATGATTATTATTTAATTATAATTAATATAAATATTTACACAATAATCATTATAATAACTTATTTTTGTATATGTTCATTTTTGGGATTAAAACACATTGTTTCTAAAAACTATTTTTATTGGCTTTCATGTTTCATTCAAAAAACAATTTATTCCACTTTTAGAAATTTAATATTGAAAAATTGATTAAATATTTATAATTCAAAGGTATAAATTTGTTCAATTATTCCATTTTTTATATCAATATTAACAGTAAACATAGTTAATTTTTTGTCAGCAATGTATTGGTAAATGTGTTAATTAGGGTTAAATCTAAGGAGGTAAGGATTATAATTCATTAAAAACATGAATTAATTTAATTTTATGAGTATTCTTCCTTTATATTATCCAAAAAATATAAATTAACGATTTTTTTCCATTTATAATATATTTTGACATTTATCATATTTTATGTAATGAGATATTAACAATGTAAATATCTTGCTTTTAAATTTATATTATCTGATCACTTATAGATAAAAATAGGATTTTAATGATTATTTAATTTTTTTGGGAATATTGTTATTATAATTTGGATGGTAATTAATTTTTAATTTTTAGTGATGAAATAATTATATTAAATTCATACGCAACAACGACATAGTGATTGTTCTTGTAGTATAAAAATTAAGTAAATTTTTTTAAAAACTCTAAAAATAAGAAATTTTTGGTGATTTTTAGTGTCCCAAAACATATAAAATTAAAATATTAGGGACATGTGAGAGGTTGATATTGTAATTACATAAAACTTTATATTCAATAAAAAAATTCAATGAATAGTTATAAAAAATGACATTAGTGAAAATTTAAAAAATATATATTTTATTAAATGATTTAAAATTCATCAAAATATTATCTTTATAAAACTGAATGGGACATGGTTTATAATATAAAAAATTTTCTATTTATGTACCAATTTTCCTTTTAAAGTATATTTTTTGGATCCTATTGTGAAAAACAATTTAATATCACGGTAATCCTAAAACGGGTTAAAAAGGGTTAAATAAAGAGATTAGGGGAGAAATATCACCTAGAATATAGAAATATTATTATATGAGAGGATTTGGAAAAATGAAAATATTATCTTATTATAATATCTAGTTGGATACATTTTTTCACGGAAAATAATTTTAACTAATTTAATACTTATTATAACCTCAAAAGTGTCCATCCCTTCACATATAAAATGGAACTTACACTCCTCTATTATTAAAACATTTTGATCACTCTATTTCAAAAATTAACTACTCAAGTATCTAAAAAAAATCATTATCATATTTTCCCAATTTTTTTCTCACAAAAAGACCAAACCTAGTATTATTAAGGTGTTATCTAAGAGGTTTCTCAGTGAGAAGGTATAATTCCTAACCAACCATTTTTTGTTCATTTATCCTTTTTAAATTTTCAAATAATTATTAAAGATGAAAATATAAGAACATATATATATATATATATTCTATATACATAAATTTTATTATGAATGTGGTATAACCCCTTTTCATATTATTTTCCATGTAATGGAAAATGAAAATATCGCTCGTGCATACATGTAGGTTATCACATCCATGATGCAATGTGTTTAGTTTTCCATTACTACCTATAATGGATGTTCATTACTAAAGATTGAATTAATTTATATAATATTGAAGGAATAATTAAAATTATGGAAAGATAATACATTATCTAGTTTATTGCATTTGTGTCCTTTTAATTATGATTACTTCTTTCATTTATACGAGTGGACAACCACCTTGACAAACTGATGTAATTATGTATTTATCACCACATCAAATGAATTATATACAGAAGTTTATTTAAAAATATAAAATTATATTATTCAAATTATAGTTATTCTATAATGGTAAAATTATACTTACTATATTCACATCACGATCATTGAAAAATACAAGTGTTATCCATGTGTACAGACTACATACCATCTTCATGATTGTATGATAGTTAAAATTGCATAACTATATTTAATTTTTATTTCTTAAATTGTAATTGATGTATAAAAATTATAATTAATTTATTATTATTATTTTATATATGATGGATTAATGAAAACACTGACCATTGTTAAATAACAGATCTTGTTTTGGAGGCATGAACAAAATATTGTCAAAACATCTGACATGAGCATAATTGATTAAGTTATTTTATATAACTTGGTAATAAATAAAAGAAATGTAATAAAAATATTTAAAAATATTCATAAACAAGTTTATAATTAACATAAGTTTATTATTTTGGAGAATAACGAATATATGTGAAGAGTCATACCTGAGGTAATGTAATCTTTAACCTAAAAATGGATTTTTAATGTTTTAAATATTTATTTGCTAAATATTTTCCTCCAAGTACATATTATTGAAATTATTTTTAGGGATGTATTTATTTGGAAACAAATGATTTTTGATGATAATTTTATTCATCATTTGAATTTCATTCAATTTTTTTCTAAATGAATATTTTTTACATTGAACGTTTTTATTTTATTTATAAAAGGAAAAAAAGGAAGATACTATTTTAATATATACAGTGTCAATGGATTTACCACACCAAAATAACTTTTTTATGTTTTCTTCATTTATAATCTTCCATTTTTTATTCATCAAAAAACACTTCTTCCCTCTATTCTCAATATTTTTTGTTTTTAAAATTGGGTTTTAAATGGAAAATGTATTTTGATATCTAAAAGTGTTTGAAATATGGGTTAAAATCGTTTAAATGGATTTATGATAATAATGATCATGAATATTTATTTGTGATATGGAACTTGAGAAATATGATGATTATAGGTGAGCCCAATACAACTTATAAAATGGGCGACCCCGAAACAACTTATATGATCGGTGAGGCTAATACAACATATATGACGAGTGAGCCCTATATAACATATAAGACATTTCATCCTGATATAGCTCTCAAATTCATTGATTAATGTTCTTTATCATCAAAAATAATGAGGAGGGTGGTAACCAAGGATGTTTTCCTAATGTATTGAACTGAGCTTCAATTATTTCGGACATGTGTTATGAATAGAGTGCCTTAGGTTTCCTAAAAGGGTTTTTATTTTTTTATATTGGATTTAAAGGTTTTATTTTAGAATAATGTGTATATTTTTATGGTGTATATGATTTATTGAATATGATCAAACAATGTTGTGATAAAGGAAGTTTTTTTGGTGTTTTCATATTTTTTCTCTATACTAATTAATTTCATTCATTTATATCCATAAATTATATTTTTTACTCATATTAAATTTTGAAATGTTTATAATAGGGTTTATAAATGATTAAGAGGGAATAAGATGGCATTTTGAATGTCATGAATATTTTTCATGAAAATAAAACATGATTCAATTTTTTTGAACCATGTTGTGGGAAAAATAGATACTAAGTGGATGTTTCCACATTGTAATGTATGGGGTTGTTATATAAGAGTTATATACCTATTCCCTAAATTCATAAACCTAAAATTTCTTGGGGAAAGAAATATATCTAAATATTTATTGAATAAATTAAATTATATAATGTTTTTACTCTGATAATCAATAACATGATGAAGGAGGATAAATTTTATGGAAATAATTTTCAAAGGATTATATATATGAATATATATATAAATTAAATTTTATTTTCAATATATTTTTTAGATTATATTTTTTAAAAAACCATTTAAGTCATAGAAATTATAAAAAAAAATTCTGATGAACAAAAAATATAACTATTACATATCAAGGATACAAATAATCATCTGTCATTATAATTCCTTAAAACTAAAATACTTAGAAAAAATGTATTTATTTTAAAATAAAAAAATAATTTTTTAGGATTAATATATAATGATATATGTAATTCTTTATATAATCCCACCGTTGGTAGCAATAAGTGAATTTTAAGATTCATTAATTCATTATTATATATTTTTCTACGACTATCTTTGACATTCCAATGAAGAATTTATAGATAATTTTTTAAAAAAATGATGATGAATAGAAATGTGGGGTTATAATTAAAAGAAACATATTTGAGATGGGAAAATAATGTTACAATAATTAATTTGTTTTAATTCCAAGGAATCATAAGTGAAGTGGAATCACATTATATATCTTAGTATTTTATTATAGTTTAGATAATGAAGAGAGTATTAATTTAAATGGTTAACATAATGATTTTTATATCATATCTATGTTGAGGTTTTTGGGTTGAGTAATTATTAAACAAGAGTGATATTTATAATGGGGATCCCAAAAAATGGAAGGCTATAACCTTATATAAATTATCATGAATTGGAAATAAAACAATAATTATTCAAATATTCAGTGTTTTTAGACAATTATAAGTGTACCTAAACATAAAAGGGAAAATTTTGGTAAAATGTTTCTGTATCACATATTTATTGGATATCTATACCATCCTAAGGAATAGAAATTCTTGTTTAAAGAATCTAATGATATTCATTTGTTAATGTATTCATTAAGTCAATAAAAAATATATCTTAAAGATCATATTTCGCTATTTTATTTAAGCTAGCCCAAATTTAAGAATATGGATCAATCAAATTAGAAGATCAATAATGTGAAATTGGTGAAGTTTATAAAAGTAAATAATCTTGGATACCCAATACATAATTTTTTTTATTTTTATATATAAGTATCAGGTACGAAGCTCGACCATCCTTTCGGGCATGCATTCCTTTTTTGGTCATTTTTGAGAAAAGTAGTTTTTTTGGGAGGTTGTGCAGGGGCGCACGGTTGGTGCATGGTTTGTCAGACCGTGCTGTCAAGTCATGAAAAGTCCCTAAGTGAGACACTGGGCTCTGCAGAGGCGGCGCACAGTTTTCAAAAATCGTGTAGGCAAGCCGTGTGATGTTCCTAGGTGAGACAGTGGCAACAAAACGGTTGGCGCACGGTTTGCCAAAATGTGTGGGGTAACCATACGACCACTAAAAGTTAGGGTTTTTAAGTCCTAGGCCACTTGGGATTTCCCATTCCTCTACTGTTCTTCCTCCTACTCGTGGCTCACTAGGGAGTTGTGATTTTCAGAGGCTAGGGGAGCTCCTTGGCTCATTTTGGAGGCAAATCGAAGGGGTTTCTTGGTGGATCGAAGGTGATTATTCTCAGGTAAGTCCCTCCTATTGGTTTATCCTTGGTTTTCCCTAGATATTCTCTTCCCTCTCTCTAGGTTTTCTTGATCTAAATCCATTGCATGTAGATCTAGTGTTGGGTTTTCCTTGGGTGTTGATTTTAAGTCGTGTGGATGACAGGGAAAGAGATTTAGAGTGGTCTTTCATGACGTGGTGGCATAGATTTGTGGGTGTGGTTGATTGTGGATCGTTTTCACCGGAACCCTAAAGGTAGGTGGTTTGTGCCTTTCCGTTGAAAGGCTTTGCGTATTATGTGCAATTGTGCCAATACCCCTGAACGGGGTATTGTGCATTTACCATTTTAGCCCTATTGTTTTCCAACCTTTCTTTTAGGATTGCGTAGAGGTCAATTGTTGTGAATATGGTGAACTACTATGCTTTGGATGTGTTGCCCACGCATTGTTCTGTTTACAACAATTTGGTCATGTTTACCCTTTTTGGCCATTTTTTCTTGTTTCCCATGCCTACAGATTGTAGGATGGAGTGTTGAATTCTGACATGCTTGAGATGCTGTGGACTATTTAGAAAAGTAGATTTGAGGTTTTCTGTGGACATATTGCATTGTTATGCTTTTACTTACCTAGGCCCATGAGAACCTGGAGTAGTATACTATATGGGGATAGACCAAGTGATCTTTCTTAGAGAGTCTTTGAGCATTATATACGATAAGGGGATAGACCGAGTGAGCTTCCATAATGAGTTTTTGAACATCATCGACTATATGGGGATAAACTGAGTAAACTTCCTCAGAGTGTCTTTGAGAATTATAGACTATGAGGGTATAGAATGAGTGAGATTCCAAAGAGAGTCTTTGAATGATCTCGGATATAAGGGGAATTGACAGATTGAGCTTCCGTTGAGAGTCCTAGACCTTAGGGATATAAGAGGAATTTACATGTGAGCTTCCTCAGAGAGTCCTTGACTACCCTAGACTATACGGGGAATGGACTATGTGAGATTCTTCAAAGAGGATTCCTTTGCTTAGACTATATGGAAAATGACTAAGTGAGATTTTTCAGAGAGTCTTGTTTCACCTTTTACTATATAGGGATTGACTGTGAGTTATTTCCAAGAGAGTCTATGATTAAGCTAAACCAGAGTGGTCATACTGAGTGTGGTACCCATGGGGTTTCTTGTATCTGATAGGTTGGACCAGAGGGGATAGACTGTGATTTCTTCCTAAATGGTTACCTGTTGTGATTATCTACTTTGTTTAGTTGTTGCTTGATAACTGGACTGTGAATTGTTTAATACTGAGTACTTCCTGTTTACTTCTTTCTGTACTTTACATGCCATATATATTCAATGAATGTTAGGCATAGATCTCATGGTGGTTTTCTACTGGGATTCGTCTCACATCCTGTTTGGGCCATGCTTTTGGGCACAAACAGAATATGTTTGTGCATGTATAGATAAGAAAAAGTGGCCTTGTAATTTAGGTACTTGATTGCTGTAGAGCTTGAGAGCATGGGACCGGTCTATTGCTTGCGTTGCTGAGGTGTTTATCTAATTTCTTTTGCACTTTGGTTTTTTCTAATGTATTCTAGAATTGTGAATTGTTTGGCTATTTTCCTAGACATATACGTACCATGCATCAATTTATATATATGTGCTTTAGTTGTTTATCATTTCAGTATTTTTTTGTTTACCGTTTTTGGATATTACTGCTTCCTCTATTGTATATTTTTTAATCTTCCGTTGTGTTACTTTTCCAATGAGGGCATAATTTCCCCATTATCACACCCAAGGCCCTCACTTCTTGTCAAAAACCTCTTGCATTCGGGGAAATGTACTTGAGGCCATGTGACCAACTGGGTATGGGGAGCCTCTAGGTGGCTTCTGAAACTGGGACGTTACATATCATAAGGAAAAAATGATTGTATTATCATAAAAAAATATTTTTTCTTAATTATTTGTGTGCCTAAAATTTTTGAAGAAGATAGGTCATATTTTGATTCATAAATTTATATGGATTCTATAAATGATGAAATAGACTCCATAACTAAGAAAAATATAGGGATATTATTTAATAGTCTATAATGATCACAAATTATTTATTTTAAGATTATATTTAGAAGGAATAAAAATATAGAAAAAATAGTTTATAAATATAAATAGTGATATGTAGCCACCTGTTTTACCGAAAAAGATTGAATTATTTATTTTAACCCCTATTCTCTCATGGAAAAGACTATTTTTTAGACTTTTTTAATCCTGGTTTGTTTATTTTATCTATAATCTTTTATATGAAATAATTTGGTGTATAAATTTTATATTTGGAGTTAAAATTGTCAATAATAAAAATTATATTTTACTTTCTAAATCTATTTTTGTTGATATTGTTTAAAATAGTTTTAAGTATATTGATTGTTCAAAAGTTTCTACCCTATTTGTTTCTATATATAGGATTCAACCAAATCAATAAACGGTAACTTATAAACTAGAATGCACTAAGGTTATTTTTTATCAAATATGAATTTAGTAGTACAAGTTTTTTTTCTTATGTATTAAAAAATTTGAGCTAATATATAAGTAATCTATTTATAAAAAATAAGATATAGTTAAAAGAATATAAAATTATCTAATGTGAACAATGGATTAGTATATAATTTATATTGAAATAGCATGTTTTTGGATAGTTTTTATGAAATATGTGTTAATGATATTGGGAATCTCACTTCAATTTTTAATTGGTTTTGACACATTTTGGATGAGTTATATCTTAGGAATTTATGAATGAAAATATTTTTTATGGATAACCCAATGGATTTTGAGTATAGTTAATTTGAAACAATTTTACAATAAAATGATTTATTTAGTTTTATTTTATTGGATTTCATATTGTAGTCTATTCTAATGTACTTAGTTGATATACATTTTCATGCTCAAACAATTATGGATAGTGCATGCAATATTACATATAATTATAAACTAGGACACATTGGTATGAGAAATATTTTTTTGAGGTAGTTTATAAATATGGAATAACAATTTTAACCATTAATACATCACGATATAAATTGGAGGATCAACTATAAAGGGACATTCTATGGAGTTTTTGTAAACAATTTCCCTAGAAATGGGTAGGGATCCATTGTAAAATATTCATGAATGATGAAACATCAACCTAACAAATGGTAAATTTTATTTTTGAATTTTAATAATAGAAATTAGATTATATATTTGATGGAAACACCATATGTATATTGCATACTAAGAAAACGGTGTTTATTCACCATAACATAAATAGGGTGAGTTTATAAACTCATGTTGAACCAAGGATATCAAAATAATTTTGAAATATGGGAACTCATTTTTGGTTAACCAATGTGAATGTAGATGTGGGGAAGCCACAAGGATATTAATAATTTATTCTCAAACATTAATTAAATGATAATAGACACATGATAATAATATTTTTTAATAGAAGATTAATTTTGAAATTTGAAAAAAATATATGTTATTAATATTGGTGATAAAAAGAGTAACATTTTCAATGTTGTGTCCACATGTTTTACTATTCATAGTTTATTTTGATATACAACTTAAATATCTAAATCAATAAATAAATTTTTTATGATTTTTTTAAAATAGAGTATAATTCATGAATTCCAAAATCACAGTTTATTTTAAATATTTTAATGTGGTGAAGGAATATTGGTTTTTAAATTCTTGAAATTATTTTACTTAAAGTTGACAGATTTAAAAAGGTTGGAATCCCACATCATAAAATATGAAATCATGTATCTACCTTTTAAATGGTAGAAAATTATAATTATTTTATAAATGATAATTTGTATGATAATATTATATATAGGGTGGGTGAAATATACAATCCAATAATCTATAATCACAGACAGAAATTCATGAAATTTTGCACTATAATGGAACACTTTTCACTATCCACACCACACACTTCATTAATGTGATGTTCTAAGAGGTGAAATTATTTTTTTGGAGAGACTAGGTTTTGAAAACTATTTTGGTCCCATGTATAAATGGGTGCATCTGATTGGTTATTCAAGTTTATTAGATAGGTAAAATATAATCAATTGATCTAATAAAACATGGTCTAATTGGCATAGACACTCTGGGTGGTCCAAATATTTCACACTCATTATATTAGGTGTAATTCATTGAATAAGATTAAATAAGGATATGATAAACCATTATAGAATTGGTGTCTATACAAATTAAAAGGGTGGGATAGATTATACAAGATGGTGTTCCCGTGTATATAGAAGGAGGATATATGAGATGTAAAATTATTTTCAATTTATAAAACAATTATAATTCAAATTATTATCTTAAAAAAACATCAATGATATATTATTGGTTTACACCAATAAATACTCTTCTAATACTCTAATGTTTTGAAACATTATTAAAGGGTTAATATCAACTATATACCAATCCCAATTATTGAGGTTCCATTGAATCCTAAATAAGATTCACTTGAAACCTATATTACTAATGAATTGGTGTGATATGATATAATCATAATGACAAAACATGACAACATACCACGGAGGTGTCCATTTGAAACTCTTTAAGATTTCCATTTCACCGTAATCCACAATAATCTATAATTTTATGATGAATATATTTAAAAATAGGATCTAAAAGTGCTAAATAATGATGAATGAGGATAAATTCAATGGAAATAATATTTAAAGATGAATCTATATGAATATTTATCTAAATTAAATAATTTTTTATTTTATTCCAATTTTATAGAATCTATTTATTCAATAATAATCTTTTATATCCTGAAATATTTTATAGAAAACAACTCTTACTCCAATAGAATTTTTTGATGGGACACCTGACTCCCACATCTAGTAGGACATAGGTTGGTGAGTATCACTAAGCATATAATACAAATAAATGGGAGTTATTAATGGTATGAGTGTGAAAAATTATAAATGACTTTGCTAATAAAATCAATATAAAATAAAAAAAACAATTCCTTAATTCATGTAATTTATTAAATATAGTATGTATTAAAATAAATTCCAAAATAAAACAATTTATATGGTAGGGACTCCAAAGACACAAAAAAACTTC
Organism: Viscum album; assembly: GCA_963277665.1. Lineage (NCBI taxonomy): Eukaryota > Viridiplantae > Streptophyta > Magnoliopsida > Santalales > Viscaceae > Viscum > Viscum album. The sequence goes on from OY728142.1 coordinate 1,782,558,784, forward strand.
TCATCATGAGCTAGTGGTGTCCAATATGTTCGCCAACCATGACATTAAATTTTGTAAAAATGGGATATTGATTATAGGAGTGAATATAAATGTATACTCAGTATGTTCCTTTGTAGACTCACTCATGAAGATTTATAGGAAATATAATAAATTCGTTATGACTAAACATAAAAATAACACCATCCAATAAAATAGGAAAACTACCACCCAACTCATGCAAGGGAAACTCCCTAGATATGCATAGAAGTACTCTAACATAATAGTGAAAATAATATAGGTAGAAATTTACCACTCACCTAGTTTCCTTCTAAACAAATATCCCTCATGCTATAATGACATACATACTTGAACATCCATCACTTCCATATCCTTAAAAACATATAGCAAATAATCACATCATTGCCACAATATGTGGGAGAGAACAATTATCAAGAATAAGAATGTCGTAAATAGATAGATGATACAGGTTCATATGAGATGGAAATCAACACCAAGGGTGTTTTTCCTTAGCTACAGGATGAATCCTTGGATATAGTGCCTATTTAAGTTTCAGAGGAGATTGTTGTACTCTCTGTAGAATAAATTCTTGGGGAGGTATTCACTATCAATGATTATTAAGTGGATAAGAATAAAATGTTCATGAGAAATATTTGGTTTTACCAAAATGACATTCAAGACTATTGGGTCAATACCTCAAATCAGATTCTGATATGTTGATTCAATGAGTAGAAAATGATCGTAGAGGTGTATATTCAGACTTGGGACAATATGGATATCATTTTTGGGATCTCCTCTATAATGGAACTTCTATAACGGTTTCCTCAATTCAATGGAGCTTATATTAGGTGAATTACTGAAAAATTTATATTTTTTTCTTGAATAATATTGTAGAATTTTATGTGGTTTGATGTTTTTATTTACATATATTTCGTGAGGGTTCCCAAATTACCCAAAAAAAGGTATTTTTGAAATAAAAAATTAAACTGTTAGCTAATTAAAAACTGTAAAAACATATCAAATTTCATAGGGATGTGATTCATATCTATCATATAACTAAATTCTCATATCATGTATCGTATTTTGATTGATATGTATAATGAAGAACACCACATCCTCCATTGGAATGAATCAACCACATAAACAATTCAACAGCTTTATATAAGTACAATAAGAGAGCACATCACAACATAAAGGCACCATAGACTATACAATTTTTAAAATAGAGAGTGGGGAATTGTGAATATATATCCATATATTTCACCTATATCCTTGATATTTAAGGTAAATCCAAAATTGAAATCCTCATATAGGATTTGATCAAATATTAGACTAGGGAGGTAGTGTATATGAAATAAAAAAATTAAAATGACATAAATTTCAGAAAATCATATCCTAAGGGATAATAACCAAACCCATTTAGAAACATTGACCATATCTCTATTTTTATATATCACTCTATGATTACTTTCCTAAAACAACCATATTATATGTAAACAACAACAAAATAACCAGACATTTACCACATTCACTTTAACATTATTCTTTTTTTATAACTAATCATATATCAATCAATTCATTCTAATTGTCTATCTCGTTAAATATATAATCACAACACATAATGAATTTTCATGTTATTTATTCAAAAACATTGTATATTCCCTGGTTACTAAACTATAGAAACCCACAACATCCTTTATATACGATAAAAATAATGGCTAGAAAACCATATCCTCCCCATTCACATCATTGATGTAACCAGAAAAGATATAATATAACTATATAGAAAATTAACTCATTTTTCAGAGAAACATAATAAGAACTATACAAAATAAACAAAAAGTGACACATTATACATACCATCAATAAAAAACAATCATTTTTTCCAAAATACTATTTCATTTGGATAAACTATATAATAAATTTGGAAATAAATATTAAATATTTACATTTATTTATCTCAATTAAAATGCCAATTTTGTTTATACAATTCATTAATATACATAAAATATATATCCTAAAATAAATATAGCAAAAAATATCACACCAATATCAATTAAGAATTTAAGTAACAAATAAATAATGTAAAATATGATTCATATACTCTTCACACTTTTCTTTTTTAAGACCAAATTTATATTATTTTAGGATAATTACATCAATTCATCAAATAAAATAATATGTATGAAAAATAAATAGAAAACAAATAATTAAAAGGGTAATGTTTGAATTCCTCACCTTATTTAAGCTTCACCTATGTCCCATGATTCCATGATCCCCTGAACATGAGGATTAAGAACATTAATTTTAAAGTAGCATGATAATTACAGTGGATCTATTGAGTCCCAAATATAGAGAACAATATGATACCAAAACACTTGCTTCAATATTAGTTACAAAATTTTTAGATTCTTACACCAATGAGGTAATACTAGATAGTAAATATACCGTTTTATTTGACTCTATAGCCTCAAATACATCCAAAGTGAAATTAAATCCACTAATTTTGGAATATTTTACTAATGGTAAGGTAGTTGTTGTTATTGAGTAGAAGAATAATTATGAGTTAGGAATGAAAAAGGAAAAGGAATGGAAGAAAAATTTACATAATATTAAAATTAACAATTTTTATATAGAATCCTAAAAATACTGATTTTTTTTGTTCTTCCAAAAATTTAATGAATAACTGGTCATGAAAGTAAGTAGTTCCATCTAAAATATATCTCAAATACCCCTCCTCAAAGTTTAGTTGAGTCAAAAATATAATCTATTGTATCTGTATAATAATATATTATTCCCATCACAGTAGTATTGATATAATTTTATTCATATCAAATTCGTAACCCCTACCATCATTTTCAAGGATTTCACCACCTTTATAAAATTATAGAGTGTTGAAAAATTATCAAAGCTCCATTTTTTGTCCAAATGTAAATTTAATTAAAATAAATATTACTCAAAATTGGTTATCCACCAACACTATATTAAAAATTAATGTGCACATAGATGGCCAAATTTCCTCTATCCAATATGATCATTTGGATGCAATTATTCAGGAAATATTGATAAGGATTTTATAAAGTTATATTAAATAATTTTAAAATAAAACCTAATCATTTCAATAAATGAGAAATATAATGAGTATTATGATTACTAATAATATCCAAATTAAACAATGTTTTTCTTTCATATTTTTTTTATTTTTAAATTTTAATGACCCATATATATTTTGTAGATTCTTTAATCTACGATTTACTTTATCTTATGATTAATTTTAAATTATAAGTGACGTTTTTAATAAATCTGTCTAATTTATCTTATATTTTCTTTGATATTTTTTTTGAATTTAATGTGATAAATTTTATTCATAAGGATGAATATTTTGTGAAAATTAATGATTTTTGAGTATTGAACACTCTATTATCATAAATGAATCAAAAAAATGTAGAAAAGAATATGAGTTCTTTAAAAATTACAAATTTGTTTTATGTTTCAATTAAAAATAATTTTCTACTCTCTTAGTCAAATGGACACAATAATTTTATAGTGATTTTGATAATTTTTTTTTAATTTTTTGATTTTTTGGATTACTTTGAGTTTGTTTTTAGGGAGTTAGGTAGAGGGAGGATATATAATAACAGTTGAAGGTGTAGAATGTTTAGTAATTTTCCAAGTAGGTACCACTGAAAACCTATTTTAGATATTGGGTTCCTAATAGATGTGGAAATGTTTGGGAACACCTGGGTTACATTAGGTTACCAAGTTACGTGTGACCATGTATCTGGTAGCCTAATGGGTCATTTTTTAGTGTTAAAATTTTTTCATTCCCTAATCACAATGTTAGGTATTTAATTTTATATTCCACCATATAAGGTTTATTTTAATGAATATATTTACCCCAAATCTCTCTATATATCCAATAAACATGAATGTTTTTTTATTCTTTTTTGATGCCATTTTATAGTTTTTCTCATGTTTTTAATCTTATATTGTATACTATTTTTGTAGTTTATTCAAGTTCATGGAAATTTCAAGAATATATATAGGTTACATATTATTATTCATATGCAATATAGGTGAACACTTTCTACATTTTCTATTTATCTATTTATTATATTTTAATTGTATACTATTTCATGATATAATTATTTTTATGAGTATCATGACAAGGAAAATTAGTTTTATTTATGAATAATATCTATATTTGAATTTTTCAATAAGTTTTGTGTAATAAAGTTTCTTTATGTGAAATAACTATAGAAACCCAAAATGAATGTGGTGACTTAATGTAATAAATTCCAAATTAAATGTGTAAGTTATGTGATCATTTATAGAATAATTAATTATATGAAAATGATTGATATAAATGTTGTTTATAATATTTATTAGTTTTTTATGATTGTTTCACGATTACATAAATATATATTATGATTATATATATTTTAAAGTGTTTCAAGGTTTATAATTTATTATATAATTTATTAGATTGGATCAAATTTCATAAAAATTATGTAAATGGTTGAAAATTTTAGAGTTATGATGAAAAAACATGAAAAAATAATTAGAATAAATAATATGATTTTTTGGAAAATAGGAACATGAATATTTTGTGGTGTAGAAGACTATGTGAATGTTTTAAATAAATTTTAATGTGATGAAAAATGTATTGATGATAAGGATATGGTTTCTCGTTTTTTAATTCATTAAAGGGTTAAAGTGAATAAAAGTGTTGATTTCTTATATGTAATTAATTTTTAACAATTTTTCATTTAAGCGCGAATGTGTGATTGGTTTTATTTTTGTTTGTATGCTTGTTTGGAAAGTGTTTATTTTATTCTGGTTCAATAACTTTGGGCGTATTTTTTTGTTTTATTGAAAACTAATGGATGATTGAGAAATTTTGTTTTCTTAAAAGTTAAATGACATTAGTCTCTTTTTGAGAGCCTTAGGTTAGGATATTATATGAAATATTATTGTGAGGCCCATGTGTTTGGATTGTAATTATGTTAAACTCAAATAGTAATGTGATTACTCTATTTTTTTCCTATGTGATAATGTTATTCATGGAGATTTGAATATGGGATGATGACATGCCTTGTTTTTTTGTTCCACATTCTATGGCTACACTCATTAAAGGAAGTATATATGCGTTTTTTATGTGACCAAGTTTGAATAAAATACTTTATTTATATGCTAAAATGATATTGTTAAATCATTTAATATTTTAAAAAATTTATATATGATCACAATTAAATACCATGGATTCTTAAGGTTACAATGGGTTTTATTGAGGATTATATTTTCACTAGATTTATATAGAAACACCATGGGATTATATGTTATATATAATAAATTCTTGGTAAAATAAATTAGACACTTTAGAAATGAGATACTAGTAGAAAGAATATTGGAGTTTATTTCATATTATTTTGAATTTTCAATGAAGTAGATATCCACATATTATTTTAACTTCTATTTTTGTTATTTTGTTGACACATGTTTTCTGAGTATTTTTTTTGAGACATGTTTCGTTATATGACATACATGGTAATTTAAGCGATGATTTTATAACATATTGATCTTGATTATTTTATTTTCCACTTATTTTTTTCATTTTCATTATTTTTGAGTAAAATTAAGCGATTTACCAATTTAGGGTATGTTTCTAATAAAAATATATATCCTTATAACTTTGGTGAATGTAACAAGCCACTTATTATTGGGAATCACAGTTACAACCATTTGGTATTTCACCTTAGTGGAATGATCATTCTAGAATGAGATGTTAGGAAATGTCAACGATGTAGTCACTTTTATGGTAACATGGTATATGGGATTTAATAAAACATATATTGTAATTCCTGACCATGATATATATATATATATATATATATATATGTTTGTACCCAGTTATAACCACCATTTTTAGGACCATGTTACCTAGTGTGTGTGTTATTGTGTTTTCTTAGTTTATAAACTAAATTTTATGGAATAATTTTCACACAATTGAGTGTGAGTGGTGGGACATTCACATATCATTTTGGAAGGTAAGGATATAAAATATATACGTGAATATGTTTTTTATTGATTGTTAAGTGAAATTTGATATAAATAAATGAATTATTAAAAATATAATAATTATTTATCTAATAAAAAATTAATTAAGAATTAATTTTCTAAAATATTGGGAATGGATTTTTTGATTAAATTTGATTTATTTGATTTTATTAATTACATTTTTGATATGTAGTGTAATGTATTCATGATGTTATGGCTTTTTTAACAATTTTGATGTTGGATTATAAATAGTGTATGTATTTTTGTAGAATAATTAATCTACAATGTGGGTTGATGAGCCTTATAGAATGATATTGAGTTGGATCACTGTGATGATGCATGTATGGATTGGGAAAATGATTATGTTCCCCTATTTTGGGAGATATAGATTATAATTGAGAATAATTTTACAATTAATTTATTATTGTTGATCTATAATATTATAGATAGACCACCTAAGGAATTGTATGTGGTGTCTGATGTGATTTGAGATATTTGAGTAAAGTATCCTCCCATAATTAATAGAGATGTTGAGAAACATGGAGATTGGGATTTATTATTTGGAATAGACCAAATACTTGAGCTAATAAATTCTATTAAGTGGAATAAAGTGACTCTTAAGATCATTATGCTTGAGGGACAATCTTAACAATTGGGAGATATCTTCATTTAGAAAAAGAGTAATAAGGGATTATCTTGGGGGGATTTCAATGTGATATTATTTTAGTAGTTTTATCTATGGATTTTATGTAAAATAAAGGAAATGAGTTCATGAATTTAAATAATGGGCATATGTATATTCTTTAGTATGCCTCCATGTTAATATACTTTATCTATTTCTTATAAAATGTGGGAGGAAATGGTATTTCTAGATCCCTTCAATTTGAGTATCAGTTTTAGTAAGATATTCATTCAAAAGTATTTTCAATTTTATTATCCACTCCCATAAAAGTTATAATCAAGTCTCTAATTCAATATAATTATAATGAGAAAGATAAAGAGGTATTGGTTGGAGTTAGATGATATAGTAGTGGTATGAAAAGTAAATGAGTAGATTATAGTAGGGACGGTGAGTGTTAAGGTGGAAAAGAGGGACCTTTTAATCTCATTCTTGAAGGGGTAGGTTTACATTGGAATATTACATGGGTGTCTGATGGTACAATACCAATTTTTTATTGTATTTATAAAATACAGAGTCACTCTGGTAGAATGAGGGAATATCGTTAGTTATTTTATTAAAATAGTTCTAAGATGATTTATTGTTCCGACTGGGCTTCTACAAATTCCTCATGTGCATGAGTTTGTTTTCTAAAATGGGGAATGAGTTTTGTATCACCTTGGAAGTACATTTTGGGAGGAATATATATTTATCAAGGATATGCTCAATTTTTGGCTACAAAGTGATGGTGTTATATGACCATGTGATAGGGTTGATATACTGGGTATTGTCATTTTTCTGTGAGAGGGATACAATAGATCTTAGTGAGGGTTATTTCATAGTTAATGGTACTTTTATAGTTACATATATTTTTTTTATCACATTTTTTGATTCTAGTGGAACTCATTATTTTTTATTTTCTTATTTTATATCAAACATTTATATTACGATTATGTTTTTTCTAGAGTTATATTCGTGAAAAACCCAATAGGAAAAATAGATGCGCCTTTCTTATGTTTGAAAAATTCTGATATCTATGGTTATATAAATCTATGATATTTCCTTATCCATGTGATGAAATACTTTTATTTGATGATTTTAATAGACACATTTTCTCATTACTAGGTGTATATTATTTTCTACCAGAGACATTTTGGATTATTCTGATCTTATTATGAATTTAAGTTTTAATGGGAGAATTGGATTATAATGAAACAAGTCCTAACTATGATTTGGGGAAGCTAAAAAATATTACATCTTAGGTATAATGGAGGTTTCTTGGATAGAATGAGGGAAATTTTAGTTCTTTTTATCTCTATTATGTTTGATCGGTATAAGTTTATTTTTTATAAATAATTCAAATTTTTTATTTTGTACAGGGAGGTTGAGTTCATGATTGACTTGGCAATTTATAATAATACTATTTCAAAACCTCAATATCATGTGGATCCAAGAGATAATAGGGGGTTAAATTCTTAATTTGGGGATCTTGAGTGGAAAAGATTTACCAGTGAGGGTAAATATCCATGGGGTAAACTTTATATTTTAATTAATAAAGTGTATATGTAACCTACATGTCTCACTATTGTTTTAAATATTATTTAAAATGGTTATATTTTTTAATTTTAGGTGTTTCCTGAATTTTTTTAATTTTAGAGGTTTTCCTTATGTTTGTAGTTATCACATGGTTAGGGAAAACCATATGGATTTTTAATGATAACCATGAAAGGGATTATAGTTTTTCTCCAATGGGGTTTTTCATATTTAGAACATGATTATCAAAACCATGTGGTGTATCTAGCTGACCATTAATTTTTTTAGTCTATAGGATTGGCCTACATGGTTATCACGTAGTTAAAGGAAACTATGTAGCCAAACGATGGACCAAACCATGAAACCATCCACTATTCACATGAACGGCGGAACAAAACATTTAATGCTCTAATTTTTATTCATGTACTCCAACACATCCCTACAATTCAGTATGTTGACCTAGAGGCATGTGGTGGGGAGTCTCTACCTCCCTCCTTCTCTATGTTAACATCATCCTTCTGAAGCTATGAGATTTGTTACACTGAATTATTCCTTTTCCCCCTCCTTTATCCTCTACTATCATAACTCTTAAATTTCTCTATGGGTTTCCTTTCCCCTAATAACTCTAAATGACGTTCAAGTGAGATTGGGGTTTAGTTTCATTCAAAAAATGAATGTGGGGGTAAGTCATGTAGTTTGATATTTAATTTGAATTAATCATAGGCTATAAATTTTTATTTTATTTATATTTTTTTTAATATCATATCACATTCAGAGCCGGTGTATAGACTATGGAACATATTTATTTATTAATAGTGCTACATGGGGTATTTGATATATATATATATATACATTTCATCCCATTGTTATGGATTTGTTTTTATAAATATTCACATTTTTTACCATGTTTATTATCTTTTTATATAGTGTTTTATTCTTATGTTTTGATCTTATTAATTTTGGTTTGGTTGGTTTCCTAAATGGTATAAAAAATGAGGATTTAAAAAAAAAATTAGAATAAATAAAAATATTTAGTTTTACAATTAAAATTATATGAAAGAGTGTTAATAAGGGGAAATGGTTATATTTTTTTGTTTAAAATCTATTTTACTCATTTTTGGTTTGATGGTGCTTCCCCCCAAAGATAATATTTAATTTTATTTTTTATAAAAAAAGAAATCAGGACCCTGACAACTGATTTCCGACTTTGTGCAAGAAAACACCGATGGCGTGTGTGTTTTCAAAGGTTTTCCCTTAAAACAGCTCAAACCAGGTCAGCTCACCAGGTATAATCGTTTGACCGTGTCACGTTGTTTCTTTCAAGATGCCTTTTCTCGGACGACCAGCTAGAGCCCAGAGGGACGTGCGTACTGACAGCCTGTCGACCGACGAGGCTTCGGTACAGGGCCCTCCTGCAGTTGAGGCACCAGCGGAGGCACCAGCGGTACTGCTACCCGTTGGGCCACCGATGCCACCAGCCCCAGCAGTAGGCGATGCACGTCGCTTGAGCGCGCTGCACGAGTTCCAGCGCCAGAGGCCACCCAGGTTCCAGGGAGGGACGGACCCGCAGGCGGCTGCGGATTGGCTGGAGGCTGTGGTGAGAGTCTTCAGGCTAGTGGGGATGCTGACAGATTTCATGGTGATCTTTGCTACCAGCCTCTTTCAGGCAGCAGCAGGCAGGTGGTGAAGCCACTTGTTCCAGTTTTGCGACGGGATGCCCTTCGCATGGGAAGACTTCGAGACCTTCTCCGGGGTGGAGTTTGTGCCAGTAGCTCTACACCCCAAGCGTGTTCAGGAGCTGCTGCCTTTGCCGTGTGTTTTTCGATCAGTAGCCGAGTCATCTGTGGGAAGTAGACAGATGGTGCAGAGATCCAGGAGGACCAGACCAGCAGTTGGGCGATCTCGGGTTTTAGGACCGGTGGTGCGGGGCACCCGGGGTGGGGTCAGAGCCAGGCGTGCCAGAAGCAGACTATGTTACTCGTGCGGCGGAAAGGGTCATCTGGCACGTGACTGTCCGACTCCTCGTACAGTTGATCCGCATGCTTTGGGGGAGCCACCGAGGCAGAAGCAGCGGCGAGTGCTTGAGCAACAGCCGAGCAGTGGACAAGGCAGTAGAGCTCCTAGAGCAGGTGGACAGGAGCAGAACTAGTAGATACATCCCTTGTACATCTAGTTCCATGTTGTTGTTGTATATGTGTCTTTGTATTATGAGATGCAATAATAAAAAGACACTTATCTTTGTGATGTTTGCTTTCCTGTCCTTTTTGTCTGGTTGATACTAAGTGGTCCTGGTTAAGACTGTTGACTTGACCCTCACTTTCAATATTCCTACTGAAGGAGACCCAGTGACCTCACACTGATGCCGACAGTGTGACTTGACCCTTGGAGGCGAGAGTGACAGTTGGATCTCTTAGTAGTTACGTCGAGGCCTTACGACGTCATCCATGGCATGAATGCATCCTTCATGTCAGGATTGATTATATTAGGCAATGAGTGTGGTTTATCCAGGGGATGAGACCAGATTTCTCTTATCGACAAAGGAGAAATTTTAGCATCTCTTGTGGGACTAAAAGAGGTCCAGGTCATCCAAGAGTGGATGAAGACTGCACAGTGCAGTAAGAAATAGGAAACCGGTGCCAGTCTTAGAGACTCGGGCGTGTTAAATGATTCAAGAAGAGGAAGCTTTAAATAGAGTTGAGTCTGCAAAGCGGCAGACGTAGAGCTATGAGAGCAGCATGAGGTGGTGTACATATTAACATGCTACAACCACCCGCCTTAGTTATCCCCGCCAGGCATAGGGAGCTGGAGGGCGGAGGAAGAGTGCGGCTGCATGCGGTCAAGGAGTGTGACCCAATGGCTCTAAAAATGATTCAAGGGACGTCTGTGTCCACTACTAGCTGCTGTAGTAACAAACATCGATATGAATCATTCCTCGCTTTCACAAATCTTGTCCCAGACCTAGAGTTTCCGGTAAGCCGTGGACTTGACCCTCACGTCTGTAGATACCTTGGGAGGAGACTCGATAATAACACTTACGCCGACGGTGTGGTCAGACCCTCGAGGCGAGAGTTTCGGTTAGAATCTCTTGGTGGCAGTGTCGAGGCCTTATGACGTTGGTTTGAGTATGGACTGGGCAATCACAGTTCATACACAAATTGAAGGTATTAGGAAAAAAGGTTGTGGTTTAACCACGACATCGGGATGAGTTTTCCTTGGTCGGCGGAAAGGAAACCCCAGGCAACACAGGATAAACTCATGCACAGTAGGGTGCGACCAATCACTCTTGAGTCGGTCCACCTCGTGGAAACAGTTGTTTTGAGTTTCAATTCTAGCAAGAATTGGATACTTCTGGAGTTCGAGGTTGAAGATCACATCCTTATACGGGCCTCAACTCGATGAGGTTTACAGAGATGTGGCCGAAGCGGCAAGTTATCTCCAAGGTTCAGCAGACCTTCTTAGGTCCTCAGCTGGGTAGGCGTGGTGGTTTACCGCTTGACCCATCCACCTCAGTTGCACCTGGTGCACGACGACTTCCACGTATCTCAACTTAGTAGATACGTGCTCGACCCTTCGCATATCATCGACCATGAGGAGCTGGACGATGGTGATAGGGCGACAAGCACGAAGGTTCCAGTGGGGATCGAGGATCGGCCGGGGTGGTCCTACGGGGATGATCGATTCCTTGGGTGCACTTTCTTTGACAGTACGGGAACCTCCAGGTGAGCACATGGGAGTGAAAGGCTCAGATGCGTGATTTCTACCGCTTTAGTGACCTTAGTTGTGATAAAGCTTTACGAGGACGTAAAGCCCCGAGGTGGGAGTAATGTAAATACCCGGAAATTTCAAGGGAAATTTTTTTCCTAAATTTTCTTTGGAATTTTACAAGAACGCAGTTTCTGACGGCGCCTGATTCTGAGGCCTGGTGTGCCCAGAATCAATTTCTGAAGTTTAGCTTGGGTATATTAAGTGAACGAATGAGCGAGATTTTCTATCTTTTGAACCGGTGCTCGGAATTGAAATCTGAGGGCACCGATGAACTCGCAACTCCGGTATTTGCTTAAGGAGACCTTTTTCGTAGTTGCGTTTTATCGAGAGCGGAGGTTTGTTTTTTTTGGGTTTTCTTTAAAAGTGTAATAATAAAATAACGTGCCATGTTGCACTTTATTTTATTTCAGCCACCATTGGGAGTGGGGTGGTTGAAACCTCCTCATGGAGGTTGGAGGTGGGGCCACCACACCTTAACCTCCCTTGAGAGGTTATGGTGGTGGGGCCCACACAAACTAAACCTCCTATGGGTGGTTTATTGTGGTGGGGACCACACGGGGCTTAACCCCCCAATTAATGGGAGGAGAGAAAACCTACCAAATCTCCCTCATTAATTTGGGAGAGCCTCTTAATTCCTCAACTCCCCATTAAATGGGGAGAAACTCCTTGACACCCTCCCCTCTTAAGTGGTGCCAACGGACCTCTTTAATTACGTCAACGCAATTTATTTCACCCAACCCCCTTTTTTAAAAAAATTATGTAACCACGATGGTTACATACCTCTCCCGCTAACCTATATATAGGGATCTTGGGAGAGGGTTTGGGGGATGGCTTCACCAAGCGACGGAACGCTGGTAAAGTACCGCGACGCCCAACACTTGGGAGAATTAGAGTTCTCCAACGAAGAACGCCTTTTTCCAAAGCAGAAAGGAGACACTTCTTCTTCCTTTCCACGGCCTCCTTCCGTGTTGAATGAATGGGCATCGACTGCACGGAACATCGATGACTCTTCATCTTCGAACGTTTCCCGACATCAACGAACCGGCACAGCTTAGATTCGTGACTTCGTCAATGACGATTACGGAGGCACGTTCCGTGAGGATGTCTTCCGCGACACCGATTTCCGCATCGGCGACGAATGAACTTCGAATCTGAGGTAGGGGTTTTGTATTTTTTTCAAATTATGTGTTTCTTTCCCTCGAACATGAAAGAATAATCTATTGGACGTTGTTCCAAATTTTATTAAAAAATTGTGAAAAGTTCATCGTTGTGTTTTTACGATTGGCCAACTGTTATCGTTATAACGGGAGGAGACCGGACCGCACGAACACAGCCGATTCTCCTCCCCCTTATAATATTTGGTGTTGATTTAGCGAAGACAGCGCGGTGTCGTCGCACCACGCAGGAACAAAAGAAAACACGGCCGGAGTGGGTTGCGACGAAGGAACATGGCGCCATCGTGTCGCGCCGTAGGTTTCAAACGAGGCCGCGACCGGAGTCGGATCGCGGCGGAAGGACGTGGCGTCATCACACCGCGTCGAATGGATTCATGTTCATAGTTAAACGTGCTTGGCCTAGAGTAGTGATCAGGATGGGTGACCTCTTGGGAAGTTTCCCAGGGTGGGTGTGAGACGGAAAGGCCAATAACTAACAGACCGGGCGTTCGATTGACGCGCCGTCTATTTCGTTGAATTCCTATTGATGAGACAAAACTTTTGGCATACTCCGCTCGAGTTTTGGAAGTAGTTGGATTGTGGCCGGGTTTGGTTCGCTCACGAAACCAACCGGGCCCTTGGAAAGGAAAAGCTGATATCTTTCAGACCAGACGTCCGTTTGACGAACCGTCAGCGGCGTTGGTGATCACTTTGAAAAACGGTCCCTATGAGTATACCCTATGAGTGTTCGGGGTATAGTTGAGTTACGGCCGGACTGGTTCGCATACGAAACCAACCGGGCCCCTGGGACGAAGAGGCTAATAACTCACAGACCGGGCGTCCGTTTGACGCGCCGTCTTTTGCGTTGAGACCCCTATGACGAGGTGGTCATTTGAGATACTTCATTGCGGGACTTTGTGATACTTGGAGTATCGACCAGTAGCTCGTGGAGCGGACCCTATGAACATATGGTTTTTTTATTATGGACCTATAGAAATTAAAAACTTATTTTAAAATATATTTTCAAACTATATTAAATTAACTATTTTATGAAAGGAATTTCATAGACTCCGTTGGGAGATTTTAATGGACCTGATAGATAAAACCCTACAAACTCACACATGTGTGTGTGTTCGCCAAACTATAATGTTTAATACATGTTCTTGATTTTAATTTGGATTGCATTATCTTCTTATGAGGGTAATTATGGGTGAGTAGGGATGTATTAATTGATCATAGATTGTATGGGTATTCATCATCACATTTGTTTTTAATTTTTTAATTTAAGGATGTTGATGTATATTAAAAGTCTACCATCATTAATTTTTATTTATTTTTTTATTTAACCTCATTGTGTATTTATTTCTATTTGATGTTACATGTTTGTACGAATGATTTGTATAACATGTATTAGTTATGACTTATTTATTTCAATTAATTATCTCATTCATCATATATTATTTTCATTGATTTTAGGGAAAAAATTCAAATAATCTTTTCCCTGATTATTAGGCACTAATTGCAAACCCATGAGTATCAGAAATTCCATCAAAGCCTAGGATTAGACTGATACAAGTGACATTTTTCTGTAAATACGTTCAACATATATATGATCCCTACTATATTCTTGGTAAATTACATTCTCCATTATTTTCACTGATTTGAGGTGAAAAATTTCCAATAATATTTTCCCTGATGCTTAGGCACTAGTTCCTAGCTTTTTCAGATCAAGATTTCCATCTAATCATAGCATCAGGATGACCCATGTAACCTTGTAGGTTAACATGGGACAGTTCATTACAAATGGTGTCAAGTACATGTTTTTATAAGGTATATGTTCATGAATAATCCTCTAGTTATTTGGTGAGTCTAACATATTAGATATAGGGATATCGAGACTCAAGAGGTAGTTTTAATAAGAAACTGGTATAATCTTCAATATTCCGAACCTTGAGTTTCAATGGGTAGTAAGACTTGAGACTTGTATTTTTCTTTTTTTTCAAAATAGGTTTCAGTGTATTTTGATTTGATAACATGGTATTTGAATACTGTATGAGTTTTCAAAGTGATTTTTAGGGTTCTCATTAGTTTGATGGTGTAAATTGAGGAAGAATAATATCTTTAAAGTTAGTCCATATAGTCTGGTAAACAATACTAGGCTTTTCTAGATGTTTTGGAGGGCTTCTCTAGCCCATCAAAAGGTTGAGGCACACCCTGTGATGATGTGCAACCATACCATACACAACTATGCATCCCTCAAAGTTTTTTTTGATCCATTTAGATTCTATATTTCTCTAAAAGTGATTACCACATGTTGGAGATGAACTGACAGTGGATTTTATAGTGTTTAGATGGTTTAAAATATATATTTTTACATGATTTTTGGAATTATATTTTGTATATGAATGATTTTTTAGTGAATTTTCTTTTGTGAAAGAGGGGCATTTCATTATTTTTTTTGATTTAAAATCCCATTTTTTGTGTTGATTGAAGAATAACATAATTTTTCCTTGTAAGGTATTTTTAAATTGGTTTATTTCATGATTGTATTGGGAAAATATTTTTAATTAGAAGTGGGCGTTTTTGTAAATAATTTTTATTTAATATATTCAATATAGAATTAGGAATTTTAACAAGGTTAGTTGGTTTTAAAATAAAAGGGGTTTCCTCCTCTAATATATTCCTCAACAAAAATAGTTTAAAAATCCCTATTTAATGTGGAAGATTATAAAGAATAGAATTTTTATGTTCTATTTTTCTTTTTTTGGTGGATTTCTACTTTTGGATGTTGTCCTTAGTTGATAATTGGTCTATTTTATTTGAATAACGAGGCATGAGGTGATGATGTGAATGTATTACATAATTTTAAGAATTAATCCTTGAAATTTCAAGGAAGAGTGTAGAAGTCCCATATCTAATGATGATCATCTTAGTGAATCCTTCAATCGCATAGTGAATATCCTTTATCTTAGATATTTTTCTATGACATTGAAAATATTGTTAGAGTCGGAAGCATCAAATCACATGGAACCTATATCAAACATCCTAAATCTGTATTTGATCTCATTTAGGGGAAGTCAAGGTCCCATAGAGGTGGTGGAGTTTATCAAAAGGATTAATGGAATGATAAACTCTCATGGAACTGATGAGGATTCATTACTGAGAGGCATAATAAACTATATTCTAAAATTAAGACAAGTGTGGTGGGATTTTATTGTACATTAATAGTTTCAGGAGGGAATGAATTGAAATTCTATAATTGGGTGTCCATTCAATGGTTCAATTCTTATATTGTGAATGTGTAAAAGATCCTGATTTCATGAGAATTCATTAGCATGACTTAATTTTGAAAGTATGTAATTTTTATTTGTTGGATTTGGTGGTCTTATATAATTATATATTCATAAATTACACTATAAAAATAATTTCATTGTAGGAGGTCTTCACCTAGCCCATAGATTAGTAATTGTATGATCTAGATGAGAATATTATTAGGATGTGTTTGGGTGTCTAGGTATATATAATAGGATCATTATAGTAAAAACTTTTGGGCAATTCCTATGTTATTATAAATATTATTTAATGAAACCCATTGAGTGTGGAGTTGGAGCGGGACGAGTTAGTGTTGGATGCTCAAGTTGATTAGGCCTAGTCTGCTTGGGAACATTATGTTTTTTAATAAGAACAAATGAATTGTTTGTTTTTAGTGTGGAAATATAGGAAACATCATTATATATTTCTCTAATTATATAATAAAATATCTACATTGTATCCCATTAGGTTTTCAATAATTCTTTTATAAGATGGTTCGTTAGCAGAACTATCGGGTGTATTTTGGTTTAGAATGGTTATCTATTTTTTGGTTTCCCTTTTCTTGGATTTGGATTTGATTAAATCTTTTGAGGTAGTGATTATTTTATTTTTCAATTTGGAAATACATTGACAAATGTTTGTTATATGTAAATTATTTTTTTGGTTATGATCATTTTTGGTTGGTAGAATATTTCCTCTTGTGGTATATATGTGAGATTTTGGTATTGATGTGTATTTTGTCTCGATGTAATTGTATGAGAAATCAATGGATTCAAAATCTAGTAAATCATATTATTATTAACATATATGGTATATTGTTAGTAGGATATGTGTTGATTTTGAGGACTCTCTGAGATACAGTGTCTTAGGATTCTAGTCTGACTTTTACCTTTTGGAGTCCCATGACCCTAATTAGAACCACATTTTATTTGAATATGTTGTTGGTTTTTGTTTTTGATTGGTTATTTTTGGTTGGGAATTTTTTATTGGACCTATATATGATATTTATTGGATTTTTATGTGGTTTTTCATGTGTCTTATGGGAATTGTATCCTTATAGATGTGATTATTTACATTTTTAGAGTGTTTTAATTAGGGGAAGATTTCATTTTACCAGATTATTTATAGTGAAGATGTTCATATATATAAGAGGAATCCACATATTATTTTCACTTTTCCACCACTGTTGGGTAAGTATCAATTTTTGGGAGACCTAAATTAGGTCTCCACACTCTCAATTCTCTAAGTATTATGGTTGTGGTTGAGCTATGTTTTTATATTGTCCACATAATTTGAGTTTCAGGGGATATATTTCTAGATGACTTGTGTGGGTTGTATCATTCTACTTTCAAGTTAGAATAAACATAGTTATTCTCTATTCCACAAATTTTTACATTGAAATGTGGAGGCTTTTATGTTATGAGACCTTATAAATTTTATTGATAAATTTATAGAGGTAGAAGGCTTCATGGGTGGGAAATTTGTCGTAATATGATGCCAATTTGGTTATTAATATTATAAATTATGGTATATTTAAATTTTTGGTAGTGTTGGAACTGAATTTTTAAATTTAAATGTGTTTTATTCTATTCAACAATTCTCATTTGGTAATTTGAAACCATGAAACATCTATAGAAAAACATTCAAGGATGTTTAGATTAGCTCTGGTGGGGTATTAAATGGTTGGCACATGGTTCTCTAAACCACGTAAAATCTCTAGGTAACTTTATAAATTAGTTGAGTGTGTAAAACTGACCTTCAATGTTGTTATATGATTAGGGGAAACCATTTATCAATATAGTGTCAGTTTTCACATTCCATTCATTAGCTCCCTCAGGGAAAACACATGTTTTGGTAAACCATGAATCTAACTAAACACCATTCATAAATTCATATAGAATTAAAGAATACCATTATTCCCCCTTAATATTTTTATGTTATCTCCCCCTCTTCCTCCCATTAGTCCAAACAACTTCTAGTCATGTTAAGTATAGTATCTTTATACCTTATCCCTTATATTTCCCTCTTTAATTGGGTTCTAGGATATTTTTTAAGGAAAATACTTCATTTAACTCTTATATTGTCCTCCCTTATGTCTCCCATATCTCCATTTTTATTCTTTATTACTACAACTATAATAACCATGAAAGTAGAATTTTTTCTTTAGTTTGGTTCTAAAAATGGGTTTAGTTGGTTTAAGGTTTGTAGAGGAAATTTCATTGCTTGTTTAGGTGTTATCTATTGAAAATGAAACATTAAAACTTGATTCCACTTCAAATGAGGCAAGTGTTTTTATTTTGTCCCTTGTTTTGGTAATTGATGAAATTTTTCATCATTATAAAATAAATTTCAAAAAAATAATTGTTATGTTTGACATACCAGATGAATTAATTAGATTTTTCCCTGGAAACATGGATCAGATTGAAGGGGTTTACTTAAGAATTCAAATTATTTCATATAAATAAGATGCCGAGACAAGCCAAGAATTTTTTTAAAAAATCATGATGAACTTGTAAATGGTATAAATATAAAATTTATTCCTTTTGCTATATTTTGGATATTTTTAAATAAAACTAACAACATATAAAGGATTATTTTAAATTAGAAATTTGATGTTGTTTCGAAATCTATTCTGAAGTTTATTTGAAAGACGGATTTGAATTCATGTAAAAGACATAAAATTATATGTTACATTCCTTATAAAGGACAATTTTCACCTTATTAATATCTTTATGAAATTATCTTGAGAGCCTCATCATTGGTTATTATGCTGGTTTCTCTACATTTGTGGTTGGGTATAATTATTTGATTATTATATGATATATAAAGTGGATATTTTTTGAGAGGGTACAAGAAAAAAGGACATATGGATTTTTTATTCTTTTTTATATATTTTTTTATCTTATAGAGATATTATTCTTACATCTCTATTGGTTTGGTCAAAGTAAACTAGATAACCAAGTGATAGATATTGATTCATTGAATAAATGTTAGATCACACACTAATAAGTGTCCCATTGTTGAGTACTGTAACATGTTTTGGTGGGTTTCATC
The DNA here is from genome assembly GCA_963277665.1 of Viscum album. NCBI lineage: Eukaryota > Viridiplantae > Streptophyta > Magnoliopsida > Santalales > Viscaceae > Viscum > Viscum album. Next base: position 1,782,578,314 of record OY728142.1, read on the forward strand.
AAAGAGTCTAGGGTGGGAAACCTATATTTTTTTAATTTGTTTTACATACAGTATAAGATGATAGTTTTTCTTATGTTTATAGTATTGTTAAGATCATCTCATATTTGGAACTTGTCTATTCTATATAACACTTACTCCATGATTTATGATTCTATATGTTCGATTCCTATTTTATATTTAATTATATACCCAAGTTTCTATTTTTTATGTAACCATTCAAATTTCATACTTTGGTTATATAAGATTGATATAGTGGAACCCGATTATGTTGTTAAATTATTTTATATGGTTGGGTTAGTATCCAAATAAGTTTCCAAAAATAGATTTAGAATGATGGTTTATACTAAAAGTGAAGTGGTTTGTTTTATGTTTTGGATTTTATGAAAGGATTGAAATTATGGAATTGGTTTTTATTTTGTTTTTTTAATAAATGGTAATCATTTTAGGGTTTAAGTTATTTAGCTGGTAATTTCATATTTTAATTGATTTTTTATAAACTAGAATGATTTATTCTCTTTTTATAAGAACATGTAGTTTGGTTTTTTATTTATTTATGTAAATGGATTTTTCTATGAATTTTGATACTATCATGAGAGAAATATTTTATGAAAGGTTATATGTCGACTCCTTGGTGAAATTAGTTTGGGCCTGTTGGCACATACGATTCATACAAATTTGTCTATTTGTGTATATATTATGTTTTTTAGAGGTTCTATGATTAATTTTTTTAATTAATTCTTTTTTATACACTTATGGGTTAATTGAGATATAGTGAGTGACTAGGGGGTTCATGGGGGTAGATTTTATAGTTTGGTTTATGGTTTGTTTTATTTCAGGATATCAATGTATCAGCCATGTTAGAAATCCTTTATTTGATTTTAGTTTTCAATTTTTTGGATCTCATTTTGTATTTATTTGTGTTTGATATTATATAATGGTATGAATGTGTTTGATCCCAAGTATTGGTTATGACTTGTTTGGTTCCTTTATTTGTCCAGATTTACATATCTTATTTTTCATTGGGCATCCAATAGACTAATTATCTATTTTAAATATTTAATAAATGATATAATAATATATTTACTCTTATTTTAAGGTGAAATAAATGACAATAATTTTTTAATTAATTCCCAAATACTACTTTCTAGCCTGTGTGTGTCAGGAATTTCTTGTCAGCTAGTGGTGGGGGACCCAGGTGATGTGCAAGTCATCTTAGAAAAATTGATTTCTATTTGGTAATTTGAAATTGTGTATTATCTACAAATATATGAAATATTTTAGTATTTGTAATATGTATCCTTTTCCATAGATTAATGATTTATTCAATCATTTTACCGGACCTTAGTGGTTTTCAAGGATTGATCTCAGGATGGGTTATCATTAAATAATAGTATGAGGTGAAGATATGCCTAATATATAACTTCTGATGCAGTATAACCACATTGAGTTCTTAGTGACTCTATTTAGGGTGATGAATATTATAATTGTGCTCATGGATTTGAGGAACGGTGTAATATACCCTTAGATAGATTCATTTGTGCTTATGTTTATTGATAATATTCTGATATAATCTCAATCCTATATAGATCATAGAAAATATTTGGCTAATTTCATGGATATGTTTCTAGATTATACTTATATGCCAATATGTTTAATGGTTAATTTAATATATTAGAGGAAAGGTTCCTTGGGAATGGTATTTTTTAAACTAGAATATTAGTGGATCTAGAGATTATGGTTGTTGAGATATCATAAGAGCACCTTAAGAATGTCTTTGAGATCTAGTATTTCTTTGGTCAGACAAAGTATTATTTTTGATCCTATCATTCCACCACATAGATATATAAATGATTCTATTTACTAGGATGGGAATGAAGTTTTTATGGGGTGATAAATGTAAATATTATTTTCTAGATCAAAATAATTATTTGAATCCCAAAAGCAATATTGTATTTTCTGGAATAAGGGAGGCATTATACGATGTGTTGTCGTGATTATGGTGTTGGATTATATTGTTTACTAATGTAAAATTGTGATTTATTCCGGATGCTTCTTTAAGTATTATGTTATATGAGATGAATTTTCCAACTAATTGTCTTGAGTTGGTAGTGGTCGTGCATGCTCTTAATGGTTTGCTCATTACTTATTCAATTAGATGTTTGAGGTATTCATTGATCATAATAGTTTTAAGAATATGATTTCTCACATTTATTTGAATCTTAATTAGATAATATAGGTTTAATATAATCATTAGTTTGTTTTTATGGTACATTGTCTTAGAAAAAGGTATGATGTTTATAATCATTTTAGCAGAAAATATATGGTGGATGTAGTTTATGATATTAAATAAGAGTGACAAATTATGACTATTTTATCATGATTTAATCTTGATTTATCATTAAGTGAAAGTACGTGTAGTTTTAACCTCTTCAAAAATAACCCAATCTTTGATAGAGTGGATTACATAAATTTAGGGTTTAGATTTTTATTTTTAGGATTACCATGATATATTATATAGTAGAGAGAAGACACAAGAATAAAAACTTTTCTAGGACCCTATTTGGAAATTATATTCAATAATAATTATTCCAATTTTCTAATAGGGGGAAGTGATGATATATTTCTATATGTCATGATAGGTTTTTCATCCTAATTTTACTAAATTATACCATGGAGTTCTATGATATTTTTTGTTGATATGTATGAATTGGGAAATTGCTTGTTTGTTTTGATATATTTCACTAGTCTCTAGGTGAAATATGAGCATAATAAGAAAATATGAAAACATTATTCATTACAATTAAAAATTGGAAAGGGGATGATGTCAACCTAGTTTTTTTGGTATTATTTTTTAGATAAAAAAAATTATATAAATTAAATTTGGGTACAAAATATTCAATCGACTAATATATTCCATAATCTTCAAATTGTAGAGACTTATATAATTGTGGAGTTTAGGAGGATTTATTTTAAAGAGACTATGTGATGTTATGGGATACCTAATATTTTTGAATTTGATCATGATATGAGATTCACATATATATTTTTAATGGGAATGCTAAAAGAATTGGTAACTTTAGTGATGTTTAGTACAATTTACTATCTAAAGATAGATCACCATTCAAAGTATACTATTCATGTTTTTGTGGATATTATCTATGAAATGACTCTTGATTTTGGAGGTTCATGGGATTTTATTTTTTCTATAGTAGAGTTTATTTATAAAAAAATAATATATTTTTATATATATGTTTGTGTCTATAAATCGAAATCCATGTTGTTCTCCTTTATGTATGATAAAATATCTTATTGTGTATTAATATCAAGAAACATTCTATATGATTCTTTAGATCATGTGAAAATGACTGGAAGATGTTGGATATGAATCAATGTTGAAAAATTTTATATATTGATAATTTATGAAATCTTATGGAATTTGATATTAGAGATAATATATTACTTAATATTTCCATGGAATTGTGATATCATAGAATTGACATGTAAGGGAAGAATTATAAATGGTTTATTGGACCCCTCAAGATCATGTAAAGTATCGGGTATGTATCTTATAATTGTGAACTATATACTAGTTATAAATTTATGTATTTTTATTTTCATGATATACAACTATGGATGTATAAATTGTATCCATATTATGTGCATCAATGTGATGATGTTGAGTTAAAGATGAATGCCTCTTTCTTTGATAGACTAGTGTGTGTTATTGATCACAATGAGAATTATTTTTGGAGAAGTATTTTGATACATGTAAGTATTATATGTAATCATGGATGTATAAGAGGATACCTTTTATTGTGAAGTATAAATGAGGTCTTAGTGTCCGAAGATGGTTATTAGTGACACTCGATGATTCTTATTTTGGTTCAGAATCCCCATGGTAGGAATGTTGTAATGAACCCAATAATACATATATTTTGTTGATTCAAATTTATAGTTTATGTTTTATTTGAGTTTTTATGGCGGGGTCATGGGTATGGGGGAATACAAGATCAGAGTTGGGATTTAGATAGTGCTATAATTTTTCTAATTGGTGTAATATGGTACCAGTACCTATTTCAAATTCCCATTTTGAGATGAAGGTTTTAGTGGTTGGGATCACCTATGAATCCATCTAGTACTCCGCAGTGGTTAACCTAGGAACCCAATATCATATATTTTGATTTTTTTGAATGGATAAAAAATATAATTTTATTATAATGATGTTTGGTCCGTATTTTTTGATTTCCCATTGTAGTTGTGATTTATAATGATTATTCTTTCCCATAGTCTCTATCAGTCTCTTAAAAAATTAAAGGATAATATTCTTCTTCATAGAAGGTTTTTTTGTGATCTATTTATGTCATTATATCCATCACATGTTTTGATTTTTAAATTTATTTGAGTTTAGGGAGGAATTAATAATTTAGGTGTAAATATTTTTCTTCATGTGTGACTTAGGTTAAATATTGATTTATTTTGTTGTTTTTTTCTTGAATATATTTTATCCATGAATATTTATATAATAATGGATCTTTATAAGTTTTCTAATATGGATAATTATTTTTATTATTAACGAAATATCTTTATGAATGTATGAGTTGTTATTTTTATAATTTTTTATATAATTATATAAATCCATAATTAAAAGATCAAATTAATAATAAAAATTACGAATAATAATAATGTATTTATATATTAAATAATATAATAATTAATAAAAATAAATATTAAAGAAAAATGACTCTAAATTGATGATTTTGTTGATTTATTTTTTGTTTTTTGTTATATAAAATCATATTTTTGTTATATATATTTTAATGTTCCATTTAAGTGTTTTTAATTTATTATATACTTGTTTATCTTGGGTAAAAAAATTAAACACGATGTAAATGGTTGAAAATGGTTGATTACAGATGGATAAGTTCACAAAATGAATTACTTGTTTGTTTTGGTAAACATTAACATGGAAAATGTATGGTGTAAATAAGTATTTTCATGCCAAAATTCACTTTTAATGTGATGGAAAATGACACGAAATTTAGGATATAGTTTCTTAATTTAGATTATTTAGGAAAGTAGTTAATGTGAATAAAAGTAAGGATTTTTGTGTGTGATTTAGTGCTGTAAATTTAGCATTTAATCATGTAAGAGGGATTGGTTTTTTTTTAAATAAGTGTGTTGAGTTGAAAAAGTGTTTATATGATTTGTATGGATTTTGTTGTAGTTATGATGTAGTCGATGAGAGAAATTTTAATGGCGAAGTGGATATGATTGGTGTGTTGTATTTTTTGGAAACATATAAATATTGTTTAAAACTTTTCATCTCATGATTATGGTTTTTAATAAAAGTTTGTTCCATGGTTTTAGAATTAATTAAATATATTTGAAAGGTGTTTTGAGGTCTGAAATTGAATATGGAAGTAATTTGAGTTTCTGGTGACTCCAACATAACATGGTTTCACATCAGAATTGGAATAGAGTTTTGATGTCAAGAACAAATAGAAATCGATACAAGACTTTCAATTTTTCATGGTTTTTTGGCGGGATGACATAACTATGGGAAATGACAGGAAATACTATCCCATAGATTTCACTATAGTGGAATCATTATGAAAACTAGTATGTGATTAAAAATAGGGATCACTATTCTGTAGTGAATGACCAGTGGGTGTTTCCATTGAGATTTCTACCTATGTGAGATGGAATTTTGGCCATATGATGGATCAAACTATGATTATTATCTTGGAAAAAAAATTATAGGGACCATATCCCAATATATATTAAGTTTCCATTTTAGGAAATGTTGAAACGTTGAAAAATTCAATGTTGGAAGAATAAAATTACTATGTATTCTGAAATGGTGAATAATACTTCATGTAGAATCCTGTGGTATAATAAAATTTACATATACAAAATAGAAACTGGACTACATGCCATAGAGACTCAGATTATTGGGATTTATTTCATTCAATTTTAGTATATTTAGATCAGAATAGGGTCCAACACACAAATGATCCATCCATGGTAAGAAAAGAATTACTATTTTGAGTAGATCTTAGGACATGGATTTTAGGTTGACTTGAGAGCCTTTAAATATGAATCTCTGACTTCTTTTTTCCTTACCAATCTTTAATAAGAGAATAATTTTGTTCCAATATCCTTAAAATTAGTGAGAGAATTTTAATGTTTGTTGAAGGATGTTAAATATTTTCATCTTAATGGAATTTTATTTGTTTTTCTACTTCTGTGCAAGATATAGATACATAATAGGGATAAGAGAAGATATAAACTAGAGAGATAAGTAATAGAGAATAATTAGAGATTATACATATAAAAAGAGTGATTTAAAGAAGGAAATGTAAGTGGGAAATGATGTAATGATGAGGAAGATAGTATGAGAAGTAATTTTTTACATGTATCATACTTACAATGTAAATAACTGACTTACTATCATTCATGATAGGAAGATGATAAACGTAGTATATATAGTAATTTTTATAATCAAATTTTGTGAGATAATATATATTTCTTATGGAAATTTTTATATATTTTTAATGCAATGGATTCACATGTGTTTTAGATGCACGTAATAATTGTTAAGAGATGTGTAATGTGAGTTCAAGGATATTCGTTACTCACCTATACCTATAAGAAAATTATAGTTGGTTTTGTTATCTTATTCAATTCAAAATCATAATAAGGATTATGATTATATTTTTATAGGGTATTCATAAAAATCACTATTCCATTTATGTATGTGTGTGTTGGATGTGTATGGATTAAATATTCCAATCATCATAACTGGAAATGAAGTTTACCAAAATATAAATATAAAATGAATTAAAAATTACCAATTCACCCCACTCATAGTGATACCCAAAGGATCTTCTAGGTGGATTAAAGAGTGGTGGTTCCCATAGTTTTTGATTGGACATCTAGAATTTAGAGTTTGAATTCTCTATATGGTAGAAAGAGCCACTAAGTTTTACTATATTAAATGTATAATTATTTTAGGGAATAATAAGGTGAAATTTGTATTTTATGGGAAAAGTTATCATATATTTAAGGATCATATATTTCTATTCTATTTATCTTCTATTTATTATGTTTTTTATACTTCAACTAGTGTATTCATTATCCATTATCAAGGTGATACCATGAAAATAGTAATGAATAATAATCAAGAGAATTTGAGACATTATTATAAAGGTGTTTTTATTATTTTATAGAGAATGAATTATTGAAATTTAAAGGAATTATAATGGAAAAAAGCATATGAGACAATACTATGAAAATCTATGAAGGAAAAAACAAAGGGATGTAGGAAGAGATACTAGTTTGGTGATAGATTATTAGGACATAAAGATTTACGATGATAGTAAACTGGATAGATTATTATTAAGGACTAAAAATTTTGTGAGAATGATCATAGGTTTTTAGGATAATTTATAAGATTCTATAGTTTTGGGAAATATCATGCACATTATAACTAGCATGTTGGGTATAGATGTCTCTGCTTTAGAAGATATTGATCCAAAAAACACTCATTGATGACTTATATAATATTGTAAATTTCTATGGGATAAGAAAATATAATATTTTTAAGAATAATGTTAAGGCATAAAATGGTGCCTATTTTAGATCCATGAAACAAGGGATAGAATTCTTGGTTATAATTAATGAAGAAAAATTAATAACATCATCAATATATAAAAGATAGTGATGGTGTTATGTTGAATGGACAAATATATTGGATGTTCACTACATATGAAAATGAAAATATTCATAATTCTTCTAAAAATTGAGTAAAATTAGTCTACCCATCCAATAGTTCCCATTTATTTTGATCTTTGTGGACCAATGAGGATGAAATCAAATAATGGTGATAATTATTTTATTTCTATCACTAATTAATTCAGTTATATGACTTGTTTCATGTGTATAAGGCAAAAATAAGAGGCCTCAATGATGTTTAAAAGTTTTTAAAGAAGTATATAAAAGTAATTTGGTTTATCATTTTGTAAGATCATGGTATAAAACGGATTTGGGAATTCAGAAGGTAATTTTAAATCTTGTATGAAAAATAATGACATTCAACATGAACATATTACACCACACACACCATAATAGAATGGTGTGACTGAATACAAGAGTATATGTCTAGTGGAGATGGAACATGCAATTATAATGAAGCATGATTCATCTTGATAAATTTGGAGGCATAGTATTAGAGTATTAATTCACATCTAAAACCATTATTTCTAGATAAAAAACTCATATCATTTCACTAATGATATGTTTTATAAAAAATCTAGTTTTTGAAGTATCTCGGTTTGTTTCACAATAGTTTTTTCATCAATGCAGAATTTGAAAATCTAAAAAAATTTGATAAGAGTAATTTTGCTGGAATTGGACATGTATATACTCTATATAGATGAGGATAACACTACTATAAAAAATAAAATTGATATATTTTGGACTAATATAATATAAAGGATTAATAACATTCAAGGAAGTAAGTTTCCCATGAATAAAAAAGTTCAGAAAATTATAATGATTTTGTTTTTTAAATAGAATGTGGATGTTTGTGAAAATAAATTAGTATAGTTGATAAAATTATTGGATAAGGTTACTAAAAAATTTCAAGTCTTGAGGAATAACACGATTTATATCAATTTATTAACCTAAATAAATTTAATTCCCAAAACATTATTATAGATCAAGAAATATTGGTACAAACTATAATATATTTTAGTATAACACATACCTCATTATTTCCTCAAGTAGAACTTGATGATGTTGAAGAATACGTAAATATTCAAGAGTAGATGGATGATATAGATTAAGAATTAGGTAGATTGAGAAAAATGATCAATGGGAGTTATTTTCAAAGACTCCTGAGAAGAATATTATTGGGATAAAGTAGATGTTCCAAAACATGTTGAATGAAATAAGTGAAGTTTTAATAAAGAGTTCAACATTTCTTTGCAGAGGATATTCTAATGTTGATCGAATTGACCTGGATGAAACATTAAAATTTTTACCAAGGATAGAAACCATTTTAATCATTCTTTTTATTCCATCATAAAGTTAATACAAGATATTACAAATTGATTTCAAGTCTAATTTTCATAATGATGAGTAGAAAATGATGTATTGTGAAAACCTAAGTACTTATAAAATATTTTTTATTTTCATTCTAGAATTAAATAATTTAATTCACTATAAATGTATAATGAAATATGTGGTATTTATAGAAATTAATTAATCAATACTAATATAATAGTAACCTCACCTATGATATTATAAATACAATTTTTTTATCTTATAAGTGAAAATATAATAAATTTATATTATGGATTAAGAAAAAAAATGTTTTGAAATTGATAAATTAATTTTTGGTATTTTTGTGATGAATAAATGTTTATTTAAAATTTTATAATTAATATAACGATTTAAAATAAAATTTAGCTTCAAAAAATATATTTATAAATTAATATTTTGTATCATTTGATTATATAGAAATATTATGAGTCCTTAATTATATTTTCAAAGTATTATAAAATCAGTTATAATTTTAAGATTCATATTATTTTCAAGAAATAAAAAATGTAATTAAAAATTAAATTTCTCATATTTATAAATTCATTTTAATAAAATTGTGTTCATTTTTTAATTCTAAATGTTTAAAAATTTTTGGGTAAATTTTTTTTCACTTTTCTATAGTAGAATTCTGGGTGAATTATGAAATAAAATAATTTATGGTATTTAAAAAATACATGAATTATTGATTCATAGATGATATATGGTATATTTAATCCCATAATATTGAACTATACTTATCCCTTTACTTTATTTAGTCTTGGTAAAAAAGGATTCATATTCGTAAGTAAAAATAATAAACAAAGGAATAAAATACTCAAAAAACACTCCTCCACTTTACTCTAAATGACACCCCTCACCACCACTTCTTTTCATAAATAAAGTCCTTGAATCATGATAAATGTATTCAAACTTTCCATCCCAAGACTCTTTCCCAGTTCCAATACCTGATGGAACCAACAAAATTCCCATAATAGGTGCCTTAAGGAGGTACCCAAGGATATGACTTTCAAGAGGTAAAGTCCTCCTTTGTTTTCGTTTAAATTACTTTTCACTTTATTTTATTTTTATATTTTATCCTAAACACTCATAATCTAAGTTAAATGATAAAAAAATTCTTACATATACTGAAATTTTATTATTTTAATGGAATATCAATCATTAAAACTCTTCTCTTTTCATCTTATTCTAAAAACTGAAAGCATCATTCGTGATGTGTTTATCCACTATTATCATGGATGATGTGTTTTTATTTTTCATTAACACCTTCATGGATGGTCCTAAAACCATTATTATTTTTAAATAAGAATTTATTATACATATTATAATTTATATAATGTTTTTAAACAAATATATAATTATTATATTAAATAAAATGAAATATATTCAGGATGCTCTTAAAAACCACCAAAATAAATTAAATCATTTAAATTTATGTTATATCTAATTCAACAAACTAATATAAGAAAAAAATGATATATGTTATCATTTAAAATTATTGAAACACATTAATACCATTTTTTTCACTTTTGATGTTTTTATTCCGTTCGACAAGATGAATTATATTGAACCAACCATGAAAACCATGAAATAAATGAACTAGAAACAATAAAAACAATAAAATATTTTCAATAAATTTTTGGAAATATTTTATAAGAATATATTCTAATGAATAATAGATATCTATATAGTACTAAAATAAATTAATAACACTCTTTTAACCATTATAGAAGAGTTTTGAACACATTTTAATGAAGTTCAACATGAGGTAAGGTATTTTTCTTTTAAAATCCTCATTAATTTTTTTTCAAAAATTTCAAAAGGAATATCATTATAACTTATAGGAGATGAGTATATTTTCATTATTTTATTAATACAAAATTTTTTGAAGTTTTATTTACAAAATTACATGTTTATTTAAAAATAAAATAATTTTCTTTGTGTATAGGGAATATTATTTTAAAATAAGTGTTTTTCGTAAGGAAATGTTTTTATAATGTAGGTTTTCATGTTTTATAAATTTGTTATACGTCTTAGGAATGGTTTAGGATGAATGGTGGGACCTAAATGTACATCCAATTCATTGGGTTTTTTTTTATGTTTTAGGGTTTTCCATAATGTTTATTCCATGTGTAGTGATGATTGTTACATTATAAGGTAGCAACGAGGGTAACATATAAATATAGTTGTGAGGGTTTAAAATTTTATGGTAGATCTAAGGGATATTATCTTAAGTATGTAATTCCCTAGTTTACCGAAATGGTTTATTTATATTATATATTTTTTATGGAATTATTATGTTTTCACAAATTAAGTATATAATAATTTATGTGAGAAATGTATATCCTTGTAAAAATGTTTTCTTATGTTTATATGTATCCATGTACTAAAGGTTTCATTCCTATTTTATGTACCTTACTAATATTATTCTGATCATCCAATGTTTAAAAATGTGTTTCACATTTTTTAGGGACTTTTAAGGGAAAATAAAAATCCGATCTGAATATTATCAATAATTTTTATTAAAATAATTCAATTTTTATTAAGAATATTTTCATTATAGAAGAAATGGATTCTATTTTACTTGTATCATCTTTGTATTCTTATTGGTTTTTATGTACGAATTATGTCCTAATTCTAAAAAACTATAAATTGAAAAGATCATTGGGAATGTAATAATTGTATTCTAGATGAATTAATAAGATTATGTAATGTATTTTTCTATGTCCTTATAGTTTGTATTAGAGCACAGAACAGATACCTTTAGAAGTGACGATGACATTAGTAAAATACCATAAATTAATTTTACTCTGTTTTTTATTTGAAATGATATAGCATTTAAATATTAAGATGTTGCTTCATCTAAGATATGTCTTTTCAGAATGGTTTTTCATAGATGAAATAGGGAAGATGAATAAGGAAGACACAAAAAAGATGATATCTTTATAAATCTACAAGCTTGAGCAGTGGAAATTGGAACCAACCAGTTTGAGATAGTAATGGATATTTTGTTTTGGTAAATAAATGGTGGTGGATTATATGAAATAGAATTACCAAAGATACCATAAAAACATGAAAATAGTGGAACATTTTAGGAGGCAACACCCTCCTACATTCAGTGGATCTTCTGAACAAATGGTGGATAAATGGGGGATTAAATCCCTTGAAAAGATATTCTATTTCAAGAAGTTTTGAGATAATAAAATGGATAGTATTATTGTTTATATTTTTGAATGTGAGGTCGTCCAGTGGTTTTAAATGGTCAATAATATTAAGTATAGTGAGGTGATTGATGCCATGAAATGAGCTGAATTTATAAATTTGTTCCTTGGAATCATTTTCCTAAGCTGGATCAATATAATATGTAAAAGAAATTTATATAATTGAAACTAAATTAAAAAGATTCAGTGGATGTGTATAAAGACAAAAAAACTCATTTGGAAGGGTATTATACAAATATTATTTGTTATCCTGATAGTAAAATCAATCATTTTTACCCAGGAATGAATCCAATATATCGAAAGGATTTTGCCTCCCATGAATTAAAAAGTTTGTAGAAACTTGTCAGATGTGATGATAGGGAAGAAATGAAGTTTTATGATGATCAAAATTACTTTGATAACAACCCAAATAAAAGTTTCAGATGGTAGGAAATGGGTAAGAGTCAATCAAATAAAAATGATTATAAGAATATCTAGTTTCTAGTTTGTGAAAATTATGAAAAAAAGAAAAATGGGGAATGCCTAAAATCTAGTAAGTGTTTTTTATTTGGAATTTTTGGAAATTTGGACCGAGATTTTATTGAAACTAGTCTTTTGTTTAATTTTTATAAGAAAACTATAAAGTGTTTTAATTATGATGAGATGAGTAATTATGAAAATACCTTCCCCTAAAATGATATGAATGATTGAAAATATCCATAATATAATGAGAAAAGTGTAGTGAAAAAATTTGTGACTAATTCATCAGATGCCGGTCCATCAAATAAAGTGGTATCATGCACATTATTTTTTAACTCATATTTTTCTAATTTCTTGTCTAATATAAGGTCTACACATTCCATTTTTTTTTTGAAATTTCCTGTTAAATTGGAAAATTCACCACAATAAGTGAAACATGAGAATTTGGTTAAAACCCCATGGGAACTATTAGGTAAAATATTAATTTAAATTAACTTCATATTGATTTCCCTATAATATAATTATATAAAAACGTATTATTTTTTACTCAGTAGAGTTTGATGTTCTTCTTGGTATTGAATGAATTTCATTTTTATCTTATTAAGATTGATTATAGAGCTAAACAAGTTTTTTTCCAGAAAGAGTTTCATTTTGTATACTATAATGAACCCATACCATTGATAACATATCAAGAAGTTTAGAAACTATTAAAACATGGATATTAAATTTATATTTCACCTATAATTGAAAACAAGGGAACTGTTCAGATTAATGATGTCTAGTGATAAATGAATACCAGGATGTTTTCTTGATGTGTTGATTTGTGTTATACATAATAAATAAACTCAATTTTTTATTATCTTAGTTCCTGTTTCTAATCAATTCTCAATTTCCCCTTCTTGAATGGTTCAATTTGAACTTTTATTAATTAAAAATCCCTTATAGAAGTTTCTTAATAAATTATTAATTCATATTTTCACTTCCCCATCGGGTGATCCTTTTTTTCTTTAAAAATAGTAATGGTTACATGAGACTTTTAATTGATTATAGTGATTTGAATAACATGGTTGTTAAGAATAAGTATAATTTAACTCATTTTAGTGAATTTTTTTATTATATCCAAGTATCTAAATATTTTTCCAAGATTGATATGAGAATTGGGTACCATCAGCTGAATGTTAAGGATGATGAAATTCAAAAAAAATCCGAACAAGATATGGGCATTATGAGTTTTTTATTATTGACATTGGGTTGGAAAATACCCCTATAGTATTTATGGATCTTATGAATATAATATTTAGTGAATATTTGGATAATTATTTTTATTGATGACATTATGGTGTTTTAAGAAATTTATTAAGATATTGAGAAACATATTAGGATTCTTCTACAAACTCTCAAGAAATGTTATACGGAAAATTTAGGAAAAGTGATTTTTGATTAAAATATATTTCATTTCATGGGATCATTTTCAATAATGATGGAATACTAGTTGATCTAGTAAAAATAAAATTGGTTGATGAATGGTCAAGATGTAGAAATATTTTCAAGATTTTTTTTCTTAGACTAATATGATATTACCGGCGGTTTGTTAATAACATCGCAGAATTTTCTATCCCACTTACTAAGATGACATGGAAATGGGTTAAATTTACCTGGACTGAAGAATGTGGTGTTTTTTTCAAGAACCGAATAAGATATTGGTGAATGGTTCAGTTTTTGGCCTATTTATTCAAATGGTTATATTTTTAAACTTGATTGATGCTTCATTAAAGGAACTTGGATGGGTTATGATGTATAATGATCAAGTAATTGCTTATGCTTAAAGAAAACTAAAACATTATGAGTTAAGTTATCACAAAAATTAATTTTAATTATAGGATTTCTGTTTCACGTTAAAAATCTAGTGACATCATTTACATGGATCAAAATGTGAAATATAGATTGACTAGGAAATGTTTAAGTATATATTCACTCAGAAGGAACTAAACATGAGGTAGGGAAGATGTCTTGAACCGATAAAATATCATGATTGCATGATCAATTGCCATCCTAGAAAATCAATCAATGTGTCAAATACCTTGAGTCAAAAACTACATGCTACATAAACCGTGATATGTTTGGAACTTGAAACTGTGATTAATTTTTTGATGAATTTGGGATTGGAAGTTGTTGGTGTCTGAAATTCAACTAATTTGTTTCAGGTGATAGTGAAATAATATCTATCATACAAAATTAAGCATGTGGACCAAGAAGAACCTAAGTTACAGAAAATGGTAGGATTGGTGAAGAATTATAAAATTTTAGATTTTAAAATTAATAAAGATTGTGTTTTAATATTCAGTGATAGATTATGTATGTATTGTGAGTCAATGTTGAATAAATATTTATCATGTGAAACTCATAGTTCTTTGTTTTATGTTCATCTAGGAAACCCTAAAATATTCATAAACCATCAAAAGTATTACTAGTTGGATGGAATAAAAATATATATTACTTATTTTGACATGAAATGATTTACTTTTGAATAGGTTAAAGTAGTGTGAATACTACCAAAGGGGATGTTGTAGCATTTTCTAATACGAGAGTGGAAATATGAGAACATATCTCTATAATTCATGGTGGTACTACCAAATAATTCACGAGCTGAAAGTGATATTTGGGTTATTGTTGATCGACTGACTAGATCTGCTCATTTTAATCCTATTCATGATAATTTTTCTTTATATCAGCTTTCTCAACTATACCTAATTGAGATAGGCATGTTACAACAAGTTACCCTCTCTATTGTATCTAACCATGATACTAGGTTCACATCTAGATTTTTAAAAGGACATCAAAAGTAATTGGTAATTAAATTAAATTTTAGTATATCATGTAATCATAAATATGATGGATAGTCAGAGATAAAAATTCAAAAATTATAAGATATGCATTGTGAATGATAAATAGATTAACATGGAAGTTTGGATCAACATATTTCTTTAGTTTAGTTTTCTTATATTAAATGTTTTCCTTTGATTATACGTATCACCACTTTTGATGAATTATGTAAAAGTAGTGTAGAACTATAGAATATTGGGATGAAGTTGATGAATACATGTCGATGGGACCAGAATTAGTAGAGGAAGTGGATGAGAAAGTGGAGATGATCTAGGAACATATGAGGATAGTTCAGAGTAGAAAGAAATGGTATGTATATAACAAGAGGAATGACCTTTTTTTTCTAAATTATAGATCATTTTTTATTCAAGATATATCCATGAAAAAGTTTTATTCATTTTTGTAAGAAATGAAATATATGTTCATGGTTAATTTGACCTTTTGAAATCATAGAGAAAGTTGGACCATTTTCACACTGAGTAGCCTTTACTCTGATTTTAACTCATGTAATTTTTTTTCATGATTCAATGTTAATAATGAATATTCTAGATTCATCTCAAGTTTTTATTTTATAAGTAATTTAGTTGAAAGAGAACCTTTCCTATAAATAAAAAACGATTAAAATTCATTATCATAGAGAGAAATTATTTCATGATAAGGTAATTCCATGTGTTATGGTATTGTGGAAAAACCATATGCTTTAATAAGAAACATGGGAATTTGAAAATTAAATTAGGTAAATGTATCATCAGTTGTTTATTAAGTGAATGAAAATTTAGTGGATGTATTTTCCAGAATGGGGGAGAATGTAACAACATAGGTACTTATAATTCATTCATTCTAGAAATAAATAATTAAATTCATTATAAAGGTATACTAAAATATGTGGTATTTATAGTAATTTGGTAAATCTATACTAATATAATTATAACCTCACCTATGAGAGTAAGAATACAAATTATGTATCTTATAAGTGAAAATATGAATAACCTATGAATTATTGAGTCATAGATGATGTATAGATGATGCAATACCATAATATATAATTATTCTTCTCAATTTACTATATTTATTCTTGGGAATTAAAACTATTCCTTCTATTGAACCAACATAATTAAATAGTGAATAGAATAATCAAGAAACACATCTCTCCTCTGCTATAAATGCCACTCCTCACCATCAATTATCCTTACCCATAAAATCATTGAAACTTATTTAATTTATTCCAAATTACATTCCCAATTTTCTTCCCCTTGTCCAAGACCTGCTGGTCTAACCAAAAGGATAAAACAAAGTTCCTTAGGTAGCTTCTCACAGATAATAAATTCAATAGGTAAAATCCTTTTTCATTTTCATTTAAATTTATTTTAGATTTATTTTATTCTATTATTTTCTCCTCACATCCCCTCGTCAATATGAATTGATAACTAAATTATCTTAAATATAGAATAATTCTGTTGTGTTAATGTAATATTCATCATCAAAACTATACTCTTCTCATTTTATAAAAACAATTTATAACATCACCTCTGATGTGTTGATTTTCCTTCACTATGTACAAAGTGTTTTCATTTTCCATTACCTATATCATGTATAGTAATAAAACCATTAATATGATCAAATTATTTTTTACTATACATATAATAATTTATGTATGTTTATGGAACCAATATAAAAATATAATATTGAATAAAATGATATAAGTTCATGATGTTCGTAAAAACAACCAAAATATATTAAATCATTTTTTAATGTTTTATCTAGTCAATGATCCTCATATTATAAAAATTTGATATATGGTATCATTTAAAATTATATAAATATATTAATAAATTTTATTACTAATTATATAATATTCCTTCCATTCTACAGGAAAATCCATAATGAAGCAACACTGAGAAACATGAAATAAACAGTCTAGAAACAATAAAAATAAACTTTTATTATCAATAAATGGGTGGAATGATGTCATAATAATATCATATAAAGAATTATAAAAATGAATATATTTCTTTAATAAATTAATAACACTCTTTACACCATTAAACAAGATGTTTGAACTCATTTTAAAGAATTTAAACATGAGTTAATGGATTTATCTTTAAAAATCATCTTTAATGTAATTTTTTAAAAATTTAAAAAATAATGTTTTTTAAATTACACGACACTAGAAGATTTTTCATATGTCATTAAACCGTAAATATTTATGTTTTATTTACAACATTAAAATTTTATTTACAAATACAAAGTTTTTTAATTTATTTGGGTAAAATTCTTTTAAAATAAGTGATTTTCCTCAAGTAACGTTTTTATGAATAAGGTGTTCCAGATTTTTTATTTTGTTATGGTATTGGAAAATTTTTATGATGAAGGGTGGGGCCTATATCTCCCTCTAAGGCATTAGATATTGTTTTTTAGAATATGACAATGATGGTTATTCTGAGTTTAACTGTGTTGGCTACATCATAAGGTAGTCATAAGGGTTACATTTAAGGTAGTCATGGGGGTTGTAAGTCCTATGGTAGGAATGAGGGTTGAAATATTATGTAAGTAATTCCACAAGGTAAGTAAATCCTTTATTTATGTTTTCTTTGTTTTAAGTAAATATCATGTTTTCACAATGTAAGTATATGATACTTTAAGGGTGAGAAGTTTATCTTTGTGAAAAATATTTCATATGTTTATAAGTATTCATGGACTAATAGTTTCTTACCACCCTCTTCTGTCCCTTTATGAGAATATTTGTGCCCATCCAATATTTTATTATGTTTTTTTCATCTGATTGAATGCTTATTAAGAGAATAAAATAATCCCTTATGAATGGTATGAATAATTAAGATTAAAAGAATTAATGTTTTATTAGAGATGTTTATATTAAAAAAGGGAGGGGAACTGTTTTAGTAGTATCTAGTTTGTATTCTTGTGGGATGCTTTTAGGAATTACGAACTAGTTATTTAAAACCATAAATTGAAATGATATATGGTAATGTGAAAAGTGTATTCTATTTGAATTAACTATATTATGTAATGATTATGGTCATTTCCTTATATGTATTCATTTAGAAACCATGTAATTTATTCCTTAGAGAAGATGAAAACTATTTTTTTGGTTAAATAAGGATTTATATGTTCTGAAAGAAGCACTAAAAGCATGATATTCTAAGTTCAATACCTACATTAAAATGTTAAATTTTAGAAAGTGAACAGTGGTGAAAAATATCTTAATTAATGATTATAATATGTATATTTCCTTTTTAGTTTCTATATAGATAATATATTTTTTAAAAAATTATAAATATGTTTGTGAAGATTTTGTTTAGGGTATGAAGAATCATTTTGAAATTTCCATGATTTGGTAAATGAGATACATTCTTTGCCTAAAAATTTATAAGAAAGATTATATTTTTCATTCAAAAAAATAGCAAAATAAATAAATTCATACAATATTTTGAATAGTGGATTCAATGTTTGAATACCACAATTTTATTAGTGAGAATAAAGCTGGTCAAATATGATTAATGAAAAAAAGTGTTTCTAAGTGAATAAAATAAATTTAATGGTATTTTACTATACTTGATATCTTCAATACCATATTTTGATTATGTAGGTTCACTTTCTGTGAGGTATTTGAGTTATAAGAAAAATATCATTTCAATGATGGAAATATAATTCTTAGGTATAATAAATGTATAATAGGTTTTGTTCAGATATAATGCTCTAAATATTAGCTTGATATTTTTTATTATATAGATAAAAATTGGACCTGATGTATTGATGATAAGTGGTCCATATCTGGGGGAATTTATTTCATTGAGAAATTTTTTTTCTTTCCACTAAAAAATTACATTTGAATTAATTTTATCACTACTAAGGTTGAATATATGACATCCACTTATTCCATAACCTAATTAAAGTAAATGAAGACTCAAATGTAATATCACAAAGTTCAATTGTTGTTCCCAATATTTTTTGGATGTGATAATCAATGTGTTATCAATCATTATATGAATCTAGTTCGATATTCAAGATAAATGAACCTTGAAAAAATATATAATTTCAACCAGGATATTGTTTAAATGAATGAACTAGAATTTGAATTTTTTCCAATTGGTGTGCTATCTTTTAATTTCAAACATAAGTAATGTTATAGTTAAGTTGATATAATTGGCATGTTATCTTTTAATTTAGACATATAAATCATTTTTAAACTACAGTGATTCACGATGATTCATCTAATTTGTTGTTCATTAAATGGTGTGGTAATGAATTGAACATCTAAGAAGGCGATTTAATTTGAATTTTTGAAAATAAAAGGCGTTGGAGTGATTAGTGACTCTAACACATCATAGTTGTAAATAAAAATGGGTATAGAGATCATCTGTGAAGTCCAAACGGTCAAATACAATAGAAATGTGAATTTAATTGTCTTTTATATGGACGATTTACCTATGATAAACCAAGAGACAAGCTATGCCGAGGATGCCACTATGGTGGTATGATGAGGAATAAATTTCTGGGAATCAAAATCGGGACCACCAAACCATATTGAATGATTAGTGGGTTCTTAAATGATAATTTTATATAAAATAAACCAATATATTGAATTTTATAGGGAAATGGATATGATGACTATTTGGGATACACAAATGGCATAAACAACTTCATGGTTTCTATTTGGTGTTGGTTTTAGAGAATGTTGAAAATGGAGGCATTTAATATTGAAAGATTGATATGTTTGGAAAGTTTGAAACTGGTATTTATATATCACTGAATATCCAATAGTGTAAATAAAATTTTACTTTTGAAAATATCAGGTTGAAAAAATTCCATTGTGATTGGGAATTTATAAAATGGGTTACAATTAGTTATGTTTAGTTAGATGAAAACGAGGTCCAACACAACATGGTTTCATCGATAGTAAAATTAAAGTCCCCATTTTGAGTGGATCTAATTTTATCAACCATTATGTGAAGTCATTTTTCAACTATAAATATTGAAAAATATATCTAAGTGGATCCAACATCTTGAAAATGAGTGGATGAAGTTAAAATTTATTTTAAGGAAGTTAGTGATTCATATTAAAATATGAAATTATAATTTGAACATATATGATATTCCATTTCAATGAAAGATAAAGAAATACTAGGGAGAAAATATAATATTGAAACTAAAAATTCACTTAATAGATAATAATTAGAGATTATACATAGAAAGAGAGAGAGAGATAGAATATTAAGAAGATGATATAGAGGAAGAATAATTAATGAATAATTAGATAGGCTGGGAAGTGGTTGTGTGCATGTACTATTTATAAAAGGTAAATATGTGAGTTTCTATCATTCTATAGGAGATAAATAATATCTCAATACTATTTCAACTTTATAATTTCATATTTGTTGGAATATTAATCATTATTTTTCAATATTTTTGTATCATTAAAATCTTTGGATGAACTTTTTTTTCAATATGCACTAATTAATTATTGACTGATATGTAACATAAGATAAAGTATATACACTAATGTCCAATAACAATATGGTAATTATAGTGGGTTATGTGATATTTGTTAATTCCCATGTACTCTAAGGATCAACCTACTATTTTAGAGACAAACCTTGTAAATCACTACGCTCTTTTTGTTAGTGAGTTTTGGGTGTGTTTGGACTTGAGATACAACTCAAATTAAAATATAGAGAATATTTTTAAAATTAAATATAAAAATAATTTAAGAACACTAATTCAACCCCCGGTTACCTCTTAAGGACCCTGCATATGGTATTATCAAGGTGTTTTTTGCAATATTATTATGTTGTTTGAGTGGCATAAATTAGGTCAAAACAAGATCTTTTATTGAAAAATTAAATGATGATGATATATTTTACAGTAATCATTTTTATAATGAAATCTATTATGAATTCTTTCAGTTTAAGGAGGATTTGGTAAGGCAATGATATGTGATATTGATGTTCGAGAAATATGATTATGTTTTCTCACGTTAGGCTTAAAAAATATTTTTATTCCATGAGTATAGAATTTGAAATGATATGATGTAAAGAGTTTTTGTGATGAGATAATGATCAACCATGTGGTTGGAAACCATGTTCTATGATTTTTAACATTGGATGATTAAGGTACAAGTTTTTTTACTTGTTTTGTACCTAATATTTTATTAGCATGATAAAATAATATTTCTAAATTACTATAATCTTTAGACTATTTATATGATCAATTTTAACCCATTTTACATTTTGGGTTATAGTGATTTAAATTGAGAATTATATTCTGACTCCTAGTACATGAAAAACTCAAGTATTTATAGAATATATACATGAAATTTTAGGAAATGGATAAAGGAATTTGTATTTAAGGATAATTTTAGGAGACATCATGGAGATGAGTTAATGTGATTTTAGAGTTGTGTAGAAGGTTTTATCCACATATTGTATAAATTTTGTTTTAGTTATGTTGTTCACACTTTTATACATGGATTTTATATTTAATATGTGTTCAGTAGTGTTTCATACATTTTAATTTATGGGATGATGTTTTGAAATATTTATGTCGATTATATTGATTGACATTGAATATTTTTATCATAGTGTTAATTTTTCTACTTTGACTTAATTGACATTTATAATTTATATCACCCCCAAATGATACTCTTAGTCCCTTGATTCTAGTCAATAACCTTTGTTTATAAGTTAGATAATTTTAGATTGTTTGGTGTCTTATATCATTAGGATGGTCAATATAGATAGGGTGTTATCCTTATGTTGGACTCAAAACATTATGGAAAATGTATCTCTTTATTTATAGTGGAGGGTACTTTGTAAATAAAATATTTTATTTTATCTCAAATTTTTTTATAATGGATTTTAAAAAAAATAGTTTTTCTATATATATAAAATAAAATTTTCATAATCAATCATTGAATGATATATATGATAGTTTATAAAAATTAAATACATGATTTTTTATTTGAATAAATTTTAAATGATTGTAAAATTTATGTCATTTCATAGATTTAATTTATCTAAATGAATAAGTCATTGGATGAATTAAATATATTCATTCCACAAGTGAGTGACCAAAATCAATTTCAAATTCCTAATATTTATTCAAAAAATAATTGTAGATTCATTCAAATACCCTCTTACTTGAGATATTCTTGGGTTATATAAAAAAACGAAAATATTATTATTTTTTCATATTAAAAAAATGATAATATAATTAAATTAAAAAAAGTGGAAATATATTTTCTTTTTATAATTTCATATAAAATAGTACACCATTAATTTTATCCACTAATAAACATATTTAAAACATTCACAACAATAGAGGAATATTGTGATACACACACATTTTTCCTTTAATAACATCATTTATTTATAATTTTGTTTGATTTCAATTAATGTAAAAGTTAGATGTTTGATTATTCGATGTTGTTCATGAGGAAATGTCTTTAACGTGAAAAAATAAGATAATTATTATTGGTTACATAAGATTAGGTAAATTTTCAATTTTAAATTTTCTCTCTACGGTTTCTCAATCATTTGAAAAAAATAAACAAAACAAATTTGAAAAAAGTGGAATAATTATTCACTATTTTAATTATATGATTTGAGAACATAAGATATAATAATAAAGAAGCGTGTTTAGAAATTATTAATTTTATAGAGGATTGAGTCAATTATTTTTATTTTTTTGAGTTAATATTATTCATTATAAGTTAAATACTTAAGCCTTTATTTTGGACCCTTTGAATATTCACATCATTATCCACAAACCCTTATCCACAAAATAACATTCTTGAAATTTATATTAATTAGGGTAGTTTTATTTGTAATGTGAGGATTTATATATATAATATAACATTATTCATGGATTTTAAAAACATATTATTAATCATAACCCATTCAAATGATTTTTATTTTAAGAGAAAATAATTTTTTGAAAGGTAAATAAAATATTGATCATGAATATTGTGTAATGGTTGAAAGATAAGAGTCAATGAAACGTATAATCAAGTGATGTAATTATTTTAGGATATTTAATTGATTATTTAATAATCCAAACATATTTCATATAAGTATTTTTAGTTTATTTTTTTATATTGGCATAACGATTAAGAATTTCCCAAATTAAAAAGATCATTTATTTCTGATTAATGTTGAAGAATTTTTTTAAAGAAAATAAAAATATTATGGGTGTATAAATTTGATACATTGATTTTATATTAATTTATACATTTTGTTTTTATAATTAAATTTAATTCATTCTCCCTAAATTATTTTGTTCTTGATACTTTTCAAGCAATTTAAGTGTTATAGTATTCAATGATCATATAAATAATTTTATGAAAACAAGGTAAAATCAGGACATAGTTTTTAGTAAACTGTGATTTAGTCATATACATAGTGTTTCATTTAAAAAAAAAATTTCAGGAACCATAATCATAGAATCATTGTTAAAAAATTGAGAATTATGACTAGGTAAACCATGTAGTGGATTGATGAGCTAGTAATTTTCCATAACATAAGTTTTGGTGTTTATCAGATAGCAATAAACCATCTAATATTATTTTTTTTCTATCCAAGGATTATAATTAATAAAAATAAAATGTAAATTTCATTAGAAACCAAACAATGGTGGGCTTTATGAGCTAGTAAATAAATTTTTTATTTCAATTATAGTTTTTCCCTAGAAAAAAAATTGAATTTTTTTATTAGATAAGAAATTGATGTTATTTTTTATCCTACTTCACCATGTTTAATCTAGATTTATAATTATTTTTGAGACATTTTGACATAGATATGTGCATTATAAAATTCTCATTGGATATTTTATCTTCTAGAATCAATCTTTGTTGGTTTATACCATCTCATTTAGTATATTTTAATACAATTATGGTTGAGGATTGTATAATTAAAAGTGTTTAGTCTATTTAGATGTAAAAATTAATGAGTAGAAGAGTGTGAAATAAAATTAATTAATAATTATTTTATAAATAATTTCCTTAAGGGATGATATCTATGATAGTCGAGATAACTGAATTTTGAATAACAATTTGGTTCCATCATTTTGATATATGGTTGAACTTAATTATCTTATTTTTATTTCCATGTTTTATATATAGATTTAGATTAATTTATATAGATAGAATTAATTTAATCAAATTGAATTTTATAATAATTAAAAATATCTGAAACCAATTAATTAAATGGAATTATCAATAAAATGGATAATTTATTTTTATGAGAACCCATACTTGGAAATAAATATTTTAATTATTTTAAAGTTAATTTTTTTTCATGTGTGTAGAATTTAGTTTTTGGTTTCCAAATGAAATATTCTATGATACTGTGATCATGGCTTAACAATTGGTATGAAAACATTTTTTTTGTTTTACAAGGCTTTTTCCTCATGAGAATTATATTTTGAATTATATTAATTATACCATAGTTGTTTTCGATGTGGTTAAATTTAAATAATTTATTAACTATTACACAGATTGGAAGTTATGGCACATATATCAATGCTAGAACAAAAATAAAAATACATAATAAATAGATATGAAAATGAAATCATAAATTCAATCACAACTACTATAAATTTATCTATATATATAATCATAAATTTTAAAAAATAATTTCATGAAATTTACATTCAATTGGTTTGTAAAAATATAAAAAATTAAATATAATCATAAATAAAAATCCAAAATAAAATTATAGGGATAACATCCTTGATTGTGATAATTTATGTTATCTGCTTTAATGACCTTCCCTACACATTGAATATGTTATTATATTTTCCATAAAATTATTTTCATAAATTAATTATAACTAAAATAACTTGTATTATAATCTATCATTCAATATGAAATACTATCCATCAAGAAATTTACTCGAAACAATTCAATTACAAATTAGAGGATATGATAAACAAAGTCAAATTTTTCAATATCTGATGAAAAAATGAATGTTTTTTTTCTAACTTGACCATGTCTATATTATATATTATCAATGGTTAAAAATGAAAAATGAAAAATAATTTCTTTAGTTCCATGAATTGGATTATCTTATTCATTGTTTAATAGTAAAAGTATTAAAACATAATGATATATAACTTTTGTAGTTTCTTTAAAATAACCATAATAATGAATTAAATTGGTGGATGTATAGCCAATAACACTATTTTATATTTCAATGTTCATAAAAAATAACCCCAATGTGGAAATAAAATGTATATAGAACTATAAAATTTTAACAACATGTCATAATATATATAAACTTTCATATAATTTAAAATTTTATTATAAAATTATGATTACATTGTTCCAAAAATTTGTTGAACTATATGTTTCAGATAATTAAATTAAAGATTATGGTTCAAAAATAATTAAACAATATTTTTTAATGAAAATTAAATTAAATGTATATATAATCATAATTTTCGAGAAACTCAAGAATTTATATGAAAAGTACTTTTTGGATCTGATAAAAAGTAGAGCATGGCATTTCATGTGTCACCTAAGAGATATATTTCCCATAATGCATAACATCATGTGATAAGGATAAAATTCCATATTATAATGAAACATTAAGAAGATATTTTATATAAATTACTATATCAATTTAATAATTTATGTGTTAAAAAACATATATAATGAAAATGAACCCACACATTACTATACATGTTAAAATAAATTACCTTTATATTTGGGCCTTTATTTAACTGAGTGGGTTTATATATATTTTTTGAAATCACGAAGATATAAAACAAAAATAAAAATAAAAAATTCATTAATTCAAATGAGACTTCTCTTTTGATTCATATGGAGGTTCTCATAGTCTAGAATTATGTTTTAATGTATTATGTTAATGATTGGTGGGATACATTCAACTGAATTGGTTGGGACCAACAATAGTAAATTAACTAGTTATGTGCTCATTCAACTAGATCATGAAAATAAAATATGATGACGAAATGTGAGTTTATAAATTGAGGAGTATTGATATAATCATATATTAATTTTTTTTTCAAATATCTCATATTAAAATATATTGAACATACTTGTATGAATATGTTAATAACCATAATAAATAGCGTGAAATATTATGATGGAACAAATAAGAAACTATAATTATAATTAACCATCAAAGTATATTTTTCAGGAATTTTAAATGAATTTAATAATTTCTTATGAGAATAATGTTCCTTAAAGTACTATATAATTTACCATATGTCACCTCAACTATCATTAAAATGGAAATTAATGAATGTTTTTCCTTTGTACTTATCATGTATTGTGTATCAAGTATATATTCCATGATACAACCAAAACAATATATATGAAATGGTTTTTATTATCTATATTTTTAGATAAAATATCATAAATTGAAAGCAAGTTTACAATTCCATTTATGACCCTAATGTGGTGAAAATATATTTCTACCTTTTTTGTTATTTTGAATAAGATCAAAATTGTGCCACAAATTTTTTATTTCCACTATATTTTATTTTAAAATATATATTTTTATTTTAATATAAAATTTCAACGTAATTTTTCACCTTGAATAAAATAAAAAAATAATGAATGAAATTTATAAAATTATACACCATGAAAATGTTCTGAAGATATTTTTATGTTAAAATTTTAATCCCCTTTATGATTTATATAATTGGTATTTTTTTCCCTATACCTATAAAATGAAACATAATATCTTTAAAAATTTTGAATGGGTGGAGTAATATTTGTATGAGTGATGTATTTCCAATTTTTATAGTGCTCATGTTTTTGTTATTTTTTTTTCAATAAGTTCATGAAAATTCACATTATATTCTATAATGTGATAAATGTACATAATTATTGAAATAACTAATTTCACATATAAATGAACCACAAAGCCTAAATATTTTCGTAAAAATAGAGAAAAAACATAATTTTTTTTTCTTTTATATCAATAATAAAAATTTATATTTAGTTTAAAAATATCAATATGTTCTCTAGGTCCCTTTGGTGTAAAAATAAGATTAGAATATATAAAAATTGTTTTTTCATTTATAGATATAAGGGATGGTTATATGGAATGAACACCATGATTCATGTACTCTGGTTTGAAATTACCACTTTCTTGTATATGGAAAAATCATAAGAGGCTAATCTCATTATTGAAAAATGATTATCCTAAAAAATCATGAGTACCTAATATCATACTATTTTCTTAATGTAAACCCTATTGGGTGTTTTATGTGAATTTTTTTCTTAACTATATTTTATTTTTCATGATCCACCCCATTGGGAACCCCTTTTGAACCTATAGTGAATATGAGTGTGACCCCTAAAACCAGCTTCCATTAAGACCTTGTTTGGAGATAAGCACTGAGGCTATAAACCATATATAATTGAATAATTACCCTCATATATCTAGATAAAACATAATTAAACCACTGATCAATACGATCATATAAATAAAAAAATATCCACAAATATCCCGCAACGCTTGAATAATCCAGACAAAAAAAATTACCAAAATAAAATACTAATAAATTTGTTAGGAAGTTACTCCATAACCAATACCAATATCCAAGCATGTACATTAATACTCAGTCACTAAACATTCTAATGAATCCTAAAAAATATTTTATGTATATATATTGCAGACGTATAACATGTATACTTAAAGAATCATTTTCAAGAACTCTTAAGAAGATTTGGAAGGAGAATACCACGATATTTATGGACATACAACCAGAACAAAAAGCACATAACATGTAAAATTGTACCCTTATTGATCCATGAACACTGAATAAATATTATGTAAATATAATACAATAGATTCATGGATTATAATAAAGGAACCCTATAATCAATTCCTGATTAATTTTCCACTATCACACACCAACATCATACATACTCATCTCAATCCGCTATATAGATAAATGTGATGTCGGTCGGGTCACAAACCTTCCTAACCCAACCTATCTTAGTGCCCAATATATCTTGATGGCATCAGTTAAAATCCATATCTTCAAATAATTATACATATCCACTTTCTCATAACCAATATAAAAACTATTGACCCAAATTATTTGGTATCATTAAAATTAAGGACATAAACCCTGTTCCCCCTCTTACTATAATCGACTATAGAATAAAAATAGTATGATAAATACACTATAAAAGGGAGTGGGGTGGAAATTTTAGTTTATAAATTTTTTTTTTTCATTACCCTCAAAATATTTATGTATCAGAACATAAATGAATCAATATATGAAAAATGTAAAATTAGAATAAAAAATATTTAGTATCAATATTTAACAATTAATAATGAACTTCTTGTGAATAATAAAAATGTAAAACTATTGGTTTTAATATCCAATTTTGATATAATATTCATCACATATAAAATATATAAATATATACTATAATGATTAATTAAATAATTATTAAAAGAGCATGGGTTTTCAAATGAGTTATGTATTTTTTTTTCTTTTTGGGTTAACTCCTTCTTTTTGGCATAATGAGTCTTCCCAATGGGATCATTAGAGTTTGAAGGGGAGTACATGGCTTGTTTTGAGCTCAAATACTGAGTTTTTGGAAATGTAAAATGGGTCGTATGTTTAGTAGAAACCATACACTCATGCCTAAGAGTTTGGTGAAACCTTGTGAAGTGGTACATACCTCTTCTAAGGGTAGAATGGTTTTGAGGAAACCATGTAGATATGGTCACAAACCCATGTTTGTAGAATTTAAATTTTAGCTGATGCGTAGAATACAGTTTACACATGTTTAGTCAAACCTTTTACATGAACCATGCGAGACCCCCATGAGAGAGTAAAGGATGCACACTAATCACAAGATTTGTCCAACTGTGTAGCCAAACCGTGTGACCCACTATTTTTTGTAGATATTGTTATTTTCCCTTAATATGTTCAAAACAAAAACCCTCATTTTATTTATTCTTATCACAAAATAGATGGGGATTCCTTCTCCCATTTGAGGTTCTTTTGATGTCTAATCTTTGAATTTATCTTGATCATCCATTTGATCTATGATTTGAGCAATGATCGAGGCATTGGATTACTAAAGGTATGTTATTCAATAATCATATATCATTATTCATTTGTCTTTGTATCGATAGAGTTATTTAGGTAAAATATAATATGACCTGTTTCCAGTATTGTAATATATTATTCTTTTTTCATTTTATAAGGATTGAATTATAGTTTGATTCTGGAGATTACTCTTATACAGACCTACAGTAGGTGGAATATACAATTCCCTTGGGGTTTTATGTTTTATAATAATAGTTGATGTCATGTTGTGCACTAGACTTTCTAGAGTCATCCTAAAAGTTAATTTAATGATTAATGTGACTGTATTGGAACCTGTTAGGTTTCCACTTGAGTACCACTTTATTGTTGGAGTTTGTTTAGCCTCAACATCGGCCACCCAAGGGGCACACCCATTATTTTTCCCTATGTTATAGTACCCTATTAGGTGTTTGGTATCTTGAAACTAATTTCAGATCCAATTTAATTGAATTAATTAAATTTAATTGATTTGGAGAAGGTTATGACTCATTTCCCATGTTTTTATATGATGTTAAATGATTAAAAATTTTAAAGGTATTTTATATAAATTTTGGAAATGAGTTAGAATAAATCATGAAATTTTAATATTTATAAAATTATTATTGAATTGGGATGATGAATTTATTATGGTAGTTGGTTCCTTGGACCTATATTCTCCATGGGTCAAATTTCCAAAGGACGACATGTACATTTCTACTCTATGGGCCTTGTTTAGGGTATTAGATGTCTTGTACCAATTCCCACCTTGGATATTGATTTTTAGGATGCTTGTTGACTTAATACCCCTTGGACCTGACATTATTGTACTCACAGAGGACATGCTATGTTGAAATTCTCCACATAATCTACTTAGTTCATTACTGAGTTTCCATCGAGATGCTATGAGGACTCAACATGAATGCCTTGTTCTTCTATACCTTTGATATCATCCTTTATGGTCTAAAACATTATATTACATGGTGCGGCTATTGTAGATCCACTTTTGATTATACGGTGTGACCATCGTGATATTTATACTTGATTACACCATGATGCTAATATCGATATTTTTTTTATATAATTTAAAGATAGGCATGATATCGGTATTTGAATCTAGTGGGTAGATTTGATTGTATTAATTTTTTTATGTTTTGTTGTATAATAATATATGGTTGATTGATATTTATTATAGGGTGCCACATTCTGAGGGAGAAGATCACACCTTATCTTCTGTATTGATAACGCTATGAAAAATATCACCAAAGACTTTTGTTTGTATAAAATAGGCCCGATTTGTTATCGACAATAATGGTGGTGGCCTAATGAGGGTTTTCTCACACCCTATTCATGTTTCCATTGGGTACCAAAACCAACTTCATGGATGTAGGTGGGGACCAGAAAGAGAACCCATTATATGATGATTGGTTCTTTCATCATTTAGGAGCAGGGAATAATATGACCACGTTTCCATCATGATCAAATCTGGAGATATTTTTTGGGCCTTTTTGTACAGTTTGATACATGTTTTATACTGGTTTCTTATATAACTAATTATTTTTTTTGTAGAGACATGACATGATCATCATATTTTATATGAATCCTTTTGGATTAATTATTATTACTGGCATTCAGATATTTATCACCTCTCAACTATTTATCTACTTCAACTATTGACTATTGTGATTACTAAAACTTTGAAACTCTTTTGTATAAAGGGATTAGTCTCCCAACATACACACAGTCAATTACTACTAGTCATAAATATATAGGGTATGGGGAGGGGTTCTTGAGGCTATGTGACCCACGAGATCTGGGCACCATTTAGTGGCTTCTAGGTCGTGATGTTACAATCTGGTATGAAAGAATTTTTTTCCTAATTTTCTATTTTGAGATAATAGACAATAACATAAGAGGTATTTTAATTGGGTAATGAAGTTTTACTAGGAGTAGCTAACCCATGTATGGGAAAAATCAAAATTTCCTTGATTAGAAATTATTTTTTTATAAATTTTTCCTACTATAGTTGATTTGATTTAACTAATGGGTGATGAACTTAAATTATGTTTTTATTATTGATATTATTATGGATTTGTTTCAATTATTTCCCTATTAGATGAGTCTATACAACTCATTCATCATTTTAGTCACCTATTAGGATTCACATGCCTTGCAATTTTCCAATCCATATAAGATGCATTTCTTCAATGAATGATATATTTTAATGTTTCTTGAGTGTTATGAATGTGTATGGATAGATTTTTGTATAAGTAATTGGTATAAATTATTGGAACTTAGTGTGATTTACATAACCAAAATAGTGTTTTCAAACATAGGATTCAACATACTCCCTAAGTAGTCAACTGTGGAACGTTGAGTCATGGATCATTGGTTGAATGGACTAGAACATGTTATGGTTTTGATTAAGTGGATTTCATACTTTGGTTCATGCATTGTATGGAAACTTATGGATTAGAAATTTTGAAATATTTGATTTATACATTCAGAATAAATTTTAAAACAATTATGAATTTAAATGAAATGGGAATGGATGAAATAGAGAACATGACATCAAACCGACTTTGGAGTGGCTAGTAGGAAGGTTCTATGGTGTCTTATATGACTATACTATTTACATAGTCTTGGTTTTAGGAGTATGGATAGGGGGTGATAATTGTTTATAGGAATGATTTGGCGTATCCTATGGTATTATATCTATGATTTGGTCATTACACTAATTTCTTTGAGGCATTTGTATGGAATTGTATATACATTCCCCATTAAGACCTCTAGTTGTACGGAAAGAGAATGGTGATGACCACACTATAGAGGTTGTGGTACATGTGATACCAGTATGTCAAATTATAGTTCCAATTGTGGAATCAATACTAGTACCAGATATGGGTAAAGGGGCACAATTCCAAGAGTGATTTATGTGATTTGTGAAAACCATTCTGTAAGCACTACAACATGCCTCATCTATGGAAGAGCTAATGAATGAGTTATAGTAGAATCATTGTCTCAATTTTTTAGGGAATAATGGTGGATATGATATTGAGATATGGATTGATACAATTTTTTCTATATTAGATAATTTGAGACACCTCCTAAGAGGAGAGTTTATCTCACGACATATATTCTTCAGCAATCCAAAAAGAACTGGTGAGATGTTTTGAACTAGCATAACAGGCTGTGAGATATGGTATAGATAGATTATGAATCATGGTTTTATGGATAAATTTTTCTTGAGACCATGAGAGATGAAAGAGTTAGTGTGTTCATGTTTCTGGAGCAGGGCACAACGAATATAATGGAATATTCAGAAAAATTTAAGGACTTTCAATATTTTGTCTCGAAATATCTTACTGATGAGACATCAAGTGAGAGATGCACCAATAAAGGTATCATACATTTTTTTATCAAATTTCAATGTTTTTTTATTTGAAATGATTATAGATATTGTGAATTATGAACTTATTACTTTGTGGAACCTAATTGAAGTTGGTGGAATATAGAAGGGTAGTTTAGCATTTCAACCTAGTGGTTCAGCTTCAACTGGTATGAAACACAATTTTGAGACCTGTTTTGAGGGGAGAACTAAACAAAATATTAGTGATGGTATTTATATTATATATCACCTATATGGGATATAAGGAATTTTGAGATATTAGATCGACCGAGACACAATAATGTACCATTCTTGCGGAAAGATGGTCCGCGTCCATTATTTTTATAGGACCTTTCCTCTAGAAGTCAGTAAGAAGGAAATTGACTTTGAATTCAGGTTTAAGAGAAGGACTCAAAAATCCATGATAGTATTGGAGGTGAAGTATTACCAGTTGGTCTGGTTAAGTTGGTGGTCATGGTCAAGGCATCCAGGTTCCAGTTGTTCCTAGATAGCAGTGTGGGACGACCAATGTTTGTGAGGTTATTTCATAGGGCCACAATTTAAGGAAGATATATTTATTACTACCTATTCATAAGTATGAGATAAATGAACCATCTTTATTTGGAAGAATAATCTTAGTGTCCTAGACTCTATTATTTTGTATTTTTGATATAGGTGCTTCACATAGTCTCATATCTGTACATATTGTGGAGATCCTTTTCATTGTTGTTCAGTTTTATGATGTTTTTATGACCATGGATAGTATATTGGGGATTAGAAAATAGGATGTACACTAGTTTAGGGAGTTATACTTTGATATTGGTCATTGTAACCTCATATAGTATATTTCTTTCCCTAAGAAGACATTGTTTGTTGTCAAACTCAAGATGGACTGAATAGTTTTTTATTGAGCGTCTTTTGATTTATATCACCAAAGGGTGGAATTCACATCACCATAAGTTAAATATTTTTTTATCTAAAGGGTGAATGGGAAGTACAGGTTGACCGAGATGGACCAGAGCATCGTGGGTTTTGTGGGATGACAATATAATTTTCTTGTTTATATCTAGATTACCAAGGAACGTGTCTGGAATATTCCCCCTAACTGTTGATCATTTCAGGGATGTTTTCCTAGATATTATATTCTTTTACCTTCTAATAGAAAGGTGGATTTATCATTTAACATAGTACACTGATAATATTTATTATCCATTCCTAATCATAGGATAATTAATACAGATTTATTGGAGATCTAGAGATTGATGGGGGAGTTCAAGGAAAATGGTCTTATAATACTCAATACTTATCGATGGGGTTCTCTATTCATTTTTTTGAAAAAGGATAATGGTAACCATAGGATATTTGTGTATTATTGTAAATTGAACTAGTTTAAGGGTAAGAATCAGTATCCCATTCCATTGATATGTGACCTCTTCGACCTGCTTCAAGGAGAATGGGTGATCTCAGAAATTTATTTGAGATTGGTATATCAGTAGGTGTTTGTTAAACATATAAACATACCTAGTAAAAAATATCATAGTAGGTACAATCAATATTAGAATCTGGTAATGTCATTCAGTCTCACAAACATGCCATTAGTTTTCATGGTGTATATGAAATGAGTTTTCCATCCTTCTCTAGATTCATTTATGGTGGTATTCATGGTTAATATCCTGTTGTATTCACAAAATGAACATGAACACAAAAAACATCTTGAGATCATTTTGGATTCACTAAGAGGGAATCAGTTATATTCAATGATGAAACCTTTCCACTTTTGGATAAATAAAATTCCCTTCCTGGGTCATATTTTCTCAATGAGAGGAGTATCAATTGTCCCAAAAAAGGTGTGAGATGAAACTTCCTACAATAATTGAATGATTTTTTTGATATGTAGATTTTATTCCGTCTAGATAGTTACTATAGGAATTTCATACATGAATTATCGTGCTTGTT
The DNA here is from genome assembly GCA_963277665.1 of Viscum album. Taxonomy (NCBI): domain Eukaryota; kingdom Viridiplantae; phylum Streptophyta; class Magnoliopsida; order Santalales; family Viscaceae; genus Viscum; species Viscum album. The sequence continues at coordinate 1,782,613,399 of OY728142.1, forward strand.
AGCACATTCAACTAAATTGACTAAGAAGGATGTGAAGTTTGTTTGGTCTGATAGCTATGAGATAATCTTTTAGGAGATAAATGAGTTACTAATTTCAGCACCAATTCTGATTCTTCTATATTGGGAAAGAGATACACTATGTATTATGATTTATTAGGCATCTATCTAGGAAGAGTTATTCTGAAGGGGGATAGAGTCATGTTGTGCGGGTCTTGTTAGCTAAGGATATATGAGAATAATTACTCAACACATGATCTTGAATTAGATTCAATTGGGCATGCTTTATGTTGTTGGAGAAATTATTTTTTGGGAGATAGTTTTTTGGTCACAGGGACAAAAAAATCCCAAAGTATGTATTTAAAGAACCTTATTTGAAATAGATGCAATGATGATTGGTAGATTGCCAATAGTATTTTGACTTTGATCAATCATAAACACATGGAAAGGGAAATGCATTGGATAATCAAAAGAACATTACAACTTTGATATAGGTAGTTCCAGAGTCCAGTAGCATGTGGAATCTTGTGAACCTATTTTCATAGATGCTCTTGGAGGTGTAGGACGGTCAAGGGAATGCCTTTATTTCATCCTTAGCTGTGACCTCTACCCTTATAGATAGAGTGAGGATAAGGTATAAATATATTATTATGGCTTAGTCATATAAGATAGTGTGGAAGGTGAAGACCCAAATATTAGTTGGACTGTAGGATACGATGAAATTCTACATATCCATGGTCACGTTTGGGCTCTAGCCGTCATACACGATGAGCTGATGCAGGTGTTTCATCCATCATTTTCTTCACTAAAACCTAGAAATACAACTATGTATTGGGATTTAGATCTTCATTATTGGTGAAAGGGGATGAAACATGAGGGAGATGGGTTTTTATGAGGTGTTACACCTATTATCAGTAGAAGGAAGAACACTAGTGACCAGTTGTGATTTTACATTAGTTACCTTTTCCTGAGTGGAAATGGGATGGTGTCACGATGGATTTCATGACTGGGTTTATGAGGCCATTTTGAGGTAATTATGTTGTATTTTTCTCTATGGTTATGTTGATAAACGTCACTCAATTCCTACCAAAAAAGTACACCATCATAGTGGATTATCATAGGATGTTGTATATACATAGGATAGTGAAACTTCCTAAGGTTACTAAGACCATTGTATCCAATATAGATGTTGTGTTTACAAAATTTACTGGAATAATTTTTATAGGGATTTGGGTACAGATGTGATTTTGAGGACGACATATCACCTTATATCTGATGGCCTATCAGAGCACACTACAGAGGTCATTGAGGATATGATATGAGCATGCTTCCATGATTTTGAAGGATCATGGGAGACACATATATCCATTGTTTATTTCACTTAAAACAGAAGCTATCAGGTGATGGTACTTGTGGAACCTTATGAGGCCATATATGGTAGTCCTTTCTAAGCATCCCTGTGTTGGTTAGAGGTAGGAGAGGCATCGTTTCATATAATTCCTCTCATTTAGGAGAATTTGGAGATGGTCTATTTGATTTATAAATGGATAGATACTACATAATCTAGACATAATTATTTTTCTTGATCACCATCCTTGAACTATAGAGATTGAGGTTAGGGATCTTGTATTTTTATATATATCTTCGAGGATGGGGCTTGGATTAGTTATGATATAGGGTAAGACTTCACCACAATATTTCCGGCTATTCAATAGTTCATATAGACTTGGGTCAATATCCTATTAGTGACAGTTACCTGAGGTATTGATCCATGCACAATGCCTTTCATGTATCTCAACTGCGTTGTTATCCCTCAGATCTGTCACATACTCTGTAGCTAGATGAGTTTGAGTTATATCTAGATGTTTCCTTCAAGGAGAATACTATAAGTATTTTTGACAGGATCATGAAGGTTCATTAAGGCTGGTTATATCCTATTATATGTGTGATATGGAATCACAATTGTTTGTAGTATGAGATTTTAGAGAGAGATGATGACATACATGATTTGTAGATATAGTTATTCTCCAGAGATTCTTAACAACCACTGGAGAGTAAATTTGAGGAGTAATTATATTAAGGGGGAATATGGCATGATCTTTGGTTTTCCTATAATGCACTAACATTTTTTGTTTTCTATTTTACACATTTTTTCTTCCCTAATGTGAGTGACTAATGAGATTCCAAGAGTTTTAGGTTCACCAAGGATTTTTCAGAACTCGGACCCCATTTTTTTTTGGAAAAGGCATCATGGACACCAGGTTTGTAGAAACCATGCAACCGAAGCTAAATGGTTTTGTGAAACCGTGTGATTTGTTTTGTGAAACTATTAAGAGGCACATGGTTTTAGGAAAGGGTGCATCCAGGGGTTCATTCCCATGCAATTAGTACTAAAATTTTAGTTGAGTCATTCAACACAGTTTGAACACCTCTAGTCAAACCATGCACATGAACCATTTGTAGTCCCCCTTGAGATTGTAAAACACAAAAGGTTGGATCATAGTCTTCCCAACCATGTGGCCAAACTGGGTGACCTTTTCTTAGGTGATTTTACTTTTTCCCCTTGGCGAGTCTAAAACATAAAACCACCTTTTATTTCATTTTCTCCAGTGACAAATGGAACTTTCTCCCCTAGTTCTAGTTTTCTTTGAACAAAAATCAAGTATTTTTTCTTGATCTTCCATCTAGACTCTGATTCACGTGACGATGGACTCATCTGTCTCCTACTAGAATTTTCTTTGATCATATTATGTATTTATTTAGTTTTCTTATTATATATAGAGTTATTTATGTGTATGATAATATTCTATATTTATATTATTTTAATATATTATTCATTTTTCTTTCAATCTGGGAAAATAAAAGGTATATACTAGATGACTAATTTTTTATGGAAATATGGTAGGTGGTATCTTGCTATACCATAGGGTTTTTGGTTCTATAGTAACATTTTCCATTTTAAAATGAGTTAGAATTTTTTGAATCCCCCCCAAATTTATGAGATTGATTAAATTATATGAATTTAAGACTATTTGGTTTCCCCTTAAGAACTATTTGATGGTTGGATGTCATTTATTCTCAACCTAGGCCGCCCATGGGGTTCTACCCTTGATTTCACCATAGGTTAAACCACCATGTTGGGTGTGTGTTAGCTCAATACTAATCTGAGTGATTGTTTAATTGAATGAACCAAATTGAATTGATTAGCATAAGGTTTTTCATACATTTCCATGTGTCTATGTGGTGTTTAATTATTAAATAATTTAAATATATTTTATAAAAATCATTGAATTTATTTGGAAGAATTTAGGGGATGTAATTGTTTATGAAATGATTATTGAATTGAAATGATGAAATGATTAAGGTAGTGGATGGCTTGGACATGATTTTTCCTTGGATTATGATTCCATAGGAATCAATGGAAATTTCTACTTAATGGTTCATATGTATGGTGGTAAATTACTTAGACCTTCTTCCTCCTTAGATCCTGATTCAAAAGGATGAATTAGGCCTTTATACCCCCATTGTATTTGGATTTCTTGGAAAAATAATGGCCATTCCCTATCAACATTATCTATGGAATCCATAAAGGAATTTACCGAGTTTCAATCAAGATGCTCCTGGGACTCGACTTAGATTCCATTGTCTTCTTTACCATAGATCCATCCCTTCATGGTCTATAACTTTTTGTCACATGGTATAGCCATTATGGGTACACTATTGGTTAAACGATATGGCCTTGAGGATATTAATGCATTATTACAAGGTGAGGAGGATGTTGATATTGTTTTTATATACTTTAATGATATCCTAGGGATGGGTATGTGACTACAGCGGGTGGAATAGACAATATCACTTATTTGTTTGTATTTTATAGTATCCATAATATGTAGTAAAATTATTTTGTTTATAGGGAGCCATTTTTGGCTGGATAGGACCACACATTACTTTGAGTAATGATATACCAGTGAATTATATTTCAGATTTCATTTCTTTGTTTTTCACAATGTGGATTTGTTATAGACACTATTGGTGGTGTGCTAGAGAGTTTTATCTAAGACCCTATTCGGACACACCATGGCTACCCATACAGACCTCATGGTTGCAGTTAGGAACCAGGGAATGTAACCATTTTATGATTCAATACTTGTTCATTAGTTAAGATAAGTGGATCGTATTATTTTTCTTGGATAATGATTATTTAAAAATGTATTTCATTTGGAATATTTACACCTTTTTGATACATGTATAGTAACGGTTGTCTGTATACCTATTTTCTTACTTTGTAGAGACATTACATGATAATCATCTTGAAAATGAATGCTTTTGGATTATTTAATATTATAGTATTCAAGATGTTTAACTACTATCATATATTTATCTTCTTTTACTATTTTCTATTGTTATTACTACCACGGTTCTATACTCTTATATGAGGGAATATTCTCCCCACAGACACACTATAGGAAATTAGTTATTGTTGGAAACCTCTAATTTATGAGGAGTCATACTTGAGGACATGTGACGCATAGGTTAGGGACACCATTTGATGGTTCTCGTGAGGGGATGTTACAATTATCCTAAGAGTAATTTAATAAAGTATAATTAAAATGTTTCAAACTAAATGTGGGTGTAGTTTAGCATACCAGGTACTCCATTTTAGAATAATATTTCTAAAACATCACATTTAGACCAATGTTATTAGTATATATAAATACACGGTCAAAGGTATATACATTTATACACCTATTTTATGTTACTAATTTCTTGAATCACAAATCTTGTATATTTCTTTATTACCCCGTAATCCCTTAATCAACTAGATTGAAATTTAATTTCTTTAATAGCATGAAGATAAGTTTAGTTTCTACATTAACATGTATCTTTTTACTTATACTATTACAATTGGTATCTCAGTATACCTTCAACATCATCCAGTAGCTAAGATAAAACAATTAAGAGAAAAAAATGATAGAATATTTTACAACAAAACCTCTAAAACATAAGATCTAAAAAAACATTTAAAAAGAAAAATAATTAGAAGGGAAAAAGTAAAAAATATGTTGAAGGATTTTAGTGTTTTCATCCCATATAATACTCTTGTATTAAGTTGTGTTATTTATTAATCCATGAGGTTCATATCTATTTATTTTAAATCCTCCAAAAATAATATTTTTTATATCGTGGGGACAATTTCAATGACATTAACACAGAATTCTTCATTTACAAATGATCACTACATATATGTCCATCTATATATGATATAAAAAATCACCATTATAATGCTTTATAATATTGGGGAAGTTAATCTGGATTTCATCATTCTAGTTACCAATTTTTCTTAAAAATATTAAAATTTAATCATTATAACATTTATTTGTTATGATATTTTCAAAAATTATTTTACCTTTGATATTTGGTTATACCCCAAGTTATCATCAATTCATTTATCAATTTTATTTAATGAATGTAATGATAAATAATAAACTAAAGCTAGATAAAATACATAATATAGGTCTTTTTGGTTTTAAAAATAATTGTTGTAAACTGAGTAAATGAGTAAATAATCTCTTTTTTTTTGAAAAAAAAGACATACAATAAAAAATTATATTGAACAGAAATACTCTCTATATTTTCTAGCTGAAAATATCTTTATTTAACCTTTCATATTATAAAACTATGATATTTGGGGAAATATTTGTTTCAAATTCAAATAATATTTTAGATATTTTTATTTACGCATAGCAATTAGTTTATATTGCATTATATGCTCCACTAGTTTTAGGTTGTGTTATATTCTACATAGAGTATATCATGGGTTTTAAACCACACTATGTTTATCTTGTGTTACATTAAAAACTAATCTTATCTTTCATTACATGAAACACTAAGATTAATCAAAACATGTTATATCATTAAAATGTAATTATTTAATATGATTGTTTTAAAATAGATGTTGGAATTGAGGGTGTAACACCCCAAGATTTCATAGTGTGTTATTTCTTCAAAATAATTCAATAACTTGCACTACACACAACACTGAGTTCAATCACACCATTAAAAGAGGTCATGAATAGTATTAACTACATTTTGAACTTTATATAATCCTTATAATTTTAGAATCCCTATTATGAGTTTCTTAGTCATAATGCAAGAACAGATTCATTTTCAGTATTTCGCTTTTATAAACTTCTAATAGTGAAACCTTTTTAAATACAATATTTTAAACTTTTTGACTAAATGGGGACATCAAAAATTTAAAATGAAACACCCCAAGCTTCCACAGTACGTTTCCCTTTGAATAATGTGATAGCGTGTGTTGTACGCAACACCGAGTTCTAACACACCATAACTAATTAAACTAGCCGTTGTGAATAGTAATACCTAATTTTTAAATTCATATATATTCTATATTTCAAAATGGACTTCATTTTTGGATTCGGAATATCAAAATTAGCCTAGGGTGAAATTTTGGTACATTTCGGATAACTTTCATATTTTGATGAATAGTGAAAATTACTAAATTTTAATTAAAAACAACTTTTTTAATCAAAATAATTAATAGTAATAAATTGTGAATTTGAGTGGTTTTAAAGTATATTTAGAATATATTTTTACCATTTAATATAATTTTGGTCATTGGACATAATTTTACAATTAAACCGAACATAAACAAGTGTCAATCTTTTGGTAGTTATTATCTCTTAAAAACACGCTTTTTATTTTGACAGCGGGAATTAATTTTAAATTAATTTCTGCCACTTCTGTGTTTTGAATTTAGAAAAATGGATTCCATATTTGGAATCAGGATGTTCAAATTGTGTAAATAGGTAACTTTTATTTTTAGACATTTTGAATAATTACTGCGGTAAATATTTTATTTACCATGGTTAAGGGTAAATCCGGTAAATAAGGGTTAAAAAATAATATTATAATAATAATAAATTACCCTAAAACGTGTCTTAACCCTATTGGTTGATACATGGTCGACCATGGGCATCTTTGGGTCTATTTTGGGACCCCATGGATCCACTTGTAAGTGATAATGACACATTATATTAATAAAGTTAAAATAAAAATAAAAATGGCATAAGCTTACATCTTTCAGAAGAACACTTTTTACATAGGGTTATACATGTTGGATTTTCGATTATAAATATTCATTAGAAAGATAAAAAGATTTCCTACATAATGATATTTTATTTATAATTTTTAGACATCAAATAATTTAAATTATTAATGACACAATAATGATGCAATGTTTACCTCATTAATAAATCATTTAAATAAATAAGATTATAATGATTAAAATATTATCTAAAACCTGTCCAATTCTTATTGGTTGATGTTATTTAGAATATGAGTCATCTTATCTTCGACCTCAATGATTTTTGGACCATTATAAACCGAATAAAAATATATTATAAAGTAATACTTTCACACTTTCCTAAAGAGCCCCTCCTCTCCCTTATAAAAGGAGACCACTTCTACTCATTCCTCACACCTCTCAAGCCACTTGGCTCGTCCAAACTCTGCCCAACTAAGCTCCCCACATCCCTCTCCTCCTCCTTGAAGCTTACCCTTAGGCAGAAATCATTTCAAGAAGTCCTTTGGTTCCAACCAAAGTGAATTACCTAAATTAAAGGTAACAATTTCTCTTAAAGTATTTTCATTTATTTTGCTTCTCCAACCCCCAAAATCTTTTTATTTCCTTTCTTTTGTAACAACACCAGTATCCTCAATATACTAGGATGTTGTTATAAGAAGGATTCAAACTACACATACACACAACTCCATCTAATGGATGATGAACATAATGTTTCTGTGGATGGCAAACTAACGCCTCACGAAACGATGATTGTTCAAATACATCTTACCACCTCCCATGGTGGCCATTATGATGGAACTGTAATTAAATATGATATTAATGATATATATTTTATATATAAGCTTCTGTAATTCCATTTTATTTCATTCCATTATTCGTTTCATGTTGTATATACATACGATAATTTCATTTGAGGAAGTGCGGACTACCGCCCCCTTAAAATGATATGACTCGTTCATACCACACATGGAACGTATAAAGGATGGTGTTAATGAACTTAAGTAACATATATAAAATATTATATTATACTGGAATAGTAATATACCTATGTATCATTTGGATTTGATTCTTTTAAAATAAAAATTAAATGGAAGTAGCGTTCGTGCGTACGTACGGACTACCGTCTCCACGAACGCGATGAGATTCATTCTCCATCGTATCCATTCAAGTATAATTACCATTTAATGATTTAAAAATGATGTTTAAGGACTTGATATCATTCTGGATATGAATAAGATACAACAAACATGACTTATGTAACAAAACATATAAAAGAAAATGAGTAAGTTAACACCCGAAACGACGATAATTCTAAGATATTATTAACAAATCAATGTTAAAAGATCATATATGATATCATATTAATATATATGATTCTTTTATAATTTAATAACAATTATTTCACCATTATACAGGAGGTTAACCTACCCCAACCAAGGAAAAGTACAAGGTAAGGGTTATTTCACAATCTCTTCATTATCCGAGGTTGTTTATACGTAATAATCTACTGGGATATCTTTATCATCCACATCCATGATTCTTAAAAATGTATTTCAAAACATTTTTACTATTTACAAGAATATGGGTTAAAGTCATTTATACCCTTGTTTGACTTTTTATAAGAGGTTTATAAAGGAATCTTTCCGTCGTTTTCAAAACAAGGTCCTTTTTAACCTTTTCGACAGAATTGAGGTAAGAATGTTTTTTTTAACATATACGGCGGGTGCGGTTACTTTCCGCCGTTATAAAATCGTCGAAGATTTCCTTACAATCTTATAAGAATATTTTCAAAGAAAATGTTTTATTTTATATGGATCTTAAATGTTTTCAAAATAAAAGGAGATACTTCTTTTAAAAGAATTTTGATTTCATCTATGTCAACATCCTTTGATGGATTTTAAGATTATTTGAAGTTGATTTATTATAATACAAAACTTCTATATTTTATTGAAGGTTTTGTGATATGTTTGAATTTGGATGTGCTATTTTATACCATTCATAGTTTATGGTGAAACTATTGACATTTCATATGCTAGTTTTAACCCAAATGTTTATGTTATATTTAAAACTTTTCTTCAGATGAATGTGCTAAATAAGTATGTTCCGGGTTGGGGACCGGTAAAAGTAAGCCCTCCAGGTTGGGGACTGGTTAAAGTAAGCCCTCCAGGTTAGGGACTGGTAAAAGTAAGCCCTCCGGTTTGGTCTCCGGTTATTAGAGGTACTCCGGGTTGGTGTCCGGTTATTAGAGGCACTCCGGGTTGGTGTCCGGTTATTAAGGGCACTCCGGGTTGGTGTCCAGTTATTAGAGGCACTCCGGGTTGGGTTCCGGTTAGAAGTATCCCCTAGGTCTTGGGATGAGGCCTAGACAATGAAATTAACGTTTGACATTATGCATTCCAACATTATGAAATTGGTTATTGATATTGCATGTGATTATTCGATTAGTAGAATATCCATGTGAATAAGTAAATGGCATTATTTCATTTTACTTTTGCCATACTATGTTGAAGTTCAATTTTAAAAGGCTTTTGTTTTAGTAATTCATTGCCTTAAATGTTTATGCTTATTTTGAATGTTCCGCTATATTGTTCTCCTTACTGGGCATTTGAGCTCACCCCTTTTCTATGTTTTATTTTTCCCAGGTAGTGAAGAAGTAAATTATGAATGACTTGCAGGGATATTATGAGGGGATAATAGTGTGGATATGAAGACTTTGTTGTTGTAGTAGTTTTTCACTTTGAAATGTAATGTAAAACTTTATGATTATATCTAGTGTTTCCAAGGCTACTAAACCAATCGGTCTTTCGATATTTGATCTTTCTTGTGATCATGCCAATGTTATGTATTAATGCACCGACTCTGGGTAGCTGGGGTCGGGGCGTTACAGTTGGTATTAGAGGAAGTTTAGTACAAACCTTGGAAGCTAGATTTAGATAAACTCTGATTAGATCACATAGACCTAAGATGAACTTTGAGGATTAGTATAGAAGAACTTCCTAGAATTTTGGTATTGTAGAGACTTTGTGAGTTTTCCGAGCAATACATCCCTGTCTGGATACGAGCAGGTAGAGGCGGCTCTGGCACAGATGTACCTAGGGGTAAAACCCGAAAACACCGCTTTGAGCTAGACTCGAACGGGAACTGGTGCACGACAACGGGCCTTGCTGCACTCTTGGTTACGACACTCCCGGGGGATATTCTTAGGATAACTCTCATTTTCTTTACAAATCATTATGAAGGGTTTATGAGTATATACTTCCTCAAAGAAAACATTTTTATGATTATGGATTATATCCATAAATAGTTCAATTTATGTTAAGTGTTTTATAAGTACGGGATTATGTATTTTGATTCATAAACTGATCTAGTTTATGCCATTGTTTAGAAATGGCGCCCAGTAGAAGGAATGAGAACTCCAGAAATGCACATGATCCAAAGAGAAGGAATGATCATATATTTCATGGTCTTAAGCTAGAATTTATAAGAGAAATAGTCTCCCATGTATTATCATCATATGAATAAATAATATCATGTGTTGATAAGATAAGTAAAGAGTTTACTGAGTCCTATGGCTTTGAAGGGAAGCAAGAGAAGAAAAGGATAGAAGAGAGAAAGATGGATAAAGGGAAGAGGGAGAAGAAGAATTTTCCCATATGTGGTAACTGTGGAAAGAAACACCCTGGAACTTGCCTGAAAGGAATGGGAGTTTGTTATAAGTGTGGAGGAAAAGGGCACAAAGTACATGACTGCAAGGGTAAGAAAATGGTTTCAAATGTACAATGCTTCATTTGCAAGGAGTTTGGACACTACGCGAACCTATGCCCCAGTCATCAAACTATGCAGCAAATGATGCTATTGGATAATAATCAAGTTATGATACTACCTCAGATGAAGAGGAATGATTAGAGTTCTTATGTTGATTATGTCAATTGAGTGTTGTATCAAAAATGTACTTGTTATAATAATTATGGAGTATATAAGGATTGTACTGCAGTACTATTTCATTAAGGACTTGAGATGGTGTGGAACAAAGAAAAGTGACTCAGTAGCAGGTTAAATTATTGGAAAATATATGGTTGAGAGAATGATAAATCATAATATAGTTCTGATACTGAGGTGGTGATTTTGGAATAATATGTGATTGTTTTGGATAAATTATATTGGATATTCTTGACTACCTTGGAACTGATTAATGATTTGTACATTCCATCATTGTTGGAGTATAAAACATTTTTGGATTGATGAAGTATATCCAGCATTCTATATGGAATAAGGGAGCATGAATGTAATCAATAAGGATTATGGTAAATCAGGATGTTTCAGTGTTTTAAAAGAATACATGATGAAGGTATTAATATTCTATTACAGGGTAAAAAGGATCTACATTATGTTTACCTTCCTTATAAATGTTGGACTGTGAGTTTGGACAGAAGTATTTTGGATAGTTCTAGTTTGGATTATTTTGGATTGCCATAAAAGGACAACCCGGAGGTCGGGCGGCAACCCGTCGCGTCCGGCAATGCTGCGAAACTTGAACCCGCAACTGAAGGGCGACAAGGGTTTATCACCTACCACTGTCCCAAGAAATGTCCTGGATTAAATAATGTAGTTTTTTTTAAAAGATCTGGTAGATGAATTATAAATTCTTTTATTTTGGAATCCTGTACGAATAGTATAAATAGAATTTTTTTTTACGAGTGAAAGATTAGTTTGTGGTAGAAATTTATTAATGGATAAAACTCTAATTATAAAGTAATTATATCTCCTTATGATCTTAGCCAATCTCATAAATAAATTCCTCAACATTAATAAAAGGAACATAGAACAAAAATGTTGTCCTAGATGGTACCTTAAATCATCACTAATTCATGGCTTTGGGATTGTTGGCCTTTTCATAACCATGTTCTCTACCACTCTCCATCAGATAATTGATGGATAGATTTCTCTTCCATATCCATATTTTCCTACATGGAACCCTAGTATGTGTTATTTTCGGTAATCTTCATACTTTCCACTCTTTATTTTAAATAGAGGCCTCATTAATTCATTTTTCGATGTGGGATTTCAACTAGGATATTTTGAAACGTAAAAAATGTGTTATCCCAATACCCTATATTTTGTTGAACCGATGGTACTTCAAATCATCATAGATTGATGAGTTTAAGGACTTCAATTTTATACTTGTTTGTGATTGATGACCTCAATCACTACCTATAAATATTTACGTTTTTCCTCCGATTATATGTCTCTAATTTCCACCAATGTTCTCCTAATCGAGATCATAATTTGGTGGTGACCCTTTGATTTCTCTTTTCCTCATATTAAGACTAAATTTTAGTAACCCAATTTCCGATGTGGTTTTTCCCACAAATATATTTTCTACTTTCAACCTTTTATTTTTGAAGAACAATTTCAAATTGCGAGGACGCAATTTATTGAAGGAGGGGAGAATGTAACACCCCAAGATTTCATAGTGTGTTATTTCTTCAAAATAATTCAATAACTTGCACTACACACAACACTGAGTTCAATCACACCATTAAAAGAGGTCATGAATAGTATTAACTACATTTTGAACTTTATATAATCCTTATAATTTTAGAATCCCTATTATGAGTTTCTTAGTCATAATGCAAGAACAGATTCATTTTCAGTATTTCGCTTTTATCAACTTCTAATAGTGAAACCTTTTTAAATACAATATTTTAAACTTTTTGACTAAATGGGGACATCAAAAATTTAAAATGAAACACCCCAAGCTTCCACAGTACGTTTCCCTTTGAATAATGTGATAGCGTGTGTTGTACGCAACACCGAGTTCTAACACACCATAACTAATTAAACTAGCCGTTGTGAATAGTAATACCTACTTTTTAAATTCATATATATTCTATATTTCAAAATGGACTTCATTATTGGATTCGGAATATCAAAATTAGCCTAGGGTGAAATTTTGGTACATTTCGGATAACTTTCATATTTTGATGAATAGTGAAAATTACTAAATTTTAATTAAAAACAAATTTTTTAATCAAAATAATTAATAGTGATAAATTGTGAATTTGAGTGGTTTTAAAGTATATTTAGAATATATTTTTACCATTTAATATAATTTTGGTCATTGGACATAATTTTACAATTAAACCGAACATAAACAAGTGTCAATCTTTTGGTAGTTATTATCTCTTAAAAACACGCTTTTTGTTTTGACAGCGGGAATTAATTTTAAATTAATTTCTGCCACTTCTGTGTTTTGAATTTATAAAAATGGATTCCATATTTGGAATCAGGATGTTCAAATTGTGTAAATAGGTATCTTTTATTTTTAGACATTTTGAATAATTACTGCGGTAAATATTTTATTTACCATGGTTAAGGGTAAATCCGGTAAATAAGGGTTAAAAAATAATATTATAATAATAATAAATTACCCTAAAACGTGTCTTAACCCTATTGGTTGATACATGGTCGACCATGGGCATCTTTGGGTCTATTTTGGGACCCCATGGATCCACTTGTAAGTGATAATGACACATTATATTAATAAAGTTAAAATAAAAATAAAAATGGCATAAGCTTACATCTTTCAGAAGAACACTTTTTACATAGGGTTATACATGTTGGATTTTCGATTATAAATATTCATTATAAAGATAAAAAGATTTCCTACATAATGATATTTTATTTATAATTTTTAGACATCAAATAATTTAAATTATTAATGACACAATAATGATGCAATGTTTACCTCATTAATAAATCATTTAAATAAATAAGATTATAATGATTAAAATATTATCTAAAACCTGTCCAATTCTTATTGGTTGATGTTATTTAGAATATGAGTCATCTTATCTTCGACCTCAATGATTTTTGGACCATTATAAACCGAATAAAAATATATTATAAAGTAATACTTTCACACTTTCCTAAAGAGCCCCTCCTCTCCCTTATAAAAGGAGACCACTTCTACTCATTCCTCACACCTCTCAAGCCACTTGGCTCGTCCAAACTCTGCCCAACTAAGCTCCCCACATCCCTCTCCTCCTCCGTGAAGCTTACCCTTAGGCAGAAATCATTTCAAGAAGTCCTTTGGTTCCAACCAAAGTGAATTACCTAAATTAAAGGTAACAATTTCTCTTAAAGTATTTTCATTTATTTTGCTTCTCCAACCCCCAAAATCTTTTTATTTCCTTTCTTTTGTAACAACACCAGTATCCTCAATATACTAGGATGTTGTTATAAGAAGGATTCAAACTACACATACACACAACTCCATCTAATGGATGATGAACATAATGTTTCTGTGGATGGCAAACTAACGCCTCACGAAACGATGATTGTTCAAATACATCTTACCACCTCCCATGGTGGCCATTATGATGGAACTGTAATTAAATATGATATTAATGATATATATTTTATATATAAGCTTCTGTAATTCCATTTTATTTCATTCCATTATTCGTTTCATGTTGTATATACATACGATAATTTCATTTGAGGAAGTGCGGACTACCGCCCCCTTAAAATGATATGACTCGTTCATACCACACATGGAACGTATAAAGGATGGTGTTAATGAACTTAAGTAACATATATAAAATATTATATTATACTGGAATAGTAATATACCTATGTATCATTTGGATTTGATTCTTTTAAAATAAAAATTAAATGGAAGTAGCGTTCGTGCGTACGTACGGACTACCGTCTCCACGAACGCGATGAGATTCATTCTCCATCGTATCCATTCAAGTATAATTACCATTTAATGATTTAAAAATGATGTTTAAGGACTTGATATCATTCTGGATATGAATAAGATACAACAAACATGACTTATGTAACAAAACATATAAAAGAAAATGAGTAAGTTAACACCCGAAACGACGATAATTCTAAGATATTATTAACAAATCAATGTTAAAAGATCATATATGATATCATATTAATATATATGATTCTTTTATAATTTAATAACAATTATTTCACCATTATACAGGAGGTTAACCTACCCCAACCAAGGAAAAGTACAAGGTAAGGGTTATTTCACAATCTCTTCATTATCCGAGGTTGTTTATACGTAATAATCTACTGGGATATCTTTATCATCCACATCCATGATTCTTAAAAATGTATTTCAAAACATTTTTACTATTTACAAGAATATGGGTTAAAGTCATTTATACCCTTGTTTGACTTTTTATAAGAGGTTTATAAAGGAATCTTTCCGTCGTTTTCAAAACAAGGTCCTTTTTAACCTTTTCGACAGAATTGAGGTAAGAATGTTTTTTTTAACATATACGGCGGGTGCGGTTACTTTCCGCCGTTATAAAATCGTCGAAGATTTCCTTACAATCTTATAAGAATATTTTCAAAGAAAATGTTTTATTTTATATGGATCTTAAATGTTTTCAAAATAAAAGGAGATACTTCTTTTAAAAGAATTTTGATTTCATCTATGTCAACATCCTTTGATGGATTTTAAGATTATTTGAAGTTGATTTATTATAATACAAAACTTCTATATTTTATTGAAGGTTTTGTGATATGTTTGAATGTGGATGTGCTATTTTATACCATTCATAGTTTATGGTGAAACTATTGACATTTCGTATGCTAGTTTTAACCCAGATGTTTATGTTATATTTAAAACTTTTCTTCAGATGAATGTGCTAAATAAGTATGTTCCGGGTTGGGGACCGGTAAAAGTAAGCCCTCCAGGTTGGGGACTGGTTAAAGTAAGCCCTCCAGGTTAGGGACTGGTAAAACTAAGCCCTCCGGTTTGGTCTCCGGTTATTAGAGGTACTCCGGGTTGGTGTCCGGTTATTAGAGGCACTCCGGGTTGGTGTCCGGTTATTAGAGGCACTCCGGGTTGGTGTCCGGTTATTAGAGGCACTCCGGGTTGGGTTCCGGTTAGAAGTAACCCCTAGGTCTTGGGATGAGGCCTAGACAATGAAATTAACGTTTGACATTATGCATTCCAACATTATGAAAGTGGTTATTGATATTGCATGTGATTATTCGATTAGTAGAATATCCATGTGAATAAGTAAATGGCATTATTTCATTTTACTTTTGCCATACTATGTTGAAGTTCAATTTTAAAAGGCTTTTGTTTTAGTAATTCATTGCCTTAAATGTTTATGCTTATTTTGAATGTTCCGCTATGTTGTTCTCCTTACTGGGCATTTGAGCTCACCCCTTTTCTATGTTTTATTTTTCCCAGGTAGTGAAGAAGTAAATTATGAATGACTTGCAGGGATATTATGAGGGGTTAATAGTGTGGATATGAAGACTTTGTTGTTGTAGTAGTTTTTCACTTTGAAATGTAAT
This sequence comes from Viscum album, assembly GCA_963277665.1. Classification (NCBI taxonomy): domain Eukaryota; kingdom Viridiplantae; phylum Streptophyta; class Magnoliopsida; order Santalales; family Viscaceae; genus Viscum; species Viscum album. The sequence goes on from OY728142.1 coordinate 1,782,629,843, forward strand.
GTAAAACTTTATGATTATATCTAGTGTTTCCAAGGCTACTAAACCAATCGGTCTTTCGATATTTGATCTTTCTTGTGATCATGCCAATGTTATGTATTAATGCACCGACTCTGGGTAGCTGGGGTCGGGGCGTTACAGAGGGTATGAGAATGATTTTTTAAATTATGAAAAATTTTGTTAAAAAATTAAAATATAATGAATTATTTAGTGAAAAATAATTATAAATGAAAATAAATACCATTTTAAAATAAAGGAAATCTTCTACAAAAAAACTACTTTTATGTGCACAGGCATGTTTTTCGTAAATTAACTATATAAATATCGGTTAGTAAATTATTTTAATGAAAATTTTCTATTATATATTCAATCATATATTTAACATTAATCTTATTTGATTTCTAGCCAAGGGATACAAATAAATAAAATTTTACACATAAAAACTATATTTTTCGAAAAATACATTTACTATCAGTTTTGTGAACATAAAATTAAATTAAACTTTTAAAATTTTAGAAATTTTTTTTAATAAAATAAAATTTATTTTTTAAATGAAAACTGAAAAATTATGTTCGGATGAGGGTCTTTTATTTTTTGAAATATTTCATTCTTTGATGAATGATGAAAATATTGAATATTAATTGAAAACGACCTTTTCATTTAAATTAGTTATAATGTTTAAATATATTTTTAATTAAATTTTAATACATTTTCGCTCAATTTCATATAATGTTTTCCAAATTAGTTCATTTTAATCAATTCTATATTAAATTTTGATATCAAAACATTTCCAGGATTTGATTTTTTCTCTTAAAAACATGTTTTCTCATCGCATATGCAAGATTAATTTTAAATTAAAATCTTCTTATTATGTGAAAGGAATTTTTTAATGTAGATTAAATACTATGATTCAAAATAATTTATAATTTATAATAATTTGAGAATAAATTTTGACCAAATTGAATAGTGGGTGATGTAAAAATTAATTTCCATGATTGAGGTAAAAATGAGTTTACTGATGGGTCAAAATATAAAGATAAGGGTAAAAATGAAACATAAACCTGGAAAAAAAATTTTAATTGTCCTATTTATATCATAAATCCGATATTTTATATAAATTGATTACATTGGTCCCCTGTGACATATAAAAAATTTTTAAGTACATATTTATTTTCAAAAAAATCAAGTGTGTCCTCTCCCCCACTTATAAAAGGACACCCTCTCTCTAATCTTCTTTACCAATTCAAACCTACTCTTTAAATCCACTTCATACCCAAATAATTTATAAAATTACCTTCACTCATCCTAGATTTCATATTTTTGGAATAAATACATTCTATGAAGGATTTTTGTAAAAAACAGAGGATACCCAAAGAAGATGTAACGTTCATCAAAAAACTTTTTTATTTCATTTATTCCTCATCCCACTAAATTATTAATATTTAATGAATATATATTAAACTATGTATTTTAAATATAAATATATTTTTTTCTCTCAATAACCATAAACCATATACACTTCATTTAAATGGGTTACAAAATAATCGTTCATGTGTATGATAGATTACCGCCTCACCAACTGATGTCACTTATTTTTCCATTAAAATCTCTCACCAATTGTTATAATGATGTATCTACTGTTTTTACATGAGATATATATTATATTATCATTATCATGAAATTATCAAATAAAACATACCTTTATGATTTCCATTTTTTTGGAATACGATACTGTCACTCGTGTGTACGGATGACTACCCCCTTGTGAAGTGATGTGATTATTTCAAGCATTACCTAAAAGGTGATAATGGTAATGTTAAGGATTAAATGTGAAACAAATTAAATAATTAAAATATTCATCAAATATATATGGTTCTAAAATATATTATATATTATATTATTTCTTACCTTTCTCACTCTATAAATTATGACAACGCTGCACTTATACGTTTGGACTACATCCTTCAAGAAGCATTGTGACTCTCTTTTCATCACTACACAAAAATTATGATAAGAAAAAATATATTTGAAGAAATAATATTTTTTTATGATATTATTATCATTATAAAAATATAATATATTACTTATATCCTTTTTATAAGGATAATTGAAAATGAAAATCTCACTTATGCCTATGCATGACCAACCATCTCACTGATCATAACATACTCCATTTTTCATAACCATATATCATGATTATTATTAAAATTTAATTTGATATATAAATTTTATAATTATTTCATTATTATTATTATTATAGAAATTATTGAACCATGATCAATGTTATAGGAAAAAAAATATAACAAATCAAATCATATATGAAAAAGTGGTTATTACTCGAAAAATAATATTAAAAATTAATTGTTAATAAAAGGGTAATAAAAAATCAAAATGAAATATTATATGTTATTATATGTAAATATATTGTTATATAATATATATATAATAATATTATATTTATTATACAACATGTTTTATGGAGTACTATAGAAGTAAATACACAAGGTCATGGGTTTCTGTCTCACTTTTTTACTTCAATGAGATACATTTCATATTCAAAACTATATATTTCATGTGATTTATATACTTCCCATTAATATATATTATTATTATTCAACTAAAAACTATTCAGGTTGACATATCCATATTGGGATCTCTCTTTAATCAGGTTTACTATTAAAAAGTAAACAAATCGTTATGGGTTTTTCTCTCTCAATGTTCCATCTTTTAGACACGCATTATGTTATGCACATATATTCATTAGTGAGGTGTATATAAAACTCATTTGGAATTTAGTATCAGATTTTTTTTTATCATAATTATATTTTTTGTTTTATTATTTGTTATTCCTTTAATATGGATTTTGATTTAGGGTTACCAAAGTGGTAAGGGTTTTACATTACAATATCATTATTTATTTAGATTTTTTATGATTAAGTATACAATATTCATATCTCATGATATCAATATCATTAATTCTCATTAATTTTCTTAGGAAATGGTAATTAAATTAGAATCCATGTATTTACTTCATTTCCCTCTCAATATACCGAGGAGATCAAAAAAATGATTTTTTAAGAAAAAATTTATTCTTGGTTGAGAACTATTTTTCTTATAAAACAATTATTTTTTAAAATGTTTTAAAAAATGATGTTAAATTTTTTTTTAAGGGATTTATTAAATGATTTTTAACAATATATTAATTTTTTATTTTTTTAACATCCGTCTTCTGTTCATTTCAAAAACAATTCCTATTTGTTTTCTATCTAAAATGTTAAGGGAATATTGGTTTTAACGTGTAATACATGAAAAACACATAACATAATCATGAAAATAGTATTACATAAGGATATATTTATATGTTTCTATGTTTAGTTTCAATGAAAATTATTTTCAAAATGTTATATTTTTTAAGATGGTGTTTTCAAATAAAAATGTTATTTTCGTCAAAAAAATGTTTTAAATGATTTTTAAATATTTTGTTATATGTTTTCTATGTTATTTTGAAAAAAATGGATTTTGAAAAGGTTTTATTTTTGAAAAATGATTTTCAATGAAAAAATATTTAACACAAAGAAGTGTTCTATGCGATCTTTCAAAATCATTCTCCATATTATATGCTATACTTTGATGTAACATATTGTTTTCTAGGGTTATGAATGAATGATACCATTATTATTATTTCTATGAGTTGTTTATTTTTGTAAAGAAAATATATTCATCAATCCAGTTTCTATTACAGGGGTTATACCATGATTGAACTCTTATGAAACCTACATCTTTTCTTAGGTGATGCTATGTTGAAATGATGAAATGATTATGAACATTATATATTTTCTGTATGTTATGAAATGATTAATAGTTTACGAAACCATTTACATTTAATAGAATATGATATGATGAAATTTTTATGATATTATAGAATACATATGTATGATTTTAATTATGTGATTGTGTTTATGTGATAACCAATAACGGTGGTTATGTTATAACCAAAGAAGATGATTATGTTATAACCAACGATGGGTGGGACCTATATCTCCCTTTAATGCATTGGGTAAATTTTTATATCTCGTGAGATAGAAAAGACTATAATGGGGTGTGAACATAGTTTATTAAGAGAGTGTTGGAATTAGTAGTGATCCCAATTCAATAAGATAATGCTAGATTTGGGAGTAAACATAGTTCAATATTATAGGGATGTAATATCGAGTGAATACAATTTAGTAAGAAAAGAATGGAATAGTCAATGGACCTAGTTCATTAAGATAATGTGATAATCCTGAGTGAGATATGTTCATCTAGACATGGTTAGAATGGGGAGTGACCAAATTTCATTAAGACATGGATGGAATAGGGAGTGAACTCGATTCAGTAAGACAGGTCTCAGAAATGGAGTGAACTAGGTTCAGTAAGATTTAGTTGGAATGAGGAGTTAAACTAGTACAGTAAGTGGAATTTTCTTATATGATGGTTTGGGTAGTGAACCCATTATAATATGATATCACTGGTAGTAATCCTTAAATAATATGGAAATTATTTTATATGTTTATGTGTTTGTCCCAAATCCCATTTCTTATGACAATGTTATGCTCTTATGGATCATGTTATATGAATCTATTATGATTCATGTCATAGAACATCCTATATTTATTTTATTAAACAAGATTAGGAGCTTTGATAGGTAGGGTATGGTTTTAAAATGTTATTATTATGTTCTCACACCCTTATGTTCATTTTATGCATATATATCTTAATTGCATACCCTTAATAATCATTTTATCTCATTTTATCTTATATTTCCCTTCCCTAGGAAATGAAGAAAGGTTTTTATATAGTATTTATAAAGGAGAATATTTTTATGTGATAAATTGAATACTTTTCAAGTAATTAGGAACATTGTGTTCCGGGTATCTAAAGTCACTTTATAATGATTGTCCTCAGGTGTGTGTTTGTGTAATGTAATTAATATTCATCTAAAAAGATGTAATATCCATGAATGAAAACCCTGGGTCATTATTGTTGGTATGAGAGGAAAGAGTTAGTTATCCATTATTAATTAGGATGTTAAAACATTAGTAAGATCTCTAGAAATATTTCTAACGGTGTGTCTAGGGATTTCTCTAAGTATAAGTATATGGATGAGTAAAATTATTGGAAAATGTCCTGGGATTATGGTAAAGCATAGAGCAAGTGGATTCTATAAGATTAAACCGTATTCTAAATACTACAAGTGGATGTGGATCTAGATTATATGTAACTAGTGGTGACATCCCTAAAAACACTATATTGATCTATACATTATCGGGAACTAGTGCACACCAAGGGGAATTATCGCACACCTATTTTTACACTCCTAAGAGATATTCTTTAAAAATAAAAAAACTATTTATGAACCACCATCAAGTATTTTATAGTTTATGATAATGAATAATCTAGTATAACCCCCAATGGTCATATATTAAAAAGAAGGTTTCATGATTTATAAATCATATATGTGATTTTTAGTGTTTATGTGGTTCTCCGCTATGATTATTATTTATCAAAAATTGTTATTCTTTTATTAAATGGATAGAAGCTGAAATAATCACCTTAAAACTGAATAATATGGAAATTTGGTGACTATGTGAAACAAAATTGGATAATTAATAGAGATAAGGATATCATGATTATGCTGAATCAGCTATCACAATATATGATTAATAATGTAAACTTATATGATATTCATAACACATTGAATTAGATGAAGACTAACTTTTATGAATGTTCATGTAGAAATGAATATACATGAAACATAATTGTCATCTCTACATGTCATGATATTTGGAATAAGTACCTTAAGGAATATCTTAAAAGGTTGGGAATACTCTATTTTTCTAGAAAAGAAGGTCATAAATTGAAAAATTATCGAGGAGTTCAATGTCTTATCTATAAGGAACATGGTTATTACCCAAATCATATCCTTTAAACAATAATTATATTCTAGATTATAAAAATAACTACTCCAGGATAGAAAATGGATGTGGAATTATATTTTTATTTATATATTTATATTCAATAATTATGTGATATTAATTGTGAAGTATATAATAACTGTTTAGTAAAGTCTTTTAATTAAGGTTTTGAAATAATATTTTTAAATATGTTGATGAACTAAAAAAATGATTTAATGTGAAGGTGGAATTTTTAATAAGTTAAGGATAACCCTTTGTATGTTCACGATTTTGAGAAAATATGGTTTAGCTAGGATAAATAGATAATTGATATAGATAGTGTTAATTGGGTTGTATTGATGACCTCAGAATTGATAATATACTTGTTGAAAAAGTGTTTTATGATAACAGTGAGGGATTTGCAAATATTATTAGATCAATGTAATATATTCAACAATATGCAGTATTATTCAGGGAATAAAGAATCAATTCAATTTTTATAAAAAATAGGGAAATTAATGAGAATACATGATGAAAGTATTCACATGTTTGGTATGTGATAATTAAGAGATACTGCATGTTGTCTAATGGATTAATGATAAGTTAATTTTCTAAATTTAGGGGTATTCACTAGTAGAAAAATGTTCATTAACACCATCATTTTATTTTCGGTTGTTCGAGACTAATGTTAAAAGTCATCCATGTGGATTTTAACATCAGTTATTCCATAACCGATGTTAAGATCCCACATTTAATGTCAACTCATAAAAAAGTAATGTTAAAAGTCCTCATGGTAGAATTTTAAGATGGGTTATTCAGTAAACGAAATTAACATCAAACATTTAATTTTGGTTATGTAATAACTGATGATAAAATTCTTCATATAAAGATTTTAATTTCATTGTTTAGGAAATGAGGTCAAAATATTATTTTAATGAAGGTTTTTCAAAAGGGAAATGTCAAAAATGATGAATAAATTTTTGTCATATTTTGTGCTCCGATTTTACTATACTTGGAGCTAAATTGGACATATAGATCAATAGTTTGGAAAATCATACGAGAAACATTAGAAGACTTTTAATTTTTCGGTTTTTGAAGAATTAATGTTAAAATTTCCTTTTAAAATCATTTTTTTTAAAAATCTAACATTAAAATTTTTCCCAAATTGAAAATAATTTCATAATATTTAATTTGATTAGTCTTGGAGATCAAATAGAGTTAGGGATCAAAATATATGGTCGTCGTAAGTTATACTTCTCTAAGACTTCTCTTAGAGTATTACAACTTCTGAATTCCAGAACTTTTGATCCCTATGTCCATTATAACTCCCCAACCTATAAAATAATATATTGGAAAATGATATGAAACATGTAATAATTTTTTACATAATCCTTTTTTGAAAACATGAAGATAAGAATCTTATATGACGAGTTTTATCATCTATTTTTGATGAACTGAAAATTAAAGAGATATTTTTTACACTGGTTACTAAATAATAAATGTTAAAAGTGATGTGGCGATCCTACAACATCGGTTTTATAAAAACCTAACATTGAAACCCCTATATATGATGGTTTTTAGATTTGGTTATATATTTAAGAAATATTAAAAGTATAATTTAAAACAAAAGGTATTAGTATTTAAATTTTTTTCACAATATGTCTTTCATTTTTAAAAATTCTAGATAAATTTTATTACAACATTGCTAAAAATATATTATCTTACTGTATATAAATCCATATTTTTTTCTATCAACATTTTGAACCACTTTGATTCAATCAAATTTTCTACTCTTCTTCAATCACTGATTTGAACATAATATATATTATAATAATATAATTTATATATTATTTTTATTCATAATTACTAAACATTTTGACAATTTAAATTATAATTATAAAGTATTATTATGATATTTTTATGAAGACAAAACAGAAATATGTGATTCATCAATAGTGGAATATAATTCAATATCAATCACCATTTTCAATGATGTATGGGTTATACCCTAAAATTAATAGAATAGATGATAAAAACATATCAATTTTAATGAAAATCATAAATAAATTGAAATATGTTCAAATCCATATATTTTTTTCATTTGGTATCTATAATTTTCATACATTTTCTTCATGTTTTCTTTAGAATGATTTTTATCTTTCGAAACATAGAGAATTTCAACTTATGATGGACATAAATTTTGATCTGTAACTAATTTTTTACATCACAACTAGTCAAATAGAATCATAAGAAATGAACTAAAACTTGGTAAATTATTTTAATATCAATTATTTTAAAATAGGACGTCAACAATGAATTTGAACATTGAGTTCTGAGAAAACCAATTTGAAAAATCTTCTATAATGACTTTTAGTATCATGTATTCATGAACTTATTTTAAATTAAAATTTTAATGTTAGTTAATGAATAAATAACTTTAAAATCCTTCCATGAGGAATTTTATTATTGGCTTGTATAAAAAAATGACATTAAAAACCATTTGGAATCATACATCCACCATCGGTTTTCAAAAACATTGATGTTAAAAGGTCACCATTTTTCTTTGACATTAGTTTATAAAAAATGACATCTAAAGACCCATGTTTAACATGGTGGTAAAAACATCGATTAAAAACCAATGATAGTATAATAAAATAGGTGTTAAAACACTTTTGTATTGTAGTGTTTATTTTTCAATATTTTTGGATTTTAATACTTTGGAAGGGTCATAATGATAAACATTTAAGAAATGGTTTATTTTGAACTTTGGATGAGGCTTCATAGATAAATGTATTATTTGAACATATGAATATATTTTCATAACTTGTTCTATCAATTTTATTGTGATAAAAACTAAAGATATAAAAAATGACTTACCGTTATATTTATGGATTCTATGAACTGTTAGTACTTCAGGAATAACGAATACAAAATTATTTCAACATGAATAATATGAAGTGTAAATTGATTAAGGTATAACCCAAGGGCGATATGGTTCTTATGAAATGAAATGAAACCAAGAATGTATATCTTATCATGAAAATTATTTAACTTTTGGAAAAGGATCATGATGAATTGTTTTTCCCTTTTGTAATCATTTTTATGAAATAAATTTCGTTTTATGCCTCTTTAATCTGGTTTTATAGTCAATTAATTTCGTTAGAAAATTAAAATTCTTATGCTCAGTGATATTTATCACACTCTAAAATTATTTAAGCTTTTCATCCATATATAAATCTTCACATTCTACCTAAGTTCTCTTATATGGAAACATAGTTATTATTTACATTTGGAAACCATTATTTTTAATATATTATTTTTTAGAAGATATTTTTTATTCATTTTTAAATTGAGGGTTTACATGATGGTATTTTTTAAAACCTATAACTTTGATGATAGAGATTAATTTATAGGAAAAAATTCATTTTAATGGGGCTAAAATGTAACACCCCATGATTTGTGGAATTTGTTTTTCAAAATAATTTATTATTTTGAATATTTTTGACTACACACAACATTATGTTTATCTTTTTTTATACACAACACTAATTTTTTATTGAATTACATATACCAACATGTGTATCTTGAATTAAATGCAACACTCAGTTTAAAAAAAACATGTAATATTATTAAAATATTATATTTTAATTTTATGGTTATCAAAAATACATTCGAAAGGTGGGCATGAAAAGGATATGGTAAATAATGAAAATATGTGGTTTAAAATGAATACATAATGAATTATTTCTTCAGTATTTTATTAGAAATTATAATAAATACAAATTTTGAAAAAAGGAAATCTTTTTCTGGAAAAAATATTATGTGCACAAACATGTTTTTAATTAATAAATTAAAAAAAAGCACTATTATTGAATTATTTTAATAAAATTTATAAGTTATATATTCAGTAAAAATATTAACATTCATAATATATGTTTCTTGGACAAGTGATACGAATAAATCCAATTTTATTTGTAAAAACAAATTTTTTCTAAAAAATTTTCTGTCCCCTTTTGTGCAATTATAGAAAAAATTAATTTTGAAACATTTAAAAAATTATATTGTAAAATATCTAAAATTTTAAATATCAATTTTAACATCATCTTATGGTGTTTATTTTTGGATTTTTCTGAAACGTTTCATTTTTTATGAATAATGAAAAGCACTAAAATTTAATCGAAAACTCTCTTTTTTGTTTAAAATATTTTGAATGATAAATTATATTAATAATTGTATTTAAAGTAATTTTTTTAAATATTATATCAATAAATCCAATTTATTTTATTTTAATCGGTTTTATACGGAATATTGATATAAAAACATTTGATTATTTTAAACAGATTCTCTTCAAAAACCCACATCCTCATCACGTTTGAGGGATTAATTATAAATTAAAATTTTCCACTACAGTGAATTGAATTTGAAAAAATGGATTTCATATTTTGAATAATCATATTTTATAATTTCTAAAAAATTCATCTTAATTTTTTACCCAAATTAATAGTGAATGTAGTAACAATTAATTACCTAGGGTAAGGTAAAAATTTGTTTATTGGGGGTTAAACAAAAAAGATAATGAAAAAAATAACCTATATAATATTCTAAAAACTGTTTTTTGGTCATATTTCGACTATTATACCTATAATGTTCTATAATGTTCTAATTTGGACCTTTTTGATATATGAAAAATGTGGAATCACTTACTTCTTTTTAAAAATACCAAGTCTGTCTTCTACCCCACTTATAAAAGGGCACCCCAATCCTCTTTTATGTACCCCATAGACTATATTTTTATTAGAAAACTCCTTCCTCAATCAAATTACAACATCCTACCCTTATACGTTTATCCTTATTTTGTGTATAAATATATCCTAGGAATTATTTTAGTGAAATATATAGAGGATACCTAAAAAGAGTATACATTCATCAGTAAGATTTTTTGTTTTGTTTCTTCATCTATCCCCTTAAATTGTTATTATATCATTATTATATAATAACCAATGTATCTTATATATAGTGATATATTTTAATATTAATGTAATGACTTACCACAAACTCAAATTCAATAAAATGGGTTTTAAAATCATCATTCATGTGTACGATATACTGCTGCCTCAAGAACTGATGATGTTAATTTTTTAATTACCACATCTCCCTCTTCGAAATAATCATTGACATATTGTTTAGATATGATATTATTAATCTTATTAATTTTTAATATCACTCAAAACTTTATGATTTCCATTTTTTGGGAGTATGATAATTCCACTCATATGTAAGGTGGACTACAAACCCTCTAAGAGATGTGATACGTTCATCATTCACATGGACGATGATAATGGTGAAGTTAATTATTATATGTTATATGAATGAAATAATTATTATATTAATGGAGTAATTATAATTATTAAAATAAAATATATATCATTCTCTTTATTACATTTTCTCTTAATAAAAGATGATAATGTTGCTCGTGTACTTGTGGACTACCGCCTTCAAGAAGTGGTGTGACTCAATTTTGATATCAAAAAAATTTGTATGATACGTGTAACTAAATTTAAATAAATAAAATGTTTTTATATTATTATTATCATTATTGAATGATATTATATTACATACATCGTTTCCATAATGTTCATTTAAAAATGGAAATTTTACTCATAAGTATGCATGACATACAATCCCTATGATCGTAACATATTTTATTTCTCAAAACCATACCTCATTATTCCTATTAAAATTATATATGATGCATATGTACTATAATTATTTCATGATTATTATTATTTTGGTTATGGAAATATTTTCAAAGTAGGAAAACTAAATTTATCACATATCAAAACATATAAGAAAATCAAAGTGATTATTACCTGAAACATAACATTACATGAAATTTTTAACTAAATGGTAAAAATATTCTATTAGAAAATAATATATGATATGACATATACAAATCCATTTCTAAAATATATGTATAAAAAATCAAATTTATTAAATAAGAGGTTTAAACATGTATGACAAATGTTAGGACTTAAGGTAATGGATTTCCGCCTCACTATTTACTTCAACGAGGCATATGTAATATTCACTAACTATTTATTTTATGGGGTGTATATACTTACCATGAGCATATATTATAATGATTCTTCTGAAAACTAATTATGGTATTTGCAATGACCTCAACTAATGGGGCTCGATTGGTAACTACACTAATCCCACCTCTATTGGTCAGGGGCTAGCGACTCGTGCCGAAAGACATATCTAACAAGGGAGGAATTCACATAATGTACATGAACACACACATGACCATATTAATGGATAAGTGAAAATGAATAATAATAAAAATATTACACAAATATAATGTAACCCATGTATGAAAAAAAATATGTGGTGTACAAGTGTATGATAATGTAAATTAGAAAAGTAAAATGGAAAAAATACAAGCCCAACCAGAAAGATATCCCAACCCTAAAAAATAGAAAGAAAATGTTTTAGGAGATCCCAACTTCTGATATCGAATCCCCAAATACCATTTTTATTCTAATGCACTAAGTATCCATTATCTCTTCTTAAATAATCGTCAACCTTCCCGTCTTCATTATAAGCCATGAAAAATGCGGGAAAATCCCATTTATGGGTGAGTATATATATATATACCCTAATGGTGGCCCCAAAAGTAGAAGGGGTAGCAGTAAGAGACACTATAGGGATATAATGTAGACAAATATATATATATATATATATATATTCTTAATCAAAATAACTCAAAACAAGAGAGAAGGGGATCTCCATCTCATAGCCCAACCAAGGATAAGAGTGCCATTAGTTCTATAAGTCCATCAATGATTCCCAAAATCATGCACATTTTCCCAACAGAAAACATCAAATTCAAGCCACACCTCACCATTATGTTGTCCAGTTGAGGGGAGACAATTTCTATTTGAGGACCCATGCCCTGGTATAATAGGTGGGTGCCACTTTGATGGTCAAGGACCCATGCCCATCCCATGTGGAGGGTTTAACACTGATTATCAAGGACCCCGTTGTAGCCCAGCGGGAGGGGGAGCTCTAGTCATTGAGGATCCAGGCCCAACCCAGTAGGATGGTGACACTCAGAATTTTTAGGGGATCCATTACCATCCTTACTGGAGGGTGGCACTCTAGTATTCGAGGGCCCATGTCCCGTCCGGCAGGTGGTTGTCACTCTAGTAATAAAGGACCTGTGGACTTCTGAAAAAGATGATTCCACTCAGAATCTGTAGAGGACCCATTCCTAACATTGTTATAAGGTATCACTCTAGTAGTTGAGTAACTATGTTCTATCTAGAGGAGGGTCCCACTCTAGTCATCGAGGACCCATTCCCTTCCCAGCAAAAGGGTTCCACTCAGAAACTTTTGAGGACCCATGCCTTGCCCAACTGGAGGGTTCCACTCTAAGAGTAGACATCGGACCCATGAACAAATTAGTTGTATAGTGACTATATATATATGTGTGTATGTGTAGGAACCATGACTTATCCTAGTAAGAGGGATCCACTATAGAATCTTTCGATGATCCTGTCTAATAACTTCCTTCATCGACTATATACTAAATAAGTTTTATGCGTAGAACATATAATATCATATCTAAAGATCCATTGTGTTGGACACCATTTTGTTCTATACATAAAAAATCAGAATAAGCATCTAACAGGTCAAAATACGGGCCCATATAAAAGAGATATGAGTGATTAAAGTATATTAAAAAGGAAAAGGGGTATATGACCTGTATGGGACCCACACAGCGTTTTGTGACACTCTTTCACATGGATGTGTCCTTAGTTGCATAGGGATCCTGATCCATATAGAATTAAATAGCTTTTTGGTGCACTACATGGTGTGTAAAAGATATTTGAGGTAATCTATGATCTGTAGACCATATATGTGTACATGGAACATGTTCATGTGCTTTGGAAAAACAACATGTTTCTAGCTATTCCCATGTCTGTGTACTCCCAAAGTATACACCAATTCATCCAAAACATGTTCACATGGATTTTGGGGGTCCTACACAAGGTGGGATACTTAACTTTCTTGAAAAAACATACCTCACAGCATAGTAGTCCCACACCATGTGTCCCTAAGAACTATACAATGTGATGGAACATATTCTATATAATTTTAGATAAATTCATTAATCACTATATCTGGTCTTTCTTCCATCAAATCTAGCCTCATCTCATCCCTAAAGAGATTGATCATTGAGAATGATAAATATTTTGTCCTTCTGGGGGCTGGAAATCAATTTCCAATTCATCCTTCATTAGTCATTACATGTTGTAAAAAATATGCTCAATCTTATCAGTCTCAGATCTAAAATACATGAAGAAACCATGTTGTTAAATGATTTATCCCCAAATCTATCCTTGATTGCTGATTTCTTCATCTCTCCTAAAACGGGTGTGATTCCATGGGTTTAATTTGGTTTGGTCCCACTTGATAATGTCAAATACTGACAAAATGGTCCAATGATGACTAACAAAAAGAATATGTGGGGGAAATTCATATGAAAAAGTGTTCAACTATTGGTATCCAATAAGTCTTCGTAAAAAAATATAATTTTGAGTTTTGTGGTGAGAAAAAATGGATAATCAATATAATTTCTATACATCGGCACATGAAACATATTAAAATTGGAATAGGTAAAAGAAAATATTGATCATGATCAATCAATTTAACTAATATGGGAATAAAATAGGAATTGATGAGACCTACCTTGGCATTAGATATTTTTTTTTGTGAAAGAATATAATCTTTAATGATTGATGGGTTATTGCGTTGTTTATGTACCTATCCTCTTGGATCCCAAACCTCATCATCGTCAGATGTCGATTCCCCAACTGAAGGAGATGAAGAAAACTCTCAATCATCATAGGGTTTATGCAGCTACCCGGGAGGATTATCTATAAAATTATACTTATATATGAAAACCATTTATTTAATTTAATGAATTACCAATTTAATTAATCTGCTAAATGTACCACCAAATACTATCTTAGCTGAACCCCCAAACAAACCTCTTTCAGGTCATGCCTTGGGATATAATCGTATTCCCGACTTAACCAAGGTCTCATATTTCTATTCTGAGATTCCATTTAAGATAAATACTATTTACAATAAACAATGTGCACACAATGTAAAATATATTTAATGTTTTTTTTAAATTATTTTTGGATTCATTGAGCTTCATAATCAAAAACCATATCAATTTCTATCTCTAAATACATATATATATATATATATATATATATTAAATCCTTACAAGGTAAAAATTGGGTCTCTGCATCATTCCTTCCTCCACGATTTTCATCTTTTAAAATAAAAACTAAACAAAAAACATGGTATAATGACCCAAAATTTAGCTATTCCACCCCTAAAAGATCTCCTTCGCATTCTCATGGTGGCACAACATGTGAAATAATGGGATGGTATATCCACCATGGGTCCTCTCTTATTGATCCTAGATCTCCATTGGGTTCTCTATAAAAGTGGCTCTTTCATTGATGTCTATCTTTCTCAAACCAATAATGTATGTGGAATCAATCATGTATCTCCTTAGCTGCAGAACATTGAATATTAAAAGCCCTCATTAAAAATTTTTGGGTAGGGAGAGGGAGTAAGAAACCCATCCAACCCTATGAAATATCATAAATGACTCGATGAACCTTGATGATAACTTACCCCAAGAAGAACCACCACAATAATCATCATGTGGAGACACTCAAGAAAACAAGGTCTCTATGATATACTCCAAGGGCCTGTGACAGTAATCTATTTAAGATTTCTATCTACTATAAGATGTTCTCATCCACTAAAGAAGTTATATGGAACTTCTCCATCATCACCTTCACTAACTCTGGACCCACAAGGGATGACTTACTGATTACTGTCCAGCACAATGGATATTTTAAGGGTCTTTTTTACATGGCCTAAAAAGGTGACATGATGATAGTAGAGTGACGACTATTGTTGTATGTAAAATCTTATATGGGAAAGTGGACCTCCCATCTATGGAAGAATATTAACACGCAATCTTGTATCATATCCTCTAACACATAGAGAGTGCAGTCATTATTCCCATATTTATAGGCCAGAAAGCCTATACACATCCTTATCAAGTTAATAAATGCCATCAATAGGGATCCACCTAACCGTGATGGGATCCACACATCATTATTAGAGGAAATAGTCAAGAACACCCCATGAAGACTAATAATCTCATGTACCTACATCTATATCAAAATATCAAATCAACTCTCCTTCTTGATATCAAAAAAAGTGTGCAAAAATATTGAGTCGGTCAACTTTCACATAGATGGTGTTGTTTCCCTTAAATTTTCATTGAATACCAATCAAAAAATTCCTTAGTTATGATATCCAAATTCCAATACGGGAACTCAAGGGGATGCAACAAACCAGTCAGAACCTAGTTCCCATACTTGACTTACTAACAGGTGTGGCACTGAAGGATGAACTCAACCACACTCCATGTCAAGCCGGACCACAAAAACTAACACTAAAGGTATTTGTACATATTCCCCACCCTATTATGTATAAATAAAGGAGATTTTTTTAACTCTCACATCACATTATACCGCATCTTGACTAGGACCACCTTCTATCCCTAGAAAAATGATGATGTGATTCACTCCTTCTAGAATATCCATCTGGTGAATAACCTACTGATATAAGGTCAGATAAGACCTCACCGTCGATGTCTCCATACTCAGACTCTCTCACATTCTTAAGAAGTGGGGGAGTTAACACCATCAACAGAATAAAAGCTGCTTCCTCCTACTCAACTCGGGTCAGATGTAATGAATCAAACTACATAGAAGCCTCTTTCACCAAATGACCTTGGGAATTCCTGTTATGGTCATTTTATCACTTGTTTTACTTGACCAATGTATAGACTATCTCAAAGTCAAAGTCCTTCAGGAACTCCGTCCATCACCATTATCTCAGATTCATGTGTCTCTATGTAAAAAAATACACGATACTATAATGGTCTGACTAAACTATGACGTGCACTCCTAGAAGTTAGTGCATCCACATCATTAGAGAAAATATTACTTCTTATATCTCTAGGCCATGAGTTAAGTAGTTCTTCTCATGAGGACTCAATTACCTCGACCCGTAATTGATAAATGAATATGATGCATTGAGACGTAGCAGACCCAGCTCTTGGGGAATCAAAATACATTATATACTCCACAACATCCTCTAACCAACTTAAAATATGATCACTAATCATCCTCAATCGCAAATCATCAAAGGCCATTTGGCACTGATCATTCTAGGTAAAGATTTCCCTTTTCAGGTTAGGGTGGCCAAAGGGGCTCTATTCTACGAGAATTATGCCACAAACCTCTAGTAATACCCTATTAAGCCATGAAAACTCCGCACCTATGAAACACTCATGGGTGAATCCCAAGAAATAATTTCATGGATATTTACTGGGTATATATCTAAACCATGATCACAAATGACATGCCTTAGAAATTTAACATCATTAATTTAGAATTAAAACATTGAGATCTTATCAAACAGCTTGTTCTCTAAAAGAAAATATAGAATCATCCCAATGTGATCTTCATGTTCCACCAATGAGGCAGAGTATAAGAGTATTTCTTCGATGTATACAACCAAAAACTAGGCCATGTTTGGTTGGATGATCTGGTTCATCAAACCCATAAACACAACTGAAGAATTCCTCCTGTAAAAGGGAATCACCAAGAACTCATAGTGTCTCTAGAGTCATCAAATATTATGATTCAGAATATCATCCTCTCAAACTTTCAACTGGTGGTTTCCAGACCAGAGATCAATGATTGAGAACAATCTTACACCTCAAAACTAGTCAAAGTTTTCATCAATCCTTGGAAATTGGTACTTATTATTTATTGTGACCAACTTTAGATGATAATAATCCTTCAAAATTGGCAAGAACCCATAAAACTTTTTCAAAAAAAACATAGGATCTACATAGGGGAAACACTGGGCCTTATGCAAACCATCTCTCGAAGGTACTCCAAATGAAACTACATCTATATGAGCCGAAAATGGGCCACCCATTATGTGAAAAAATATATTAGAGTGGTACATGAGTGAAATTTGATAATAAAATACATATCGCATCTCAGAGGTATTCTTAGAGCATCCTCAGGGAAGACATCCATAAATTCCTCCACAAGTAAAGGAATCCATATGTCAGAATAGAATGCTGAATTGAAAACTATAATATCTAACTGATGGGTGATTGGAGGTAGCCTCCTAATCAAAGAACCCACTCATCATACTCTGAGATATCTCTCACCCATAAAGGTGAATCCAATCCCATCAATGTGAAGAAGTATAACTTGTCCTCAGTGACAGTATATATGTTAACGCACCATGGAAAACCAATCCATACCCATGATTATATCATAGGGTTCTCTCGTGATGACCAAAAAATCTCACATGAACGTCTCTCCAACAATGGATAACTCTCACAACTTTCGGATAAAAGATACTAAAGAAGTATTCCCTTTGTAACATCATGATGAATATACTAGTCTAAAAAAATGTACCAGGAGTTCCAACTATTGTACTAAGAATATAGAGATAAAGGAATGATTAGAACCTGTGACTACTAATTGTAAACAAGAGTGTAAAATAAACATATCAAACCTCTAATTATATCGCCTGTTGCAAGTTCATTAGTCTCCATAGCTTGCAGCTATCTACATTCATATTTGGAATCTCTTTGAACCTAATATATGATTCCTAGTGGTGGGGGTGGAAGGATCTCATATCTTCATCAACCACCCATAGCTCCCCGTACTCATATTCCACCTCTGCTTCCCTAGGGACCACCCTATCCTCACCTGGGAGATCCCAGATCATGACACTGCCTCTACTATGGTGGTCCATCATCAATCTTCCTTATCTCCTCAGCACGTCAAGTTAAGAAATCATGATATATGTGGATATCCTATCACTAGAATTGCACAAACCCTCTCGAGGATTCCAGGGACATATTCTCTATCCCTGACCACAAGCTCGAGCCTCATCCTTGGAATTTCTATTATGTCGAGAACCGGCCTCCTGGAATCTTCTAGAAGCTATAGAGGACACACATTTGTAACATCCAATGATAGCTTCACTCCCCATTCTAGTCTTTCTTATCTCATGATATATCTATATTTACCCAATACATTGGAGGGATATATAATTCCATGGGTACCCATCACATAATGAAAATCATACATATGTGTTACATAATATTAAGTTTTTCCCTCATATTAGGGAAAAAATGTAATGTGTTTAATATACATTTTTCATATAATAATCCTTTGAAAATAAATCAGATTCATAAACATTTCATCATTTCATCAAAGCATAACTAGTATATAGCAAGTGAGTTTAATGAACATATTATATCATAAAAATAAACTATATAGAGAAATAAAATATAAAATTTCATTAGTTCATATACCTAGTAAATCATAAGTAACATCAAATGTTGTTATCATAGATGAAAAATTCCATTAAAGGATCACTTTTAAATTTATTGAGGAAAATATTTATTTCACATGAAATAGCCTTTTAAAAAAGTGAAACAATTCCTAAATTATAAGGAAAAAGGTTTTTATGAAAATAAATTTGAAAAATTGTAATGGAATCACCAAATAATTAATTGGTTATTCCATCAAGAATTTTTTTAACATCGTATATGCTAAAATAAAACATTGTATTCAAATTTTTATTAAATGTGAAAAAGTACCCCATTCATAAAAGTAATAGAAAATTCCTTTTAAACCATTTTATAAATATATTCATCAAAAAATGACTTTAAAAATAATAGGATAATAGTAATAACATTATTTAAAACATTTTTAGAAAACATGTATATGGATGGAAAATGATTTTCAACCTAAGAGATATATATAATCAATTTTTTTTAAGAAAATTACTTTTGTTGTCCTAAATATTTGAGGTGTGTTAAATGAATTTAAAAAATGAATTTTATAGAAATAAAAATTTTCGAATAAAATTTGTGAGATTAGTTAGTGGTAGATCATAATATTTTATCATTTTAAATGCTATCATAAACATTCCTAGTAAACAAACCAATTTTGACTTAAATTTCATAGAACATGGTAACATTTGAATCGTTATCCCCATGTATGAAATATGATTAGATTCATTTTTAAATCCCAATATTTATAAAAAAAATTATAAAGTACACTCATTGGTAGTATATTCACAATAAAAACTAATCCAGTATAGGATATGGTATGAGTCTCATAGAAATAAATCTGAGATGAAAATCCCTTATCCAAGGTCCAACTTCCTTCGTATATACAAGAATGTCCTGTATAAAAATAGAGACTTATTATATATTTGTTATAAATACACACTCATATATATAATATTTTCTATTATTTACTTATTATTTTTTATCACCTATTTATTAATAATTCATTTTTAAAATCCAAATTCTAGGTGATATTCTGTTCGTTATTCAAGTATGTTTTGGTTCAATTGTTTGGTCGTTTTAGTTTTATCATGGTTAAATAATATCTAAAAATTAAATAATGATATAAATATAATTTAAATTCATTATATACATATTTATATTTATCCATAAAAAAGATATTAAAAAAAATTACATCATTCATGGAGACAACATGCCGTACAAACACATGAACAAATTTTCAATTTTGTTGGGTTAAATAAAAGAAATTTAAATTATAAATAGGATTTATAGAATCATTATTATATAATATATATCATATATAATCATTAAATCTATAATTATTATTATCCATGTAAAATGGAAATGAAAAATTAATCAAATCACTTCGTAATGGTGGTAGTCAACACGTACGCCTGACTGGAATTATCAATTTCCAGCAATTTAGAAGCTAAGAATATAAATATGATATTTTCATTCAAATAAAATAAATATTTCATAATTATATTATATAAAAACTAAACCCATAATAATACCAATATATTAATTTTGTGATTATCGATGAATTTTATCACTGTGTGGAGATAATAATCCATACATACACACAAGTGATACATTCACACCCCATTTAATAGAAGGTGTGTGAATAAAGGTAATTTTATTATCATGATAACAATATGTCATATTTAGAGTACCTTATTTTTTATTAAGAATATAAAATATTTTTATGATTTAAAAGTATAATTTAAAAGAAGTGGATTGGGTAAGGGGATTACCTCTCATTTGAAATAACTCCATTAAATCTATATATAATGCTAATAGGGATTTTCTTTTGGGAATATCATAAATCTATAATTTCGTAATGGAAGTTTATATAGTGGTTTTATATGGAATTTTAAAGATAAAATTCTTAAAATTGTTTAAAGAAGAGAAATTAGGGGTTCCATTTTATAATTTAAATGAGGGCACTAATAAAATTTCATAAAATATTAAAACATCATAAAGTCATTTCTAGGCCGAATTCATCAAAAGGAACGATATTTGAAGATATTATAGTGTTTTGTTTAAATATCATCAACAAATAAATATTTTAATGGTTTAATTGGTGTTTCAAGGCTTATATATTTGTTTAACCCCTATGTTAACCCATTTTTTATTAACCATAGTAATATATTTTAGAATCTTAAAGGGTTATAATATTACATATAAAGTGAAAATTATATCATAAAAGGCAAAGGAATGACATTTTATACCATATATAATCATTATTTTTCAATTATATGTTTTTTTATTATTTTTAAATAATTTAATAAATACTATGTTCGAAAAATATAATTATTGTCAATTTTATCAATATTCACTTAATTTCACATAAATTATTAAAATGAAAAGTTTTGAATCAATTTTAATACTTTAACTGAACATGAATATTTCATATTCATCTATAAAATTATTTTGACACTATAACAAATTCATATAATGCAAATTTGAATATTTTTAAAATCATTTATTATATTTTTATATTAAATAAAGAAATACTCTTTCGTTGTTCCATAAAAATTTAATGTAATTAAAAAATTACCAAAAACTAGAAATAAAATTAAATATTAAAGATATTTTCATTATTATTAAATTACAAATTTGTATTTAGTGGTATATTTATTATTCCCTATGGGGATAGATAATAGATATTTAAGACTAAAAGAGGGACATTTTGTATTTTCATTTATAATAAATATTATATGTGTCATTTTCATGTAAAAGTATACCTTGAACATTTAAAAATAAATTATAATGTGATAAATTATAATTAAATTCATCCAATTGGATTTATGATTTAAAATTAGGGCCTTATCACTTAGATTTAACATATATTAACAAGATTTACCATTTAATGTGGTGATAATTTTTACTAAGGTTACTATTCATATTGAAAAAAAAATAAAAGAGAACTATTTAAAAATTATGATACTCATAATTTAAAATATTTAATCAATTTTATTTAATTAAATTTTTCTATATGGAAGAAATTTTTTTTAAAAATAATCACACAATAGGTGACCGAAACCATTTTTTGGAAAAAATTTATTTTTAAGCATAAAACATGGTTTATTGTTCTCACATTAATTGAAAACAATATTCAATGAATGTTAATTTTTGTGAATATATTATATAAATTTTACTAAAATGAATCAAAAACAGCGATTAATTTAATTTATGAAGTAATGAATACATTGAGAGTATTGAAGTATTATTTTTCAAAAAAGAACTTTTATTTTCAAATGATTTTTATATTTCTATTTCTAAATAATAGATAAAAAATGAATTAATTTCATATATATATTTCCATGAATTTTTATAATTTATTTTACCTGATTCTAACCCAAAAATCTAACAAATATATTATATCTATAACATAATAATATTTTAATATAATATTATGGTTTTTATACTCGGTGTTTCATGTAATACCAGATATTAATAAAAAAACAATTTAAATAGAAATATTTACTAAACTCTTGGGGTGTTGAATTATACCCCCAATAAAATTAATTTCACCCATTGATTTTTTCACTTGGATACCAAAATGATGATATATTTGTTTCATTACATCTTCAGGAACCCATGTAGCTTCTTCAAATTTGTGATTCCTTCTTAGAACTATCACTATGTGAGTTGTATTATTTAATAGAAATTTATTTCAATGATACTATATTCCTACATATTTTTCATCATAATATTAATTATTCTCTATTTGTATGTACTATGCCTTTAGTACCTGTAATGAATCAGGTAATTATGTCATCAGGAGAGATATGTTGAATATGTCATGAATATAAGAGATGTTCGGTGGACGTTCAAATCGATCAAACCCCATCCCTACTTGATTATTAATCTCAAAGGAAAAAATATAAATTGGGATCAAATTTCAATTATTTTTTATAATAATAACATAGTTCCATGGAGAAATTCATAGAAAACCCTTTTCAATAACTTAAAATACAAGGTCATGCTAATGAATGTCAGTATAATTTTTTTTCGACTGAGATTACTTGATGTGATGCTAATTGGATCTGACTTTTTGTATCATTTACTCAGATTGATTAAGTCCCAATACCATTATTTATCTAATATCATTCTAAAATTTTGAATTTCTAAACTTCTTTCTATCCAGTTATTCATAAGGATCAATCTAAATGATCAACTAAAAGATATATTTTTAGAAAAATAAACACATGCAAGGTATTGATCCCTTACACAATTGAATTTTTGAGAAAAATATCTCAACATATCCTCCAAGGTTTTGATGGTTCTCTCATATGATTCATCTATCTGTGGAAGATACATAGGGATGAAAATCGACATTATATCTAGATATTTTTTGAATAATTTTCAAGAACAATATGGTAAACCTCAGATCCTGAATAGATATAATATAATGTGGTACTCCATGACACCTTACCTTATGTTTGATTTTAAATGAGATTATATAAAATGAAAATAACATTATTCTCATTATCGGTATTTGGGATTATGATGACAAAGTATGTTGTGATGTTTTCACATTTACATTATAGTATGATAAATGATTGAAACATCCACTTAGATTTCTTTCCCCGATAATTAACTTGATCACATACCATGAATCGAGATACATACTCTTAAATATATCCCTTTATTATATCCCACCATAAATACTCTTTTATATATCATTAAATATTTTTTACTTATGTGATGAATAATTAAAGATTAATTGTGACCATCGTCCAATAGTTCTTCTACAAATCGTTTATAGACTAAATACATTCAAGGTTCATGAACATTAACCTTCCATAATAGTCAAATTTAATCTCTAGAACAATTTGCAACATATTATATAGCTCTATATCATTCTTATTCACCTCTTTAATCATCACTTGGATAAATATTTTAACAAAAATTTAATAAAAATAAGATTTAACATCCCCAAATTGGCACTCCAATATCTGGTGGTGAAATCATAGACATTACATTTCTAGATTTGATACTGATAATGGTGAACCAATTTTTTGTTCCAAAACATAGAACATAAAAATCCAATATTGGATAACTTAATTCTTAATGAACTTTTAGGTTTTTTGTTTTAGATAATTAATAAAAAATCGTGACATAATGGATTCATAAATATGAACATCGTATCCCACTATACAAATATTTTTAAATTATAAATTATCCCATATTCATCATCCATATGAAATCGATTTAGAAATAATTAGTTTTACATCATTATTGATAACTAGGGTAAAAGGAAACATAAGAAGTGTGAGCTCAAATTATTATTGAGAGTAAACACAAGCCTTAACACTTGAATGTAATCAATGAGAAAAATTTGATCATAATAGTACAAAGACATAATCATTGGGAATGAGAATAATATAATTATATTCAAAACCCCCAATACCTAGATAATATAACCCGAACACATGCAATAAGTATTTTAGAAAGGTAAGTATAATCAATATAAATAATCACGGGCCATGTGATATTAATATTGGTCAAATTAATCATTTAATCCCATATACAGGATAAATAAAACTCATTTTTAACATGGAACATTTCTTCATAACCCATGTTAAACTCTATGTTATAAATAAGTAGATCCCAATTAAATCCATAGGTGAATCCCTATGGTAACTCCCTAATTCCTCCCCATTATGATAGGAAACATTACCTAATGCATTGGAGTAATATGTAGGTGCACTAATCATAAAAAATATTTTGGTCTCACCCGATGTTATATGGGAAAACCCGTGAATTGAGATGTATTAGGCTCACCCAAGTATATGATGGCATACCCATCATTTATGAAATAATAATCTTACCCGATACAATTTGGACATTCCCATGATCATCCATAATATCCATACACCCTTCATGAAAAAAACATCTAGGATAATTCAGTTTATTGAAATAATAATAATAATTTTTCTTCCATTTCATAATTCACCCATGTAAAATAATACAGTACCATAAAAATTACTTTGAAACATGATTATCCAAGGGAAAGGAAACTAGTTCCATGATATCCTATTGAGGAAACGATTAACCTAGGATGAAATCTATTCTATAAAAGTATATTTGAAACATGATTAAACTATGGGGAAGAAACATCTTTCATAATAATATATTGGAAAAATTATTAACACATGGAAAATAAATGTGTTCTATAACAATATTTTTGAAGCATGATACACCCATGGAAATGAAACGAGTTCCATAACAGTCTCTTTAAAACAATATTAACCCATAATAAGAAATAATGAGTATGGTATCATTAAAAAATATCCCCATTGCATCATAGTTAATGGAAATGGATACTGATTTCTACCATTAAAATATTAAATAAATTTCTGAGGAAAATAACCTTTTACTTTTGATTATCACTTTTTTAAAACTAAAAATTCACAATTATCATAAAAATTATTTTATTTGAAAAAAAAATTGTAAATATATATTATAAACATTAAGGAAAATAATGGAAATGATGGTGGGATAATCCATTAATGTCATAAATTTTAAAAATAATAATTATTTTCAAATCATTTTGAATAAGGGTGTCAATAGTGAACCATTTTGAAAACAACCAAAGATTATCATTTAAATACATTTAAAGTGAGGTAAAATATCTTGTAAAATTTCCTTATGAAATAATTTTGTTTATAAAATATTTTTTTAAACATTATAGAAAAAAATGTAAATAGAATAGTATGATACCCATTCTAAAAAAATACAAGATTAATATCACATGGAAATACAAGTTATGTTATTTCTTTAATAAATAATGAAGAAATGGAAATTAAAAATGTGAACCAAATTCATAAATAGATGTGAAGAAAACATATTTAGTTCATGAAAGTAATATAATATGATTTCTTCTATAGTAACCTTGAACATAAGACAACCCAAATAAAATGGGATTGTAACATAAATCCTTTTGAAAATGGGTAACAATTTAATTGAAATCCCCATGAATGAATAACATAAAATGATATGTTAAATATCAATAAAATAATATGTTTCATGATATAACATGTATAAATCCAGTATATACACCTCATAATTGAATATATGTTCATATCACAAATGTATGTCTCCAATAAAGTGAATTCGACACGAATAACCCTTAGAAAAGTCATACCACTGAATTTGAGAATTAATGAGTGAACATGTTATGTCTATAAATTAGAATATTCATAAAAAAGTTTAAATACAATATAATATAATCAAAATCCATTAAACACATAACTATATAATATCAAATACAATGAATAATTAATATAACCAAATGTAGTGAAATTATTTAATGAAATTATTTACCAATCGGTAACTTGCAAGTCAAATCCACTAGCATGAAATTTTTTAAATTAAAACATTAATTACAATTATATATGAATTATTTATGATATTAAATTTAAAATTTTATTTATATACACCACACAATATAAATATGTGGTTAATATGGCACCTGTATCATAGAAATAAAAAGTGAGACAAGAAAACCCTTACCTCTAGTATGGACTTTCCTTATATTTTCCTTAACTCCTATATAATAATATTAAAGAAATTATATTATTTATTAAGAAAAACAACTAGGTTTAATAAAAAATATATCATTAACTTATATTATTTATTTTTAATGACATTGTCAAATACAGAATCTGTTATGTCCACGTGAGGTGTTTTGAGGATTTTCGGTTTATTATTTCAAAATGGATTTGGTTTGATGACCTTGGTAAATAGAACCAATATTTCAATATATCCATAAGAATAATGATTAAATATTGATCATATTTATACATCAATTGTACTTTTAAAACAAATAATTGAACATGATTATTTAAAATGAACTATTATACAATCATAGTGATGGTATGTCATACATACGCATGAATAACATTTACATTATTCAATTTTAATTAGGGAAATTAGGTTTGAATTATTTTATCATTTAATAATAATAATAATTCTATAAATAACAAATTAATTCATTTAATATTCTTAAATATATCATTCATGTTCTTTAATGATAAAAAATGGCCACATTGCTTCGTAGGGGCGGTTTCCACACATACACATAAACGAAATTATCATTTTTCGCTGTTAGAAAGATAATTGTATATCATCTTTCCAAATTATTTATATTTAATTAATATCATAATTTTTTAATTTATATCATATATATTCATTAAATTTTTCCGCATTACCTTCCTTGTAATGCATTAGTGAATAATTAATTATATCTCTTTGTGAGGTGGTATTCCACCGTACACATGAGAGATCTTATTGTATATCCCATAGAATATAATATAAGAAGGAATATGTGATATAATAACTAAATATTTAAAATTATTTTTAAAAATATCATATATATATATATATATATATATTATGTCCATAATTATAACAATCCATGATAAGTGATGATGGAACAAAATGACATCTGGTGGTGAGGTTTCTGTCCACCATTTACACGATTCATGATTTCAAATCTAATTTGATTGTAGGGGAGATAGATTTAGGTTATTACATTGAAATATCAAAAATATGTATATTTTAGATACATTTTTTCTTTTTTTAATGAAATTGAAAAATATTTTAAAGAGTTAGAAGAAGAAATAAGAAATACACTTGCGTAAGTATGATATTTCTTCTTCATACAACCACCATGGGTTGGTTATAAAATCTTTCTTAGGATGGATTTATGGTCAAAAAAAATTATAAGATGTTTGGAGGTTATTTAGGATGTTATTTATAAATTTATTATCCCATCCAAAATTATTATATGTTGTTAAGAAGAGAGGATAGGGTATTTCCTTTTAAAGTTATGTGATTGAAAAATTTGTAATTTTTAAAAAGAAAGAGGTGTACTAACGTTTTAACATTAGAAAAAGATTAAAATGGACAATTTTCAATAATTAAACATTTTTTAGGTTTAAATATTACAATAAAATATATCATAGACATGTTTTTAGGAAATTTTAACTGTTATCTTTTTAGTTTTACCACCTAGTAAATATATTTTCATCATAAAAACAATAATTAAATTTTACAGTTTCAATATTCCTTATGTTAAAAAATTAAGAAGAAATTATTATATATTATTAATAAATATCATTAAAAATATTTAATCCAATTTTCAAAGCTCAATTTATAGTATTGGAAAATATAAATTTTAAATTAAACAAATAGACTTGGAGAAAAAGTAGGTTTTCAAGAAGTGTATTTTTCAAGAAAAAGATGATTTTATAGTAAATATTTGAATAATATTAATCATTGTATGAATCAAAATTAATATTTTTTAAAACGTAATATATATTTTTATTTAAATATTCCTTGATTAGGGGTTTCTTAATAAATTAAAAATGAGAAACATTTTTCCCTTTCAAAGTATTTTCATTACATTCCCATTTTGAAACCCAAAATTAATCTTATATTAAAATCCAATATAATGACGATTAAAATTTATTTATGTGTATTATGTATAAATAAATAATTATTATTATAGATGAAAAAATATTTATAACATAATTATACTTTTAAAATAAATAATTTATTCAAAATAAATGGCAATTTTACAAAAAATTTGTATTTTCACTATTCACTAAAAAATATATATTTACTAAAAAAAATAATAAAATTACATGAAATAAAATTAGATGTAATGATTTTGAAAATTATTTTAATTATAAAATATCTTAACTATCCACAAATTAATTATAATATTTTTAATAAAAAATAGTAAAATTCATTTCTAAAGAGAACATATTTTTGAATAACTGAATTACTTTAGTAAAAATTGATTTATTATTTAATAAGAATTTATCAATAATTTATATTTCATAGGAAAAGTATATACCAATATATATATATATTTTAAATAATATTAATACTATTCACAGCTTCTGATTTAACCGTTGGTTTATAATGGTTATCTATTTCGTGGGTGAATTAAGCTTAGTGTTGCGTGTCGAATATACCATTGAAAATAGTTTTATTTTTTAAAATCCATATCCCCATGAATAAACTGTATTCTTTAAATTTTTACTTTATCACGGTAATCAATTGCTGGATATTTGAAAATATATTTTTTAAAACCCATATCGTAAAAGGGGTTAATAAAATATCCTCTTCATAAGAGAGAAAATGTCGTACATTTCGAATAAAACATACTAGAATTTCAAATAGTTGAGAATAGTTTGGAAGTAAAGAATTAGATATGGAAGAAATTTTTAATTTCTAAATAATGATATATAATCACATAGATAATTGAACATAATAAAGTGAATGAAGAATAAAATGTTAACAATAAAAATACCATAAACCAAAGATGTGTAAATAGGTCATTGATATCATCATAAATAATGCTAATAGGAAAAAATTTTCGATCAAGAAACGTTTTATAAATTTGAGGAATTAATTTTTCATATATAATAGGATCATAAAGAAATATAATTACTTGATAAGTTTAATTTATTTCTTTAATCAATTTCCACCACAATCTCATCTTTTTCTCCAAACAATGAGTATTAAATATGAATTTTTGTCATGCCTAAAGCACAAAAATAAATATTTAAAGAAAAATATAATAATAAAATGGATAATAAATATATTCCAATTATAAAAAGACCTTAAAAAATATAAATCTTTATCATATTATAAGATGTTTTCAAAAATTAATAAATCTTTATAACATTAATCTAAAATTTTCAACATTAATAACAATGTAAAAAATGAATCATTCTCTAAATAAATTACCCTATATCTCAAAAAACATAAATTACCTCAAAATTAAAGTGTGTTTTATCTTTAATTATTATATCACACCTTTCACCTTACAATACCAAAAAATAGTGATCTTTTTCTAATGTAACATTAATCACTTTGTTAATAAATAACTTTTCAATACCATTGTTATCATATATGATTATAATTGAGTTTCAATAATTACCTTAATATCCAAAATAATAAAAATCCTAAATATAATCAATTTCATAAAACATATGTCTAGAAAATTTAAAGGAATAATTTATTTTAAACCAAAGATTTACATATACATCAATGAAATAAAACATCTTAAAAAATTCCATTAATCACTTTAAGATCACATCAATTAAAAACTAAAAATGGGTGTCTATAACATTGAACCTATAATCATCATTAATATTATAGATTTCTGATGGTATCCACAACCCTTAAGATAAAATATTATGAAAACATGATCATCTCAAAAGCTATTTAATACAACCTATGATAGTAACCATAATAGCCTTGAACCCGCACACCCAAATCCGGTGATAAAATCATTAACATTACATTCCATGATTTAAAAACGATCAAGGTGACCCAATTTTCACTATTCCAAAATATAACCTCAAAAAGAAATATTGGATTAATTAAATTTTGAAGGATCTTTTAGGATTATATTTTTAGATAATTAGGACATAAAGTTGAAATTATGGATTCATAAACAACCGGTTCATAAAGATTAACATATTATCCCACTATATATAGCTATTCATATTCCATATTAGGTGATCATCATCATCCATATGAAACTGTTCTAGAAATAATTCCTTTAACATTATTCATGATAATATGTTGTAAAGGAAACATTAAAAGGGTAAGTTGAAATTATTAGTAAGGGAATCCATAAGGATTTACAATTGAATTTCATTAGTGATAATAAGATGAGAATAAGGGTTTAATGATATAATAAAAGTGTATGATAATTACATTAGTATTTAATTATCTATCAATACCTGGATAATTACATATGAAAACATGGAATAATGTTTTCATAAAGGAAAGAGTCATCAGATTTAATAATCATGATACATGTGATATCGATCATGGCCAAATGAAATATTTATAACCATTGAATTCATAAATAAAATGTGTTGGTATCTTAAAGAATTTCCCTTATAACTAGTGTTAAATATGTGTTATAAATATCTAGTGCCCAGTTAAATCTATAAGAGAATCCCTTAAATAACTCCCTCATTTATTCAATTTATGTTAATTGATATTACCCAATGCATTGGAAAATCATCTGGGTTCACCAATCATATATGATATATCAGATTCACCCAGTTTTATCTAGTCACACCCAGTGTATAAATGTTATTAGGATTACCTGGAGCTATTTGAGCACAACCATCATATAAACTATGACGATATCACATGGCACAATTTGGGAACACAAATGAGAATGAATAATTTCCAATTATAATTAATAAATAAAACATTTATAATCTTTCACATTTTTACATAACAATGATCATTGTTATTTCATTTCATGATTCAATTGTGTAAAATAAACACATTCTATAATAATCTATTTTAACATTATTAAGCCATAGAAAATCAATGGTTTCCCTTAAAAAATATTGGAAACATGATTAACTCATAAAAAAATGGGTTCCCAAAAAATCACCTTGAAATATATTTAATCCCTGGAAAAGAAATTGGTTTCATAATAATCTCCTTGAAATATTATTAACCCATATAAAATAAATGGGTTCCATAACAATATCATTAAAAAATGATTAACTTTTAGAAATAAAATGGGTTCCATAAAGATATCATTGGAACAATAATAATCCATCCAGAAAAATAATTATAATGATATAATTAGAATTTATCGCCATTTTAGATTTTTTAAAAACAAGGTATTATGAGGTTGATAAATGGAAACACCATTAAATGATTAATTTTATTTTAAGAAAACTATATTTTATATTTCGAAAACAAGTTTTATAAAAACTAAAAATTCAAAAATATTATGAAAATTATTTTACTTGAATGAAACAAAAAAAAACTATAAAGTAAATATCATGTAAATTAATGGACATGATGAAAAGAATATTATTTCTTGTTATAAATGATATTAATAATTATTATTTTTAGATCATTTTGAAAAAGGGTTTTAATACTGACCCATTTGGAAAACGTTTCGAAATTTTCTTTCAAAAATGTTTAAAATAAGGAAAGAGAGAATAAATAATGGATTTCAAAAATATTTTTTATAATGGAAAATTTTCAAAAACATTTTACAGAACATGGATATGGATGATAAGGATACCCAATCTAAATGAAAATACAAGATCTATATCATTAAAAAATTTATTCTTAATATATAGTAATTAAATCAGATATGAAATTGAAATTAATCATGTGAACCAAATTCATTACCAGATGCGAAGAAAAGATATTTGTTTCAAGAAAACAATATTATATTATTTCTTATAAAATATCCTTGAATGTAAAAAACCGCATATGAATGGGGATTGTGACATATTTTTCTACTTGGGTAACTATTAATTCGTAATCTCCTTGAAACAATAACATATAATTAAAATTAAAATATAATTAACACAATTTGTTTCATGATATAAAATTTAAAATGGATGTATATACGCATCACAAATGAATATAGGTGTATATCATAAACATATGTCTCAAAGAAAGAGAATTCAAGAGTAATTCCCCTTACAAAAAACATTCCATTGAATTTTAGAATTAATAAATAAATAAATTATCTATATGAAATGTGAATACATATTAAAAATTTTAAATTCAATATAATATAATTCAAATTCATTCCAAAAATTGAATATCAAACATAATTAATTAGTAATATCACATAATGAAAAAAAATTGAATAGTCAAATTTTTTTCACTTGGTAACTTTTAAATCCAAATACACATGATGAATTCATTAAAATGGAATGTAAAAACCAATTTTTCAATGAATATTTTAAGATATTACCTATAAAAGGTTCTTTATATATACCAAAAAATATATATAATTAGTGAGTATGGTATATAATTCACATAAATAAAAAACTAGATGAA
This sequence comes from Viscum album, assembly GCA_963277665.1. Taxonomy (NCBI): domain Eukaryota; kingdom Viridiplantae; phylum Streptophyta; class Magnoliopsida; order Santalales; family Viscaceae; genus Viscum; species Viscum album. Next base: position 1,782,663,164 of record OY728142.1, read on the forward strand.
AAACCCCTTACCAGCAATCCAAATATTCCTTGTATATCTTTTAAATATTGTATAATAAGATAAATTAAATTAATTGATTTAATAATAACCACAATCAGGATTAAAATATTTTAATTAAATCCTATATTTTATTTCTTTTTAAGGACATATTCGAATTCTTAATCATTTAAATTAGATTCAGGTGTTTTGCGAATGTCTTCTTCATTGTTTAAAAATGATTTTGGTGAGTTGATAATGGTCAAAGTGGTAATTTTTTTAGAATATTAATAATAATAATCATAAAATATTTATAATATTCATACATATATTAGATTTTTTTTTTCAAAATTTAATATGGTTATGAAAAAATGGATAGTGTTATAATAATATAGTTAGTAGGCCATACATACTCATAAGTAATGACTCAATTTTTCAATGATCATTATGGAAAGTAAGAATGTATTATTTTACCTTGAAATAATGATAAAACTATCATAAATACTATATTATTTCTTTAAATATTTTTTTATCTAAGTGAGTTAGTGATGAAAAAAGTATCACATCGCTTGGTGGAGGCGGTTGTCCACATGTATAAACGAATAATGTGATTATTTTTTTAGCAGATGAAATAAAATGATATATTTTGTTTTCGGAATGACTAATATTTCATTAATATCATAATTATTTCTTTTATATAACATATATTCATCTAATATATTCTTATTACCATCTATGTAATAAAATAGTGAAAATGAATCACATTGCTTTGTGTGGCAGTGGTCCACGGTACACTTGGGAGACATTATCGTATCCCCTATGGAATTGAAGGTAAGAAGGTATAGGTGGTATAATTACTAAAGAATTATAATTATGTGGAATATATGGTATTAATACTTTATATTTTTCAGTATAATAATATTTGAGAGGTGATGATGGAAAGTGAATGACATTAGTTCACAAGGTGATAGTCCACCGTACAGACGAATAATGATTTTGTATTCCATTTTATGGAAGGGGACATGGATTAAAGTTTTTATATTAATATAATAAGATATATTTATATTGGAGATATTGGTGTTTTTATATAATCACAATTTAAGAATTTTTTAAGGAGGAGCTAGAACAAAAAAACTAAAATGCCTTGTTATGTGCAATACATCTTCTTCATAAAACGTCCTCAGGTTTGAAAAAAAAAATTCATAAGATATAGTTATGATGAATAAATAATTCTAGGATGTTATTATATAAGTTATGAATTAATTTGGGTTTGTATTTTTTTGACCCAAAGGGATTTTATGGGGTGAAGAGGATTAAAGAGGGTGTGTCCTTTTATATGTGTGGTGAGTACCACATGCGTAATTTTTTATTAAAAAGTTGTAACCATGTTCTAAATTATACCAAAAATATCTAAAATGTACTATTTTACATAAATTGAAATTATTAGATATATATATGTAAATTAAAAATATTTTAGTCAATTTGTAGGTCTTTGTTACCCTTATCATTTTATATTCTCTCCAGGTATACCCATTTTTACGTTAACCAGAGTAACTAATTTTTACTCTATTCACTATTAATTATGGTAAAAATTAACTTGTCCTTATTAAAAAATATAAATTATTTTGATTTCAAAATTTTGAATAAATTTAAACAAATTCAATTAACATAAGTGGATAAATTTAATTTAAAATTAATCATGTGGACGTGATGAAGATACAGGTTTTCACGAAGTGTATTTTCAAGATAAATATTGTTTAATAATAACTCAATGACTAATGATAATAATTTTATGAAAAAAATAAATATTACATGATATATGATATATATATATATCATCATTAGAGGTTGTTTTAATTAATTAAAAGGAGAATCATTTTGCACATTAAAATAAATTTTAGAAAAATCTTTTCATTAAACCCAAAATCATATATAATAAAAACCTATAGAAATATGACAAAAATTTAATAAATCTGATAAAGTATAATTAAAGAATTATTATGTTACTGTAATCCATATTTTACAAACAATGGGACTTTAAATTGATTAATTTATTGAAATGAAATGACAGTTCTATAGAAATTTTTATTTTTCACTATTTAATGAAAAATAAATATTTTACCAAAAATATATATATTTCACCAAAAGTAAATTTAGATTTCCTGATTAGAAAAACCATTTTTAATTTTATTAAACTTATTTTCTAAAAGTTTCAAAAATATATATAATATTTTCTCATGAAAAGAAATGAAAATAATTTTTTAAGAAAACATAGTTTTGAATAATAAAATTACAATACTAATAATTTATTGATTATTTAATAAGAATTTATCAATCATTCTTATTGAAAAGGAAATTTATATATAGATATTTCATAATTTTTTTAATATTATTCATACCATCCTACTTAAATGAAATTTTAGAATTATTATATATTTTTTGGGTCATTTATTCTTGGTTTGCGTATCGAATATGCTATCAAAAATATTTTCTTTATAAAATATTAGGGTACTACATAATATTTAACCCATTCTTTCTAGATTCAAATATCAAATCTTATAAAATACAGACATATTTTAACTCTTTTGAACCTAATATTATATTATCTTTCATGATCCTTTCGAGTTAGAGCATATACCACCTTCTTCACATTCTCAGGGAGGTATGTATTGATTAGCCATAACATTTAATTAACTCAAACAATATTTCCAAGAGAATATTCAAATCATTATATGTGAATATATTTTTCAAAAATTTAGGATCAATATATATATATATATATATCATATCTTTCTTCAAAAATATTTTTTACCCATATAATTAATTCCATAATTTTTGGAACAAACTCCAAATCATGTGATGGGTAATTTTTATTCGGAATCATCAATTACCGTGAAGAATAAGTTGTTACCATATAATTTAACATGGGAACACATCCCAATAACATACTTGATTCATTAATATATATTAAAAACACTTCTAAATTACTGGGTAATGTATGTATGAGTGTGCTAACAAACCTTCTCCGTAGTTTAATTCAATTGTTCTCACATTAATATATCCAAATGAAGTTGTCTTCCTATTGAGTTAGTGTGGTTATTGGACTTTAAATTGGTAATAAATTCTCCATTAAGCATCGATAATATAAATCCAATCCTAGAAAACTCTAGATCTTAAAAGCTATGGATTGTCTAGGACAACATTTAATAATTATTTCAATTGATTCATCTTGTGATATCCACTCACATTATATTATACGAAACAAAATGACTCTTTTTTTGTATCTATAATTCACTATTCGTAAATAGTTAATGTAACTTCTCATTCCAATAGGTCATTAGTACAAAACCCAAGAAATATTCACAATATTTCTTTCTATTTTAATAGATAAGAGTATAATCTATAAAGACTTTCACATGATGACCAATGTAATATTTGAATACACTATTCAAAAAATCAGTGAAGATAGTTGGGGAATTAGTAATAAAAACCTACACCACTACATATTAATAATTTATATACTTGTACAAAATTTTGTCTTAGGTATAACCTCCTTAATGTAACACAATTGATGATAACTATAATAATGATAAATCTTGTAATGGTTCTGAGATATATGTAATTGACCAAAAAATTCATCAAGATGAGGTATAAGATACTTATTCTTGATTGTGAACCTATTATGTTACCTATAATCAATGTTGAGACACACTGATCCATCTTTATTCCTAAAAAAAGAATATGTTCACCCCAAGTTGAGAAACATGGAAAAATAAATCCTTTTTAGGATTTTCTTAGAGTATTTTTTTCAATTCCTACAGCTCAATTGGGGAAAATCTATATGTATTCATTAAAATAGATTTATAACTATGTATGATTTTTATTGAGAAATCATCTTCACAATTCATTGGAAGATGATAAAAATATTCCAGAAACATATAAAAAACACATGATAAATATGAATATCTTCATTTTTTATTTTATTCCAAGACATATGAGATAAAAAAAACATTTGAATTGGAATCAAGACCCATTCAATGGATACAATTTAAATCAGAAGTTCATATTTATCATCATAATGAAATATAATCATAAATTGGTTCAGAATATAAAAGGTGAATTCCTTTACTTATAAATTGATGTCAGTAATATATAGGGGAATCCATTCCATGATTAAGATAATATCAAATTCAACCAGTGCAGAAATAATAAGATTATAATGAAGAAAATTACTAAAAACTATAATCATGAAGAATCATATACATGAGATAAGATCATCATTACATTAGGGGTTTTTAATACTAACATAACATATAATATTTTTGGTGGTACTATGTTACACATAGAAAGTTATTTAAAAGTAGAATAGTTGGTAGATCTAGAATAAAATAAGACATTAGTAGTTCTTGAGTGGATGATTGGTGTACCTTTCACCACTTTATTACCATAATCCTCATCTCTAATATTGATCACATGATATTTTAGCTTTTCTCTAGGATTAAAATATCATTAACATTGATCATCATCATAAGAAATTGGGTTTGTGAATTATTTATCATAATGATAATACTCTTTATATTTAATGCACAAGAGTGTGGGTGGTTTATTTTGGGAGTCTTCCACTCTATTCACATCATAAGCTAACTTCATCCCATTACATAGACATTTAATTTACACAAATAAAACATTTAACAGTTCCCTTAGTACATATTCAATCATGATTTCATTCACACTATGAGAATAAGGGAAATAAAATCTTCTTCTATCCATGGTTTTTAGGATTCCATTTGAATTCCATATATCTTTTCTTATCAAAACAATGAGATTGATGGGTAATTCCAATAACTATTTCTTCATCAGTAGAAAATTTTTTGATTTATTAATATCCACTATAGTATCTTAGGGTTAATTATATTTAGATATGTGGTTTCAATACACTAAATTTCTAATCATATATACATTTGGGTTAGATGATAATACCAAAAGGGAAACATGGGAATCTCGTAAAAATATCTGCATAGGTACCGATATATTCATCATCCTTCTACTTTAGAAAAAATAATTCCTTAAGGATTTTTTTAGAATAATAAGTCTAAATTACTTATTAAAAAATAATCCCTTAAGCTCATTCCACCCCATGGACCCAATTTCTACTCGCTGCTTCATATTCATTAAAAGAGTCCATTATTGATCCACCTACCCTTCCAAATGGTATAAAAACAATATTTTTTCTAATAATCCATCAATTGGAGGAAGGAAAATATCTTTCAAATGGTATTGATTCACGTCTCAGTAACTAGCGGATCATCAAGACCACTAGTATATGGTTTATGTTTTCTCATGAATGAATTAATAGAATGTTGTTCCATAATTTTCTTATTTTTCATTTTAGGATTATTTATAGATTGAGAATTTTATGTGTGCATAAAAAAATAGTTTTCAATCCATCTCTCTTAATGTTTCATTCCATTGGAGAATAATCATTAAAATTTTCATCATATTCATTATCAATGAGATTCTTTAAGGTTTTATATATTAATTAAAAACAAAAATCATAGTGTGAGGAGAAATAATCATACTGTAAAACCATATAGTCATAGAAAATCATTTATAGGATATTTAAATTATGACACCTTCTTTTAAATATATGAAACCTATAACAACAAAATATATTATAGTATTCCTCTTTAGAATCTTCGATAGTTTATTCTTCACACAACACTGGGATTAAAACAATAATATACTTTTAAGTATGAATGGTAGAATAGTAAAGTCATAATTAGGAATAATAATATGACTAATAGAATAGTAACTTCACCTATGAAATTATAAAAAAATTAGGTATCCTATGAATGAAAATATGGTATACATATATTATGGTATAAGTAAATAAATGTTTTGAAAGTGACAAATTATGTTTTGGTATTTCTATGAAGTTTTTGTAAAATTTATTAATTAATATAATTATTTAAAAGAAAATTTATTTTAATTAAATATTTTCATGAATTTATATTTTATTGTCTTATGAATATAATATAATTTTATTAGACCTCAATTAATTTTTCAATATGTTATAAAATCACATATAATTTTAAAAATGGTATTATCAAAAAAATAATTATTTTAATTAATATTTCAATTGATCAAATTGAGAAAATTATATTTATAAAATGGAGTTTTGTTTTGAATTATTCATGTAAAAAACTTGGTTAGGGTGATTTTTTTGCTATTTTTATAAAAAAGATGGTTTTCGGTTAATAGTGAAATATAATGAAATATAGTATTTAATAAATAATTGATTTATTGAGTAATAAATGATGTATGGATGATGTAAGAATGTAATCCCAAATTATATTCATTTATTTTAATACATGTAGTAATAATCCTCAAATTATTCATATTATTTAGATAAAATAATAAACTCATGAATATAATAATGAGAAAACACCCCTTTCCTCCACTATAAATACCACCCCTCACCACCTCTTTTTTACGAACTTTTTATGCCTTTTGGCTAGTCTAATTTCTGCCAAATACTCTCCCAATCCTCTCCTCCCATGTCTAATATCCTTTGGTCATAAGAAAACACCAATCCTTTTTCATAAAGGATGTTCTCAAGGATAAGAACTTCAAGAGGTAAAACCCCTTTCCTTTTGCATTTAATTTCTTTTCATGTTCTTTTATTTTCATATATTCTCCTCAACCGCATATACCAAAGTGAAATGATATCTATGGTATCTTTTATATAAAATTATTTTATTATGTCTAGTGAATAATCGATCCACAATTATATTATTCTCTTCAATTTATTCTAAATATGAAAACATCATCCGTGAGGTTATGAATTACATCCTTTTAAGGAAAAATGTTTTTGTTTTTTTAATTCTAACATCGAGGCTATTCATGAAACCATTTTTATTGATCAAATAGATTAAAATATATGTATTAAAACAAATTTAATTCTCCAGAGTTAGTATATATACAAAATATTGATTAATTAAACAAAACTTGTCTGTGATGATCGAAAAACCTCAAATATAATCTAACCAATTATAACTAACTTCTTATCTAATGAATCATCCTCACATCTCAAGAAAATGATATATAAGACCATTTAATTTAATTTATGTTCATTAATAACATTTAACTTCAATTCTAGTTTATTATTCCCATTTTACATGATTTTCCATATATGTATACTAGTAAAACGATCATGAAAACCAGGGAAACAAATGCTCCTGAACAATGAAATTGTATCTTATAACTCATAAAAGGATATAAACGAAATTAATAAGATTATAATAAATAAAATACATGTATAAAAGGTTCTTAATTTATTAATAATGGAATTTTTTTTATTGGATGTTAATAACAGTTTAATATACATTTTGACATAGGTTAATGGTTTCCTACCAAACCTCCATTTTTCATTCAGGTTACGATTTATCTATCTTGACCACAATGTAATTATTTATTATTTGCTTATAATTCCTATAAATTATATATATGTGTTCAAATATTATATATCCAGATCAAGTCATCATTATATGATTGGAAAATATATGTTTTACAAGTTTCCCTTCTCATTTCCTCCTTACAAGAAAGCCTGATTAAAGGGGACATTTTCAATTTAATTCACATATTCAAGTACACTCCATAATCTAATTTGAGATAAAAATATTTTTATTAAAACACCATTTTTATCATTAGAAAATATATATTTCCATTTATGGGTTTTTGAAAATAGTTAATCCTTTTTCCATTTCAATAACACCTTAATATATTTTTCCTAATCAGCACTTTTGAGTCTCATTTATATGTATCTTAAGAAATTATTTCTATATGTTTTCACTTCATTTGGACATATTTTTTTAGAAAAATATTATTTCATTGTCCATCCCTTTTATATTTTTGGTATATACTTGTTTAATAACAAATTTTATGACAAATAAAAATGATTTTTCTAGAAGAACTTATCTTTGCAAAGAAAAAAAGGTTATTTATCTCAATAAGTAATTAATGATTTTATTGGAGAGTTTTCATACCTTTTAACAAAATTTAATTAATCTTAAGATTAATTGAGATTTTTGTTTTATGATATCATCTACCATATTTTTTTAAATGAATTATGATCATTTTGAGTGTGGATGTGACATCTTGATATCGTTCACTATTTTAATCCTAATAGTTAGTGGTTATGTATACTCATTGGGGAATGTTATTTAAATTTTATATGTATATGTTTGTTAGGTTTCATCCCATTAATATTTGGAATTCATTGTACTTAGTAAGTATTGGGTGGGGCCTTATATAGCCCCTTGATTTCCCATGTGATTATTATACAAGTATAATATACATAGTTAAGTTTCATTATCGTGTGAGTATATATGTGGAATTATTTATTCAGTTTTTATTCCTATCATATTATGATAAATATTATGTTTTTATGGAATATGTTTTTAGTTATTCACCATTACCTATTATTTATGATTATATATTCCACTATATTTCTTAACCCACCGATCATCTAATGTCACCCCTTTCTTATGTTTTGTTTTTTCTCCAGTATGTGATGATGTTAATTATAAATGACGTTCAGGGATAATGTAGAAGATTATGTCTATTTCCAATGATGTTTTTATATTGTATTTCATTTAATGTTGTAATTTAATTATTATGTATATATTTGGTTCTCCAAATATACTAATATATTTGATCCTATGGGATGTGGAGGCTTCTTCATAGAACCAAAGTAATTTTGTAAGGAAGCAGCTCCTGGTTAATGGGTTCAGAGTCTTTACAGTTGGTATCAGTGCATGTTTAGTAGAATCTTTGGAAAATAGATTTAGAGAATGTATATTATGGATCATAATCCTATGATAAATGTTGGGGATAGTCATAGAATAACTTATAATATTTTTGGTATGGTAATTATTATGTGGTTCTTCCTTGAAATACATCCATGTCTTGAAATTATAAGTGGTTGTGGTTCTATCACAAATGTAACTATGGGTAATGACTCTAAAAACGTGTGTTGGGATTTACTCGGTGTAACAAGATACATGACAACGATCCTTAATACGCACTTAGTTTGACACTCTTGGGGGATATGCATAGGATAAATCACAAATTGTTTTTAAACCATTATTAATCATTTAAAAGAAAATATATCTCCAAAAAATCATTTTTATTATTATGAGATTTTCATTTTATAAATATTGAATTATTGTCAAGTTTTTATCTAGATTGAAATTATTAATTATGATTTATAACCTAATTTAGTGTAATCAACTATTTATAAATATAACATATTTTAAGGAATAAAAACCATATAATTCATGTAGTCCATGTGAGAATTTCTCTAATATTTTTTATAATGATGTTGAAATAGGAGTGGAAACAAGTACCGAAAAACTTATAATTATACATAGATAATAGTATCAATTTATAAACAATAACCCTTTAATATGTTTCATCTCATCAAAAAATTGGAAGAACAATATTAGAAAACATCATCATAACAAAACTTCATCATTCAATGAAAATAAGAATCCATTTATATTAGATAAATTGAGAAAATCCTTAGAGAAGAATTTTATTTCTTTAAAAAGTAATGAAGGGGTGAATGTTTTCATGTCAATTTATTGTATCTTAGAAGATTGGATAAATTTTGGTAAGTTATTCAAAATAAAAATGAGTAGGAGGAAATAGAAAAAATATAATTAAATTACTTTAAGACACTATTCTTAGAAAAATATTTCCCTCATGAACAGAAAGAGGACACGGATAAAAAATTATTGAATCGAAGGAAAAATGATGATGAGAAGGTTGGTATGTATTAATCCATATCTTCAAGGATAGAAATAAAATCTCTTATTACATACACAATCCAAAGAGTGAGAATGATCAATTATTTGATGGGTTAAATCCATTCGTTACAAGGGAACTAGAATACCAAAATTTCTCATCATATGAAGATATAGTCTCTTGTGATATCAAAGAAGAAAAGTAATTATCTTAAATAATGAAAGAGAAAAATAGGGACAATGAAAACTCTAGAAAAGAAAATATGTAATATATAAAAATGGGAGGAGTTGAATTTTCATCTTGAAATAATTGTGGGAAGAAACACTATGATACTTCCCTGACAAGAATGAGAATTTATTAAAAGTGTGCAGAAAAACACCACCAAGACCATGATTACAAGGAAATAAAATAAGAAACTAAGTTCAATGTTACAATTGAAATGTTTTGGGAATTTTGTAAATTATTGTCCAATTATTCAAGGAAACTTTCCATAGAAAAGGCCAACAGAGCAAGGCCAAGATTTTGTGCTCAATAATTATGAAGTTGTAATTCCTATTAATGTGGTGGATAGTAATTTAATAATTTCCTCAATCTTAGACATATAATTATGTCACGAACCAACCTATGTCGACATAGAGTATTTCATCTGATCTGATCTATAGTAAGGCCCGAGAGGTGTTCCCCATCCTCTCGATCAGGTGGCAAGTGTCGTGGTATCAATAGAGGAAAATTGGGAATGATATCGACTAGTGAAAATAAATATTGTTGCAGAATGAAAATAGAAAAACACAAAAACAAAAACAACCTAAAGATAAAGAAAGTTCAACAACACCTTGTAACCTAAACATGAAGAAAACTCCACGCGACCCCAAGTGTCGCTCACCAATCCACCAATAACTTTTTCCCCCAATGAGTAGACTCGAGTCGAACCAGCAGAAAAAAATAAAAATAGGAAAACACAATAGTTGTGACTATTAAAAATCAGTAGGTGTGCCCAAAAAACTATCCCCAAAACACTACCATTAAATAAATAACTTACTAATTCTATGTTTGAAATAAATTTTAAAAAATGGCATTTCAGACACACATTCATTCCTAAAACAAGTAAGTGTATATTTCCCTTTTTAATTTTATAATTTTTTTGATGTTCTTATGGGAAAGTTGAATTAAATTTTAAAAAATATTCACGTACAATTTAAAATATATGAATTTAGTTTTTAGTCAAGAGGAAAACTACATGTGACACACAACACACAATAAGGGCAATGGGAAAGTAGAAAATGTGGACCAACAACTGAACTAGGTACCTCAATTTTCTCCAACATACAGATAAGTACAAAAGAATAAATGGTTTGAACCAAGGAGCTTACGAACAATCCAGAACGTACTACATGTGTGACTCATCTTGAAGTCATTCCTAATCTCAATGATGTCATAACACCCAAACGCTTGGTGTTTCCCTACATGGATTAATCTAGTGGCACAATCACAAATAAGAGAAATGTCCGTTTTAAGGGCCACTAGCTAGTACGTAGTCTAAACTAGTGTAGAAATGTAACGACCCAAAGTTTCATTAATGGAAAAATCCCTCCTGATCGAGTTAAATGTCTCTTTATGAAAAATGTTTTTATAAGATGTCAAATTCTTTGGTTTTATGTTAAGAATGGTGACCATTGTTAATATAGCCATTGAATGGTGATCACATGATTAGTATAAATATAGGACCTTAACAAATCCAATTTACTCAGAAAAAAGAAGCGATGGCCTCATCCTGTAGAATTTCCCCATACGAAGCCCAATTGTCGGAGCCCGGAAAAGAGGTGGCATCCTTGGGCTTCACCCTTGACCAAGCCCAATCTGAGCTTCACCATGTCAAGTTCGAACGAGACTGTCTACGGGAAATGTGGAAGTTGATAGAGATTACCACTCGAGCGATGTTATTTGAGCCACCCCAAGAGTTTGTCACCATCGCACACCTTACCCTAAGGTCTCATGCAACTGTTTTAAGGGGTTATGTAACAAATAAGTAGTACTATGTTAATGTACATTATGTTTGTATATAAAAATGAATATAATTTCTAGTCATTTTTTATACATTGTAAATAGTTTTTAAAGTACAAATGGTGTTTTTAGTTATTATTTAATTAATAAATCTATTTTATTAAATTAAGGGTTTTTTGAATTAAATAAAATTTTAATAAAATAATAATATTTTTAAATTAATTTTTATTATATAAATGATCTTCTAATTTTATGAATGCAATTAAAATTTTATATTAAGGTTTGAAAGCCATTTTTGTCAAAACCCGTGAATTTTCAATAAATGTTGGTTTTTATTTTTAAGATGAAAATTATCATATTTAGAAATTTTTTTAGATAAAATAAATGTCATTTCTGGAATCAGGATGTCGAAATTATCCAACGGTGAATTTTTCATAATTTTCTGAGATAGTCAAATTTTTGGATAAAAATTAAATACCGTTTAAATATATAATGTGTTGTATGACATCATAATGACCAAATGGTGATGTAATAAAATACCATAATCCTTATGTTCGGCCAATATATGTTTTATCATTAAAATAATGTGATTTTGGGTTTGTTTGACTTACTTTTCAGAGCATTAATGAACGCCTCAAGACATATTCAACACTTTTCCTTTTTAAATTAATTTCCATGGGAGTGTGACTCACATCCACATAAGCAACCTTATTATTTTAAAACGTTCGAACATGGGACTTATAAAATATTTTTTTCCTCTTCCCTTTTCCAAAAACCATGGAAAAAAACCATGGGATGGTGTGTGGTTTGGATTAATTTAATATAAGGGACCCAAACCTAAATAATAATGAATTCCCTCACCTTTCCTATATAAACCCACCCGAGCTCCCACTTCCTCATCACTCAAAGCCCTTTGAGTTCGTCCAACCTCTGCCCTACTCTCTCTATAATCCCCCCAAGGTTCCCCAAGCTCCCAAGAAGCCTCTCACAAGCCCTTATCTAGCCTTTGGAAGAACACTTCCAAGTAAGGGTTTTTTCTTCCTTTCTCATTTTTGTCAATTTTCATTCAGTTGTATTTCCATTTAAATTTCAATTATGAATATTGGGGTATGGTTTCACACCCCCCTAATACTGCCCTCTTCATGTTTGAATGATGGGATACCCCTTTCTAATTCATTAAATTCCTCCCATGTACAGCATTTACTATGCCGAAATTCCGAAAGGAACTTCTCTCTCCTCTTTTACATTCAAGAAATATTTTTGTATCCTGAATAGAAATTCCATTAAAATTGTTGGACATGTATATATATGACCTCCTTACTGTCCATTACATGTAAATATTATTAGGAACCCCTTTCTCTCTCATAAACCAATTTTATGAATTCTTATGTCACGCCTTTACGCTGTCGAAATCGCATCGATTTTCTAATCCAATGCCATTGTGTAGTGAATACCATGCCCATTTCTCCATCAAGGGTATTCACCTTTATGCACATTTACATATTGATTATAATGTTTCATGTATTAATTCCACATTCCATTATCATGGAAAAAATGATTATGTTTTATGAATCCTTGTTTTATGATCCATGTGGCAGAGTTATGCATGAAATGAAATGTTTAAGAATGGTGCGCCCTTATAGTGCTCCAATGCATTGGGTAAAATATAGTATCATGATACGTCATGTGCAATGAGTGTTGACCAATGCTAATTCAAGTGCAACGAGTTTTTACTCATGCTTCATGTGCAATGAGGGTTTACTCATGCTTTATGTGCAATGAGCCTTAGCTCATGTTAATTCCTTGTTAAGTGTTGTTGCCACATTTGCATGTTATGATTATCATGCATTATCATGCCTTTATGTTCATGTTTCTTTCATGATATATTGATATGCATATTGTCTAACATTTATTTTACTCCTCATGTTATTCCATGTGTACTCCCTTACTGGGCTTTATAGCTCACCCTTTTCTTATGCATGTCCTCAGGTTATCCCATGCAATGCTAAGTACGAGGGAATATAGTGGTCATGTAAAGGATGTTTTCAATAAAGTTTTTGTATTTATTGTTTTATGTTTTTATGTAATGATCCTATACCCCAAAGACACTAAACCTCTCGATCTTATTTGTTGTATCAAGTGATGTTTTATGTAATAAATCATGTTTGAGTTGTAATAAAAAAGAAGGGTTTTCATAGTTGGTATCAGAGGATAGGTTTAGTTTTTTTGTATTAGGAAACCCTAGTGAAGCCTTAGATACAAGAATATGTATAATAAAAACATCCCTAAGTTTTGGTAAATACTATGTAAGTGTTTTATCAAACAAATACATCCCCGTCTAGATACGAGCAGGTAGAGGCGGCTCTGGCACAGATGTATCCTAGGGGGAAAACTCGAAAACACCGCTTTGAGCTAGACTCGAACGGGAACTGGTGCATGACAATGGGCCTTGATGTAATATTGGTTACGACACTCCCGGGGGATATGTTTTGATAAATTCACAATCTTAGTATGAACCCTTATTAAGGGAAAAATAACCCTAAGAATATATGTTAGAAAGTAGATCATGAAAAGCCTAGATTGAAGCCTATAGACTCATGAGTTAATGAAATAAAAGTTTATTTATGAGTCATCATCTTTTGTCATTGGATTACCCTTTATGTGTTACCCCTAACATTCCTTTTATTCCAGCCAATGGCCTGTAATAGGAGGACTAGGGCTAACAACCATTGTGAAGATCAGTGTGATGACTGTACTAATGAGTTGCCAAATCCAATAGGAGCGGGAATCATGAACTTTGTAACGCTTCTCTCTCAGCTAACTCAAGTTTTGAATAGAAACACGGGTCAAGAGGAACGTTCACCCCCCCCCCCCCCCCCTCAGAAAGAAAAAGTTGCTATCGAGAGCTTTATGAGACAAAGGCCTCCTACTTTCAGTTGATCATCCGATCCCACGATCGCTGAACAATGGATCAACTCCATTGGAAAGATATTCTCCATCCTCCAATGTTCTGAAAAAGAGAAGGTTTTCCTAGAAGCTTATCGTATAGTGGGTGAATCTGATCAATGTTGGACGTTGATCAAAAATACGAAGCCTGAGGAGGAGATCGAGGTGTTGGAATGGAAGGATTTCCGGAAGATGTTTTTCGTTAAATATTTTCCACGCACCCTCCGGCTTAAGATGGAATGGGACTTCCTTTCCCTCAAGCAAAAAGATGAAGAATCTATTGGAGCGTATGAGGAAGAATTCACAAGGCTTGCACGGTAAACTTTCGGCATTTTCGTTACCCTCGAATGCATGGTTGACCGCTTCTTTGGTGGGCTGAAGCCTAGCCTAAGGAAAGAATTAGTGATCCGTGACTTCGACAGCTATGAGGAAATTGTCCGATGTGCCCTCAAGGATGAAATGGAGATCGGGGAATCACAAGGGTATCATGGGGACAATAAGCACAAGGTGGACTTCAATGCTGGTGGTCCAATGGATAAATCCAACCGTGCTATGAAGATCCACCACCCCACTTGCCAAAAGTGAGGAAAGAAGAACCCTGGAAATTGCCTTAAGGAGACGAGAAAATGCTTCAGGTGTGGAAGAGAAGGGAACCTAGCTGTTAACTGTCGGCAAGAAGGACCCGCGACTACGACAGAGGAGAGGAACGCTCCGTTCGAACCTCAACGCATTGCTCAATGCAACAAATGCAAAGACCCGGGTCATTTTGCAAATCAGTTCCCTAATCCAAGGGTTATCGAAGGCAACCAACAACCTCCAAGACAGAATGGAAGAGATTTTGCCATCACTTCTGCCGAAGTGAACCCTGACAACATAGTGGTGACAGGTACACTAGTTATTCATTCAAGAATAGCAAACTTACTTTATGTTTCAGGTTCTACACATTCTTTTATATCTCTAATCTTTAGTAGAACAATCCCAGCACCACTACAAATCATGGAAGTAAAGATGTCGGTGAGTACGAAAAATGGGGAAATCATTGAATCCCATGAGTATAAGTCCTCCCCTGTTATAATCTATGGATTGAATTTCCCAGAGAACCTCGTCATACTCCCTCTCATAGAATTTGATGTAATTCCTGGAATGGATTGGCTTTACTTATATAGAGCCAACATAAATTGTCCGGAGAGGGAAATCACACTCCATATGGAGAATCGACCCCCGATTCATTACAAGTGTCAGGAGGAAGATGAATCTCCTTTAGCTCCATCATCTCAAGAATGGATATTACTTCCTTATGAGCATGCATATCTGGCACAGATGATTGAGTCCAAGTAATAAACCATCCTTGAAGAAATGCATATTGTGAAGGAATTCGTTGAAGTGTTTCCCGAGGAACTGCCTGGTCCTCCCCCAAGAAGAGATGTTGAGTTCTCAATTGAACTTATACCTGGGGTGCTACCAATATCCAAGACTTCATATAGAATGGCTATTGTAGAGATTGAATAGCTGAAGAAATAACTACAAGAGAATCTGGATAAAGGGTTTATATGCCCAAGTGCTTCACCATGGGGTGCACCAGTCATCTTCTTCAAGAAGAAGGATGTGTCAATGCGGATTTGCATCAATTAACATGAACTTAAAAAAATCACGATAAAGAACAAGTATCCTCTCCCAAGAATTGCTGACTTGTCTGATCAGCTGTGTGGAGCACAATACTTCTCCAAGGTGGATTTGCGTTTGGGATATTATCAAGTAAGGGTGAAGAAGGAAAATGTCCCCAAGACTACTTTTCGTACAAGGTATAGGCACTATGAATTCATAGTAATACCTTTCGGACTCACCAATGCTCCAGTAATATTCATGGAATTGATGAATAGAGTCTTTAGAGATTACCTTGACAAATTTGTGGTAGTCTTTATAGAGGATATTCTAATATACTCCAAAACCAAGGAGGATCATGGAAAGCATTTAAAAACTGTACTAAAGACTTTGCGCAAGGAGATGCTCTTTGAAAAGTACAAAAAGTGTGAGTTCTGGTTGAAGGAGGTCTCATTCTTGGGCCATATCATCACAAGCAATGGGATATCTGTGGACCCCTCCAAAATAGATGCAATTGAGGGATGGCCGAGGCCAACATCGGTAACAGATATATGAAGCTTCTTTGGGTTAGCTAGATATTATCGACGATTTGTGAGAAATTTCTCATGATTTTCCAACCCTCATACCAAGATAACTCGAAAGGGAGTAAAGTTTGGTTTGAGTGATGAATGCCAAAAAAGCTTCAAGGAGTTGAAATGGAGGCTTATCACTGCACCCGTGCTCACTTCACCCACAGGTGGGGAACTTTTTCTGGTATTCAGTGATGCTTAAAAGAAGGTCTTAGGATGTGTGCTGATGCAGAATGATAAAGTGATATCCTATGACTCAAGGCAGTTGGAAATCCATGAGCGAAACTATCCAACGCATGATCTGGAGTTGGCGGTTGTGATCTTTGCCTTGAAAATCTGGCAGCGTTATCTCTATGGAGAGAAATGTTAGATATATACTGACCACAAGAGTCTTAAATATATATTCACACAGAAAGAGCTTAATATGCACCAGAGAAGGTGGATAGAGATCATCAAGGATTATGACTGTTCAATACATTAACACCCTGGGAAAGAGAACAAGGTGGCAGATGTCCTAAGTAGAAATGATCCAGCGATTCTATCAATGATGATAATTGAGAAAGATCAAATATTCTTAGACTTGATGAGGATAGACGTGGGAATCATAAAGAAGGGAACATCATCAATCCATTCACAAATTATTGCTCAACCATCTATTTTGGAAAGGTTAAAGGATTCTCAAAAGGAAGATGTGGGAATTCAAGAAAAAGTGGAAGCCATCAAAACGGGGAAATCCTCGGAGTTTAATGTTAATGAAGAAGGAATTGTGCAGTTTGGGAAAAGACTATGTGTTCCATAATGTCTGGAGCTGAAGAAGGAACTTTTAGATGATGCACATAGTTCAAATTTCTCTATTCACCGAAGGAGTACAAATATGTATCGAGATCTCCGAGAAAACTTTTGGTGGGATAATATGAAGAAGGAGATCGCTGAATATACATCAAAGTGTCTGGTGTGTCAGCAAGTGAAGGAAGAGAGGTAGAAGTCTAAAGGGATGATGAAACCATTTCCCATACTAGAATGGAAATGGGAGACATGACCATGGACTTTGTCACCGGACTTCCAAGGACATCCAAAGGCAACAATGCAATCTGGGTTGTCATGGATTGTCTAACAAAGACTGCACACTTCATTGCTATTCGGGAGGATTTTTCATTGGATCAACTGGCACAGATATATCCCAGGGAAGTGGTAAGGTTGCATGGGGTACCACTATCTATTTTGTCTGACCGAGATCCAAGATTCACCTCTAAGATTTGGAATAGTCTTCAATATTCTCTTAATGCTGAACTGAACTTCAGTACGACCTATCATCCTCAAACTGATGGCCAATCCGAGCGGACTATCCATACACTTGAAGATATGTTGAGAGCGTGCTCAATGGAATTTAAAGGAGTATGGTATCAACATGTTCCTCTGGTTGAGTTCTCTTATAATAACAGTTTCCACCCGAGCATCAAAATGGCTCCATATGTAGCCCTGTATTGGAAAAGGTGCAGAACACTAGCATGTTGGGATGAGGTCAGTGAACGTAAGCTAGCTGGACCAGAAATGGTCGAGGAAATGGTAAAGAAGGTAGAAACCATTCGGTAGCATATCAAGGCATCTCAGAGTCGACAGAAGAGTTACGTAGATAATCGTCAACGAGACCTTGAGTTTAAAGTTGGAGACATGGTTTTTCTATGCATATCTATGTGGAAGAATGTCAAGAGGTTTGGAAGGAAAGGGATGTTAAGTCCAAGGTACATCGGCCCCTTCGAGATTCTTGATCGTGTCGGGGCTGTGGCCTATTGACTAGAACTTCCACCTACCATGGCCAAAGTACATGATGTCTTTCATGTATCCCTCTTAAAAAAGTACATACCGGACCCTTCACATGTACTCTCTTACAAGGTGGTACAATTAGAAGATGATCTTTCTTATGAGGAGAAACCAGTGAAGATATTAGATCGTAGAGAAAAAGTTCTATGAAATAAGACAATGCTCCTCATCAAGGTGTTGTGGAGAAACCAAAAGTTTGAAGAAGAGACTTGGTAATTAGATGATATGATGAAGTTGAGTAACCCACATTTGTTTTAGTGTGGGAAAAGGAAAATTTCGAGGGCGAAATTGCTTAAGGGGGAATATTATAACGACACAAAGTTTCATTAATGGAAAATCCCTCTTGATCTAGTTAAATGTCTCTTTATAAAAAATGTTTTTATAAGATGTAAACTTCTTTGGTTTTATATTACGAATTGTGACCGTTGTTAATATAGCCGTTGAACAGTGGTCACATGATTAGTATAAATATAGGACCTTAACAAATCCAATTTACTCAGACAAAAGAAGCGATCGCCTCATCGAGTAGAATTGACCCATATGAAGCCCATTTGTCAGAGCTCGGAAAAGAGGTGGCATCCTTGGGCTTTGCCCTTGATCAAGCCCAAGCTGAGCTTCACCATGTCAAGCACGAACAGTACCGTCTACAAGAAAAGTGGAAGTTGATAGAGATTACCACTCGAGCGATGTTATCCGAGCCACCCCAAGAGTCTGTCACCATCGCACACCTTACCCTTAGGTCATATGCGGCTGTTTTAAGGGGTTATGTAACAAATAAGTAGTACTATGTTCATGTAAATTATTTTTTTATATAATAATGAATATAATTTCTTGTCATTTTTGATACATTGTAAATAGTTTTTAAAGTATAAATGATGTTTTTTGTTATTATTTAATTAAGAAATATATTTTATTAAATTATGGGATTTTTGAATTAAATAACATTTTAATAAAATAATAATATTATTATTAAATTAATTTTTATTAAATAAATGATCTTATAATTTTATGAATCCAATTAAAATTTTATATTAAGGTTTGAATCCCATTTCTGTCAAAACCCGTGAATTTTTTATAAATGTTGGATTTTATTTTAAAAGTGAAAATCAGCATATTTAGAAAAATTTTTTAGATAAAATAAATTTCATTTCTGGAATGAGGACGTCGAAATTATCCAATGGTGAATTGTTCATAATTTTCTGACACAGTCAAATTTTTGGGTAAACATTAAATACCGTTTAAATATATAATGTGTTTTATGACATCATAATGTCCCAATGGTGATGTAATAAAATACCATAATCCTTATGTTAGACCAATATATGTTTTATCAATAAAATAATGTGATTTTGGGTTTGTTTGACTTACTATTCAAAGCATTAATGAACCCCTCAAGACATATTCAACACTTTTCCTTTTTAACATAATTTCCATGGGAGTGTGACTCGCCTCCACATAAGCAACCTTTTTATTTTAAGATGTTCGGACTTGGGACTTATAAAATATTTTTTTCCTCTTCCCTTTTCCAAAAAACATGGGCAAAAACCATGGGATGGTTTGTGGTTTGGATTAATTTAATGTAAGGGGACCCAAACCTAAATAATAATGAATTCCCTCACATTTCCTATATAAACCCAACCAAGCTCCCACTTCCTCCTCACTCAAATCCCTTGGAGTTCGTCCAACCTCTGCACTACTATCTCTAGAATCCTCCCAAGGTGCCCCATGATCCCAAGAATCCTCTCACAATCCTCTCTCTAGCCTTTGGAAGCACACTTCCAAGTAATTATTTTTTCTTCCTTTCTTCTTTTTGTCAATTTTCTTTAAGTTGTATTGCCCTTTAAATTTCAATTATGAATGTTGGGGTATTTTTTCTCACCTCCCTCATTCTTACCTCTTCATGTTTGAATTATTGGAGACCTATTTCTATCTCATTAAATGCCTCCCATGTACACCCATTACTATGCCGAAATTTTGAATGGAACTTCTCCCTCCTCTTTTACATTCAAGAAATATTTTTGTATCATGAATAGAAATTCCATTGATATTGTTGGTACATGTATCTATATGACCTCCATACTGTCCATTACATGTAAATATGATCATTAACCCCTTTCTCTCTCATAAACCATTTTTATGAATTCTTATGTCACACCGTTACGCTGTCAAAATCGCACCGATTTTCTAATCCAATGCCATTGTGTAGTGAATACCATGACCATTTCTCCATCAAGGGTATTCACCTTTATGCAAATTTACTTATTGATTATAAAGTTTCATGTATTAATTCAACATTCCTTTATCGTGGAACAAATGATTATGTTTTATGAATCCAAGTTTTATGATCCATGTGGCACACTTATGCATGAAATGAAATGTTTAAGAAGGGTGCGCCCTTATAGCGCTCCAATGCATTGGGTAAAGTATAGTATCCTGATACGTCATGTGAAATGAGTGTTGAATCATTCTAATTCAAGTGCAACGAGGGTTTACTCGTTCTTCATGTTCAATGAGGGTTTACTCATGCTTTATATGAAATGATCCATGGCTCAGGCTAATTCCATGTTAAGTGTTATTGCCACATTTCCATGTTATGATTATCATGCTTTATCATGCATTTATGTTCATTTTTCTTTCATGATCTATTGATATGCCTATTTTCTAACATTTATTGTACTCCTCAAGTTATTCCATGTGTACTCCCTTACTGGGCTTTATAGCTCACCCTTTTCTTATGCATGTCCTCAGGTTATCCCATGCAATGCTAATTATGAGGGAATGTAGTGGTCGTCTAAAGGATGTTTTCAATAAAGATGTTGTATTTATTGTTTTCAGTTTTTATGTAATGATCCTAAGCCCCAAAGACACTAAACCTCTCGATCTTCTTTGTTGTATCAAGTGAAGTTTTATGTAATAAATCATGTTTAAGTTGTAATAAAAAAAGAAGGGTTATCATAGTTTGTATCAGAGTATAGGTTTAGTTATTTTTTGGATTAGGAAACCCTAGTAAAGCCTTAGATACCAGACTAAGTATATTAAAAACATCCCTAAGTTTTGGTAAATACTATGTTAGTGGTTTATCAAACAAATACATCCCCATTTGGATACGAGCATGTAGTGGCGGCTCCGGCACTGATGTATCCTAGGGGTAAAACCTAAAAACACCTCTTTGAGATAGACTCGAACGGGAACTGGTGCACGACAACGGGCCTTGATGCACTCTTGTTTACGACACTCCCGAGGGATATGTTTTGATAAATTCACAATCTTTGTATGAACCATTACTAAGGGAAAAATGACCCTAAGAATATATGATAGAAAGTAGATCATGAAATGCTTAGATTGAAGCCTATAGACTCATGAGTTAAGGAAATAAAAGTTTATTTATGATTCATCAACTTTTTCCTTTGGATTACCCTTTATGTTATACCCCTAACTTTCCTTTTATTCCAGCCAATGGCCGGTAATAGGAGGACTAGGGCTAATGACCATTGTGAAGATCAGTGTGATGATTGTACTAATGAGATGCCAAATCCAATGGGAGTGGGAATCACGAACTTTTTCATGCTTCTCTCTCAGCTAACTCAAGTTTTGAATAGAAACACGGGTCAAGAGGAACGTTCAACCCCCCTTAAGAAAGAACAAGTCTCTATCGAGAGGGTCATGAGACAAAGGCCTCCTACTTTTAGTGGATTATCCGATCCCATGATCGCTGAACAATGGATCAACTCCATTGAAAAGATATTATCCATCCTCCAATGTTATGAACAAGAGAAGGTTCTCCTAGCGGCTTATTGTATGGAGGGTGAAGCTGATCAATGGTGGACGTTGATCAAAAATACAAATCTTGAGGAGGAGATAGAGGCGTTGGAATGGAAGGATTTCCGGAAGATGTTTTTCGATAAATATTTTCCGCGCACCCTCCGGATTAAGATGGAAAGGGACTTCCTTTCCCTCAAGAAAAAAGATGAAGAATTTGTTGGAGAGTATGAGGAAAACATCACAAGGCTTGAACGATACGCTTCCGGCGTTGTCGTTGCCCCCAAATGCAAGGTTGACCGCTTCTTTGGTGTGATGAAGCCTAGCCTACAAAAAGCATTAACGATCTGTGATTTCGATAGCTATGAGGAAATTGTCCAATGTGCCCTCAAGGTCGAAATAGAGATCGGGGAATCACAAGGGTATAATGGGGACGAGAAGCGTAAGGCGGACTTCAATGCTGGTGGTCTGATGGATAAATCCAACGGTGCTAAGAACATCCAGCACCCCACTTTCCAAAAGTGCGGAAATAAGCACCCTAGAAATTGCCTTAAGGGGAAGAGAAAATGCTTCAGGTGTGGAAGAGAAGGGTACCTGGCTGTTAAATGTCGGCAAGAAGGTCCCACAGCTGCGAAAGAGGAGAGGAATGCTCCGTTCGAACCTCAATGCGTTGTTCAATGCTATAAATGCAAAGAACCGGGTCATTTTTCAAATCAGTGCCCTAATCCAAGGGTTATCAGAGGCAACCAACAACCTCCAAGACAACAAGGAAGAGCTTTTTCCATCACTTCTGCTGAAGTGAACCCCGACAATGAATTGGTGATAGGTACACTAGTTATTAATTCATGAATAGAGAATGTACTTTTTGATTCAGGTTCTACGAATTCTATTATATCTCGAAACTTTAGTAGAAAAATCTCAGCACCACCACAAATCCTGGAAGTAAAGATGTATGTGAGTATGAAAAATGGGGCAATCATTGCAGCCCATGAGTATAAGTCCTCCCCTGTTATAATATGTGGATTGAATTTCCTGGCGAACCTCGTCATACTCCCTCTGGTGGAATTTGATTAAATTCTTGGCATGGTTTGTCTTTCCTTATATAGAGCCAACATAAATTATCGGGAGAGGGAAATCACACTCCATATGGGGAATCGACCCCTAATTCATTACAAGTGTCAGGAGGAAAATGAATCTCCTTAGGCTCCATCATATCAATCATAGATATTACTGCCTTATGAGCATGCATATCGATCTCAGATGATTGAGTCCATATAAAAACCATCCTTGAAGAAATGCCTATTGTGAGGGAATTCACTGAAGTGTTTCCCGAGGAACTGCCTGGTCTTCCTCCAAGAAGAGATGTTGAGTTCTCAATTGAACTTATACCTGGGGCACTACCAATATCCAAGACTCCATATAGAATGGCTATTGTAGAGCTTCAAGAGCTGAAGAAACAACTACAAGAGAATCTGGATAAAGGGTTTATACGCCCAAGTGCTTCACCATGGGGTGCAGCAGACCTCTTCATCAAGAAGAAGGATGGGTCAATACGGATTTTCATCGATTATCGTGAACTTAACAAAATAACGATAAAGAACAAGTATCCTCTCCCAAGAATCAATGACTTGTTTGATCAGCTGCATGGGGCACAATACTTCTCCAATGTGTATTTGCGGTCGGGATATTATCAAGTAAGGGTGAAGAAGGAAGATGTCCCCAAGACTGCTTTTCGTACAAGGTACGGGCACTATGAATTCATAATAATGACTTTCGGACTCACCAATGCTCCAGAAATATTCATGGAATTGATGAATAGAGTCTTTAGAGATTACCTTGAAAAATTTGTGGTAGTCTTTATATATGATATTCTAATATACTCCAAAACCAAGGAGGATCATGAGGAGTATTTAAAAACTGTACTAGAGACTTTTCGCAAGGAGAAGCTCTATGAAAAGTACATCAAGGGTGAGTTCTGGTTGAAGGAGGTCTCATTATTGGGCCATATCATCACAAGCAATGAGATATCTATGGACCCCTCGAAAATAGATGTAATTGAGGGATGGCTGAGGCCAACATCGGTAATAGATATCCATAGCTTCTTTTGGTTAGCTAGATATTATCGAAGATTTGTGAGAAATTTCACATGATTTTCCAACCCTCTTACCAAGCTAACTCGAAAGGGAGTAAAGTTTTCTTGGACTGATGAATGCGAAGAAAGCTTCAATGAGTTGAAAAGGAGGCTTATCACTGTACCCGTGCTCACTTTACCCACAAGTGTGGAACTTTTCCTGGTATTCAGTGATGCTTCAAATAAGGGATTAGGATGTGTGCTGATGTAGAATGATAAAGTGATATCATATGCCTCATGGCAGCTGAAAATCCATGAGAGAAACTATCCAACACATGATCTAGAGTTGGCAGCTGTGATCATTGCCTTGAAAATATTGTGGCGTTATCTCTATGGAGAGAAATGTGAGATATATACTGACCACAAGAGTCTTAAATATATATTCACACAGAAAGAGATTAATATGCGCCAGAGAAGATGGATAGAGCTCATCAAGGATTGTGACTGTTCAATACATTAACACCCTGGGAAAGCGAACAAGGTGGCAGATTCCCTAAGTGGAAAGGATCCAGCGATTCTATCAATGATGAGAATTGAGAAGGTTCAAATCATCTTAGACTTGATGTAGATGGACGTGGGAATCATAATGAAGGGAACATCATCAATCCTTTCACAAATTTTTGCTCAACCATATCTTTTGGAAAGGTTAAAGGATGCTCAAAAGGAAGATCTGGGAATTCAAGAAAAAGTGGAAGCCATCAAAAAGGAGAAATCCTCTAAGTTTAATGTTAATAAAGATGGAATTGTGTAGTTTGTGAAATACTATGTGTTCCATCATGTCCAGAGCTGAAGAAGGAACTTTTAGATGATGCACATAGTTCAAATTTCTCTATTCACCCAGGGAGCACAAAGATGTATTGAGATCTCCGAGAAGACATTTGGTTGGATAATATGAAGAAGGAGATCGCTGAATATACATCAAAGTGCCTGGTGTGTCAGCAAGTGAAGGCAAAGAGGCAGAATTCTAAGGGGATGATGCAACCATTTCCCATACCTGAATGGAAATGGGAGAACATGACCATGGACTTTGTCACAGGACTTCCAAGGACATCCAAAGGCAATAATGCAATCTGAGTTGTTGTGGATCGCCTAACACAGACTGCACACTTCATTGCAATTCGGAAGGATTTCTCATTGGATAAACTGGCACAGATATATATCAGGGAAGTGGTAAGGTTTCATAGAGTACCACTATCTATTGTGTCTGACCGAGATCCAAGATTCACCTCTAAGTTTTAGAAGAGTATTCAACATGCTCTGAATACTGAACTAAACTTCAGTACGGCCTATCATCCTAAAACTGATGGCCAATCTGAGCGGACTATCCAAACACTTGAGGATATGTTGAGATTGTGGTCAATGGACTTTAAAGGAGGATAAGATCAACATCTTCCTCTGGTTCAGTTCTCTTATAATAACAGTTTCCACTCGAGCATCCAAATGGTACCATATGAATCCCTATATGGGAAAAGGTGAAAAACACAAGCATGTTAGGATGAGGTCTTTGAACGTAAGTGCTTGGACCAGAAATGGTCTAGGAAATGGTGGAGAAGGTAGAAACCATTCAGCAGCATATCAAGGCATCTCAGAGTCGATAGAAGAGATATGAAGATAATCGTCGATGAGACCTTGAGTTTAAATTTGGAGACATGGTTTTTCTATGCATATCTCCATGGAAGAAGGTCATGAGGTTTGGAATGAAAGGGAAGTTAAGTCCAAGGTACATCGCCCCCTTTGAGATTCTTGATCGTGTCGGGGCTGTGGCCTATCGACTAGAACTTCCACTTACCATGGACAAAGTACATGATGTCTTTCATGTATCCCTTTTAAGGAAGTACATATCAGACCCTTCACATGTACTCTCTTCTGAGGTGGTACAATTGGAAGATGATCTTTCTTATGAGGAGAAACCAGTGAAGATCTCAGATCATAGAGAATAAGTTCTATGAAATAAGACAATGCCCCTCATCAAGGTGTTGTGGAGAAACCACAAGTTTGAAGAAGCGACTTGGTTGTTAGAGGATATGATGAAGCTGAGTTACCCACATTTGTTTTTGTGTGGGAAATGGAAAATTTCGAGGGCGAAATTTCTTAATGGGGGAATATTGTAATGACCCAAACTTTCATTAATGGAAAATCCCTCTTGGTCCAGTTAAATGACTCTTTATGGAAAATGTTTTTATAAGATGTAAACTTATTTGTTTTTATGTTAAGAATGGTGACCGTTGTTAATATAGTTGTTGAAAAGTGGTCACATGATTAGTATAAATACAAGACCTTAACAAATCCAATTTACTCAGACAAAAAAAGTGATGGCCTCATCCAATAGACTTTCCCCATACAAAGCCCATTTTTTAGAGCTCGAAAAAGAGGTGGCATCCTTGGGCTTCACCCTTGACCAAGCCCAAGCTGAGCTTCACCATTTCAAGCTTGAACAGGACCGTCTACGGGAAAAGTGGAAGTTGATAGAGATTACCACTCGAGCGATGTTATCCAAGCCACCCCAAGAGTCTGTCACCATCACACACCTTACCCTTAGGTATTATGTGGCTTTTTAAGGGGTTAGGTAACAAATAAGTAGTACTATGTTCATGTACATTATTTTTGTATATAATAATGAATATAATTTCTTGTCATTTTTGATACATTGTAAATAGTTTTTAAAGTACAAATGGTGTTTTTAGTTATTATTTAATTAAGAAATATATTTTATTAAATTAAGGGATTTTTTAATTAAATAATATTTTAAAAAAATAATAATATTATTATTAAATTAATTTTTATTAAATAAATGATCTTATAATTTTATGAATGCAATTAAAATTTTATATTAAGGTTTGAAAGCCATTTCATTAAAAACTCGTGAATTTTCGATAAATGTGGGTTTTTATTTTAAAAGTGAAAATTATCATATTTAGAATTTTTTTTAGATATAATAAATGCCATTTCTGGAATCAGGATGTAAAAATTATCCAACGGTGAATTTTTTATAATTTTCTGAGACAGTCAAACTTTTGGGTAAAATTAAATACCGTTTAAATATATAATGTGTTTTATGACATCATAATGACCCAATGGTGATGTAATAAAATACCATAATCCTTGTGTTCGGCAAATATATATTTTATCATTAAAATAATGTGATTTTTGGTTTCTTTGACTTACTTTTCAAAGCATTAATGAACCCCGCAAGACATATTCAACACTTTGCCTTTTTAAATTAATTTCCATGGGAGTGTGACTCACCTCCACATAAGCAACCTTATTATTTTAAGAAGTTCGGACTTGGGCCTTATAAAATATTGTTTTAATATTCATTTTTCCAAAAACCATTGGAAAAAACCATGGGATGGTTTGTGGTTTTGATTAATTTAATGTAAGAGGACCCAAACCTAAATAATAAAGAATTCCCTCACCTTTCCTATATAAACCCACCCAAACTCCCACTTCCTCCTCACTCAAAGCCCTTGGATTTCGTCCAACCTCTTCCCTACTCTCTCTAGAATACTCCCAAGGTGCCCCAAGCTCCCAAGAAGCCTCTCACAAGCCTCTCTGTAGCCATTGGAAGCACACTTCCAAGTAAGGGTTATTTCTTTCTTTCTCCTTTTTGTCAATTTTCATTAAGTTGTATTTCCATTTAAATTTCAATTATGAATGTTGGGGTATGGTTTCAAACCTCCCTCATACTTCCCTCTTCATGTTTTAATGATGGGAGACCCCTTTATATCTCCATAAATGCCTCCCATATACACTCGTTACTATGCCGAAATTCCAAAAGGAACTTCTCTCTCCTCTTTTACATTCAAGCAATATTTTTGTACCATGAATCTAAATTCCATTACAATTGTTGGGATATGTATCTATATGACCTAATTACTGTCCATTACATGTAAATATGATGAGGAACCCCTTTATCTCTCATCAACCATTTTTATGAATTCTTATGTCACGCCCTTACGCTGTCGAAATTGCACCGATTTTCTAAGCCAATGCCATTGTGTAGTGAATACCATGCCCATTTCTCCATCAAGGGTATTCACCATTATGCACATTTAATTATTGATTATAAAGTTTCATGTATTAATTCAACATTCATTTATTGTGTAAAAAATGATTATGTTTTATGAATCCATGTTTTATGATCCATGTGGCACACTTATGCATGAAATGAAATGTTTAAGAAGGGTGCTCCCTTATAGCGCTCCAATGCATTGGGTAATGTATAGTATCATGATACGTCAAGTGCAATGAGTGTTGACTCATAATAATTCAAGTGAATCAAGGGTTTAATTGTGCTTCATGTGAAATGAGGGTTTACTCATGCTTTATGTGCAATGAGCCTTGGCTCATGCTAATTCCATGTTAATTGTTGTTGCCACATTTCCATGTTATGATTATCATGCATTATCATGCCTTTATGTTCATGTTTCTTTCATGCTCTATTGATCTGACTATTGTCTAACATGTATTGTACTCCTCATTTTATTCCATGTGTACTCCCTTACTGGGCTTTATATATCACCCTTTTCATATGAATGTCCTCAGGTTATCCCATGCAATGCTAAGTACTAGGGAATGTAGTGGTCATGTAAAGGATGTTTTCAATAAAGATGTTGTATTTCTTGTTTTAAGATTTAATGTAATGATCCTAAGCCCCAAAGACACTAAATTTCTCGATATTCTTTTTTTTATCAAGTGATGTTTTATGTAATAAATCATGTTTAAGTTGTAATAAAAAAGCAGGGTTGTCATACGAAATCGTTCACAGAAGATTCATTTGCTAGGTCAGGTTCCCAAGCCAACATGATTAATAAAAAGGGGGTGAGTCAAAAATGTAAATCAAGTTACCAGTCATGATGTACAAAAATCAGATAATCTAAGTACACAACAGGATCACCCCTGAGTCACCAGAAATAATTTTTTTCAAAATAATCTAGTTTATCAAAGCGCCAGATGAGCCTTGTGAATGTATTAAAGAAACACAATTTGTCTTGAGATTACAAAAAATTTGTTCACGCATCAGGAGAGAACATTTGAAATCAAAACATAACAACACTTGAAAGTTAGTGAATTATATTGAAAGGCCAAACATGAATTCTTTCATTATCGAGCATCAATTCATCAAGAAATGTATTCAGGTGCCATGTATAAAATAAACAGATTCATTTATATCAACTATTTTTTCCCAAAATAAATTATGTCCTATTTATTCTCATTGATAAAAAATAAATAAAATATAAACCAATTTAGAAATTTTAAATTTAAAGGTGAGTGTAGTGGGTGACCTACCTCCTCTCAAAGTCCAAACACAATGGCGCGCCACGCCTCACACAGACGCACAAGTATGCACAAGATGAAAAACACAATATCGTGGAAATTGTCTACCCACATGTCACAGTAATTGCAAAAACAAATCAACACACATAAGGATAGATTTTCAATAATCCAATCGAACAAAAGTACAAATATCACCTAAACACCAGTATAGGCGAAATGACAATAGTGAAGGGGTAAGAGGTCAATGAAAGGTGTGATCTCGATCAATGAGATCGTGTGAAAGAGAACAAAACTGGCGAGGATGTTAGTGAAGAGTGCATCCCAATGGGGCATGAGAGACATAGCCAAACATGAAGCACGTCAGCCGAAAGCATTCATGTTGCACTGGTGGGGCTGGTAGGATGACACAGAGTAGGTTGGAAGGCATGCGATCAGAGGGCGGCGATAGGAGGTCACGTAGTTGGAAGGTGGTATGAAGCATACGCGATGTCCAGAAGGAGGTCCGACCAGAGGTGTGTGTGGTCAATATGGCTGGTGGGTTCCGGAAGGAGGATCCCACATCTAGAACAGTGATAGGGGACATCGTCAGGGCACTGCACCACTACTGGTCGGCTGGTACAGGGAGGGAGACCACGTTAGGAGCCCTATTCGCAAGAAAAGGGAGGTTCTCTGCTGGATGCGGGCTGAAGGAGGTAGGTGTGTGGCCGGAGGGTGATGGGCGCATGTAGACCAGGCAGCGGAGGTAGCCGGGTGGCCAAATGGGATAGGGGACGCACTACCATTGGGCTGAACTACTGGAAAAGGGGAACAAGGTGGCGCTGGGTATGACTGTAGGAGGGAGACACCATGAATTAAGGTGGAGGTGGCTGCTAGTGCTGCGTAGAGGTGCGGGAGACAAGACAATTTAGATAACGCACAAAGGCAAAGCATGGGAGAGGGACACTAGGGCACCGCACTAATTGTTGGTGTGCAATTGGAGTAGGATGGGTGCATATATGAGACAGAGGGTGGGGAAGAACGTGGCTGGACAGTTCTGGGCTAGGGTGTGGGAGGCCAATTGCTGAGATAGGGGGATATGACATGGAGGGCACTGCAAGGGATTATAGCTGGGATAAGAAGGCATCACGCTGGGGAGAGGATCTGTGTGATGAATAAGGGAGCATAATAAGTAACGTGACATGCTCGAGGAGACTAATGCAAGCGGTTGCTGGTAGCTAAGGGAGGTGCGACGATGACGCAATAACAAGGGGGAGGGATGAGTGCAGAGTGTGCTGCCACAAAGGGGAAGTAGGAGGCTATGTTATGAGGAGAAAGCTAGGGGTGGTGGCGTGAGAGAAAAAGAAATAAAGACAGAGGAGCATAATTAGGGTTACGAGAACAGAAAATAATAATAATAATAATAATAATAATAATAATAATAAAATAAATCCAAAACAAAATATTGAAAGAAAATACACATAGATCTATAATGAAATTAATAATCATAAAAAATATTAATAATAATAAAATTAACCTATAATAATAATAATAACATTAGTGACCACACTATTATTTCTATACATAGGAATAATAAAAAACATTAATAATAATAATAATTGATAAAAAGACTTAAAATTACCAAAAAAATCCTTTATTATTATAATATAATATTAAATTATTTACTAATAGTTGTTTCGTTCCTAATAATAATAATATTAATAAAATTCTTATTAATTATTATAAAATTAATGAAACTTTTTAATATTAATATTTACAACAAATCCTTATTAATAATAACACAAATAGGAATAATAATAATCATACTTTTAAAAATATAAACAATAAAAATAATCATTTATTTTTAATAATAATAATAATAATAATTAACCATGAAAATATTAAAATAATTTAATAAATTACAACATTTATTCATTTTAATTTTTCTGAAGACAGGTGGATTGTGCTGATACCTGGGTGAAGCAGCGCGGGGATTCCAAAATGTGCCCCACCCGTGTGCCCAACAATGTCAACTAAAAAACGAAAACTTTTTGACATAACTCAAGATTTTTGTTTGGGATTCAACCCAAACCTCCACACAAAATTTTTAAAATCCAAAGAAATAATAAAATAAAATAACTATACATATTGGTGGTATGAAAATTATTCCCACCATAACGCTTTATTCCCCCGAAAAGCCACAACAAGATCTAGACCCAAGGATAAAACTTCTTAAGTGTCACCCACCTCCAAAATTTTAAGAACCTACGGTTGATTGATTCAAACAGATGAGGAATACTCATTAGTTATAACTCATCCTCAAAACACAAACACCTTAACCACTACCAAACAGAACCCAAACCATCCATTTCACCAAAGAATGAACCTAATGTACTTCAAACATTTATTCCCACAATCTTAGTCTAACAGAACTGTTGGGTGTACTCTAATTACAACGTTTACTCAAGAGGAAGAACATTGGATTAGGGGGTTTTTCATGAGACCACCCTTCACCAAATGTTACATGAAATGAAACTCTCATACGGACATAGGGAGGCCCAAATGGACTCCCCACCCTATGGATCAGGCTAACAAAAAATTACATCAGGTGTAACATTGCGAGAACCACTTTGGGTCTCCCCAACATAAGAATTGATGAGGGTAACCGAACATGAAAACTCCCAACAAAGACCAAAAAACCCTCGCCGCGAGGGGGGGGGGAGAAGGGAAGATATGAATTAATAGATCATCAAGGTTACCTCTATTGATATATCAAAAACATCACACCCTCGGAAGAACACAAACCATGCCACACTAAGGACAAATATTAAACCAAGGTACTTTTTCACCATTGGGGTTCTCTTGACTACGTGCCAGCCTCACTCTGGGACTGGTGGCTAGAGCACCAATGATTAAAGCATCTATTTACTCATAGTTAGGCTTCAAAAATTCCCAAACATAATGCACAAACCATAATTTTACCAAACACACATAAAAAATGAAGGTTTCAAAGAGGTTCGACAATAACCATTCTTATTAATGAAGGAAAAACCACCAAAAACTGCTACGACAGATGACCACTACATCCAAGGAACACTATAAATAGAGAACATAAAACTGATCCCAAAAATTTTCCTACTTCTTCTAACGGGCTAAGGGGACCTCCGATGAGCCAGGTCTGGGTTCAACATGTTTCTTAGAAACACCTAGACAGAATCGCTGCAAGTGACACAGATGTCGACATGTGTAGTAGGGTCTCAAAGGACTTGGTCACATCGGCCTCTTGTGACCCTTCCTACCAAAATGTTGATAGATCACAACATTGCTATGTAAATAAGGTGAGTAAAGGTCTGAAGGCCTCTTGATTCCTCTATTAGATCCACCAGCATTCGGTCACTTCTCATTCTCTCTATCACCATCCTTTGCACTGCTTCCTAATGACGAGAGAGGATTCACCACCTCAAGTCCTCCTTCTAATTCATCTTCGTCTAGAATGGATTTCCCCACGACATATGAGAAAATGTCTAGGTTGATCTATACCACTTTCGACAACAGTTCAGGAAAAATTCCAGACTCAAATTGCCGAGCCTACCTGATATCATATGCATCAAACCATTGGTCATACGAAACTAGGTTTAAGAAGCGTCGATAGAATTCTAATACCAACTCAATTCCCTACTAAACACAACAAAACTCTATCCTCTTACTCAACTTTTTTAGTTCAGAGAAATATTGTTGGATAAATGACGACTTGAAGAACTCCCATTGTAAATCTTCTCGAGTCATTCTTTCAGACACAGAATTCCACTATTTCTTGGCTGGACCGTCACGAATAAAGGTATAATACTTCACCTTCAATAACTCAAAAAACCCAATGAAATTGAATTTCCTCTCAATCTCCTACAACCAATCCTCTGCCTCAATAGGATACACTTGAACATAAAACATGGGAGGGTACAACATCCAAAATTCAAGAACATAGTCTATATGTTGATGAACTAGAGGATTTTCGTAGGGCACAACACCTGAAACTGCACATTGGGCATTCATCATACCATCATAGGGGAGAACACTAAAGAACAAGGAAACAATGAACATAATAAAAACATGTTCATTTCCATTTCATATTTAAATTTTCTCAATCTCATAAAATACAACTCTACAAACTATTTTCCAAATTAATGAATATCGAAATGATTCACAAAGGGAAACTAGTTCCGATGGGTGAATCAGAAATATGGTTGGCAGCCATGCACTAGTCAACCACCAAGACAGAGAGAAGTGTAGAGAAATTACCCCGACACCACATGGTTCTCTAGACCATGATAGCTCATGGAGGTCACTTTGCCGACTCCTATTTCATTTACCATTACCTAAAAAACAATAAAAATAAAAGGACATCAGCAAAACTTCACATCCCATGGTAACCCAATGTTTAGAATGATAATGTGTTCATGACGTCCTTACCATACCTATGCCACAAGTCCCTTAAAATCCTACTCCTTCTACCATGAAAACCCCAAATAATAATGGGCGCTCTAAAAAAATTTCTACTCAAGGGACGACCCCTTTGATACAATTTTTTTATGAACCAACCCAGGTCAACCCTAAACTGGTCACCTGAGTGAATCTGCGGCAAGGCCCGAGAGGAATTACAGATCATATATGGAAGGTGATAAGCACCGTTCCATCAAAAGTGGAAAACTATGAATGATTTTTTCCACTGAAAATAAGGCAGTAGAAAAAAATAGAACAACGTAAAAAAAAACGAAATGAAGAGAAATAAAGGGAAACAACACATACTAACCTGACCATGACCAAAACACCTTCCAACCTTGAGAGACACTCACCAATCCACCACCAAATCTCACCCCCCAGTGAGAAAACTTCAGTCGAACCTGCAACATAAAATAAAAAAAATGAAAAAACTATTTGTGAGAGTATTAAAACTCACAAGGAATGCCCATCAATATAACCCCATTCAAATACCTTTAAATAACGAATTTACTAATTCATGGTCTAGGATATCTTTATAAAAATGGGTTTTCAAGAAAACATTCATTTCCAAAACAATTAACAGTCCACTGCGCTTTATAATTTAAAAAAAAGTTTATTATTAGATGGGGAAAGGTGAATTACATTTTAAAAAATATTCGAAAACTATTTAAAATCGATGAATTTTGTTTTTAGTTAAGAGGAAAACCACACATGAAATGAAACAGATAATAAAGGAAATGGGATAGTAGAAAATTGGGACCAACAACTGAACTAGGCCCCTCAATCGTCTAGAATATAAAAATAAGTCTTAAAGAAAACATGTGTCAAACCTAGGATCTCATGAATAATCCAGAATGTACTATACGTGTGATTTATCTTGAAGGCATTCCTACTCTCAATGACATATTAACTCTGAAAGGCTTGGTGTTTCCCTACCTGGACTAACTGAGGGGACCAATCCCCTAGTAGATAAAAGTCTATATTAAGGGCCCCTGACTAGTGCGTGGTCTAAACTAGTGCATCAATTGTTCTGAGAATATTCACATACTATACAAGGTTCCTATGTTAATATGTGTAAAAAAAGTGAGTGATTGCACAATTTGAATCATGTAATAGTCACGGTGAACAAACATCACAAAAAACAACTCACACAATCAACGTACAAAATATGATCACCCCTGAGTCACCCAAAAGAGTGTTTTTCAAAATAATCAATTTTATCAAAGAGGAAATGGCCCTTGTTCAAATTTTAAAGATATAATATTCCTCTAGAGAAAGAAATTTTTTTTTCATGCATTAAAAGAGAACATTTGAAATCAAACCAGAACCACACATGAAAGTTCGTGAATTATATTTAAAGGCCACAAGAGCATTCTCTCGTTATTGTGCATCAATTCATCATGAAAATAAAACAGGTTCCCTACATAAAAAAATATCTTAGTTTACATAAAATACATATTAAAAAATAATTATCTAATATTCATTCTCATTCCTCAAAAATAAATAAAATATTAAGAAATTAATAAATTTAAAATTTAACGTCGAGTGCACTGGGGGACCTACCTCAGCTTGCTGTCTAAACACAATGGTGCATCACGACTCGCAGAGACACACAAGCATGACCAAGACGACGACTGAAGTATCTCAAACATTCTCTGCCAACAAGGCGAAGCAATAAAAAAACCAAAAACACTTAAGGATAGACTTAAAATAATTCAAGTGAACAAAATCACAAAACTCACCTAAAACCAAGTGTAGAATGAACGTCATAAGAGAAGGATGAAGGGATAAATGTGTGGGGGGTGGAATTGATCAATAGAATCACACGAAAGAGAAAAAAACTTGAGAGGATCTCGGTGAATAGCACGTCCCAACTGGGATGGTGCACAATGGTCGGACAGGAAGCACGTCGGCCGGAATGGCACATGTTGCACTGGTGGGGCTAGCCGGGCGGTGCATGGAGGGTCGGAAGGAGTGTGACCGGAGGGAGAAAATAGAAGGGCGCGTAGTAAGAAGGTAGTATGAATGGTGTAGGGTGGCCAGAGGCATGAGTGAATGATACGGATGGTGGGTTCTGACGGGAGGAGCCCGCGACTGGTGCCACGAAGGGGGACAACGTCGGGGCGCTGTGTCGCTACTAGTCGGTTGGAGTAGGAAAGGGGACCGCAACTGGTGGCCCGCTCACAAGAAAAGAGTGGTGCACTAAAGAATTATTGCCGGAGGAGGAAGGTGTGAGGCTGGAGGATGATGAGCGCCCATGGACTATGGGGCGGAGGCGGCCGGCCAGCCGACTGGGATAGGGGGCGTGTTTTCGGTGCGCTGCACCGTTAGCAAAGGGGAATGGGGTGGAATCTAGGGATGAACAGAGGAGGGAGACTCCAGGAAAGAGGGAGGATGTGGCGAACAATGCTGGTCAGAGGAGTGGGAGGAAGGACTGTCTGAACGACATGCAAGAGGCAGAGCAGGGAAGGTGGATGTCGTGGTGATGCGCTGCTGGTGGGTGCGTGACTAGAATAGGAGGGGAGTAGACTGGAGGTAGATGGTGGAGAAGCGCGTGGATGGGAAGTGCATGGCAGCGGTATGGGAGGCCGATCACCGAGGAAGGGGGATCCGGATGGGAGGGAGCTATAATGGATGCTGGCAGGGAGAAGAGGGTGCTTCGTATAGGAGAGGATCTGCGCCATGAAGAAGGGAGTGTAGGAGGGGTTGTATCCTGCTCATGTAGACTGCTGGTGGTGGGTGCCAGTGGCTGAGGGATGCCCGATGAGGGCACAACAGTAAGGGGGAGGGATGAGGGAAAAGTGTTCCATAACCAGGGGTATATAGGAAGCTATGAGGGGAGGAGAAAGCTAGGGGGTGGTGGAGTGAGAGAAAAAAGAAATAAAGAAAGAGGTGCATGAATAGGGTTATGAGAGGAAAAAAGAAAAATATTATAAAACAAAAACTAATAAATGAAATAAAATAAAAATTGATCTATTATAATAATAATAATAACAAAAACATCAACCAATAACAATAAGAATAATAACATTAATGACAATAATATTATTAATAAACAAAATAAAAATAAAAGAACTTTAATAATAATAATAATAATAAATGATAAAAATAATAATTTTAACCACAAAAATTATTTAATAATTATAATATCATATTTATATTATTTACTAATAATTTCTTGGCTCATAATAATAATAATAAAGCCTGATTAATAATAACACTAATAGGAATAATAATAATAATACGGTTCAAAATATATATAAAAAAATGTTCATTTAGTTTTAAAAATAATAATTAAAGTTATAAACAACCTCAAAATTTTAAATAACACAAGAAATTACAAAAATTTTTCATTTTAATTTTTCTAGAGACAAGTGGATCGTGTCGTTTCATGGGAGAAGCTCTGTGTGGTTTCCAAAACATACCCTGCCTACACGCCCAATAAAATCAACTAAAAAATGCTCAATTTTTTTTGACATAACACAAGTGTTTTCTTCAAGATTCAACCCGAACCTCAACATAAATTTTTTAAAAGTCAAGGAAAACAAAAAATAAAATAACAAGACAGGTCGAGGTATGACACATTATTGGATTCTTGATTATCAAATTATATTATATCGTCAAATTTTCAAGATAATTATACATTTCCCTTTTTATTTAATAAATTATTTGTTAGTCAAAATTCCTAAATAAAGACTCATTGTAACAATGATGCATTAGTCAATCCCTATTATGAGACTTAAATGTTCTCTAGTTTCCCAACCTGTAATCATTTTTTGGGTTTCAAAATATGATGTGAAAATATAACAGAAGATGAATAAAATCATGATTAGGGAGGAAGATATGTAATAAATTTTCATTGGATTAAAACCTAATCATCCCCGTCATATCTAGATCCACCTATAATAACTATTTTAAATGAAATTATTGGGGAGGAAGAGAAAACTTCATCTATAGATGAGGAATGAAATCTTAAAATTGAATATGTACTTATTGTGGCGGAATAAAATGATGTATTTCTACAGGATTTACCTAGACACCCTCTTGAGAGGGAAGAAGAGTTCTCAATTTATTTAATTCCTATTGTAAGACCTATATCAACGACTCTTTATAGAATAAACAATATGGAATTAGTGGATATGAAGAAACAACTAGAGTAATTGAGTGATACTATATTTATGATCCTTATTATTTCTCCATGGGTATCCCCTAGTCTCTTTGTTGATAAGAAATAAAAATCCTTGACGCTGTGCATTTACTATATAGAAATCTATGCTATTACACTAATGAACAAGTATAATCTACCACAAATTGATGACATATTTGATCAACTTCATAGATCTCAATATTTTTTAAATATAGAAATTTGATCTAGCATCCTCAACTTCGTGTGAATAAGGATGAAATTATATAGACAACATTTCGAGCAGGGTATGGACATTACAAATTTACAATAATTCCATTTGGATTAAAAAATGTACCCTCTATTTTTAGGGATCTCATTAGTTGATAATTCGTGGAATATCATTATGATTGTTTTGGTATTTATTGACGATATCATGATATATTCCAAAATATATGATGACTATGAGAACAACTTGTGGATTGTTCTTGAGAATATTAGAAGAATGGAGTTATATGGAATGATTATAAAGTATGAATTTTGGCTTTAAACGATTTCTTTTCCAAGCCATATTTTCTCTAAGGATGGAATCACAATTGATCTGGTGAAGAAAAAGGTAGTTCAAGAACAACCAACACTAATGAAATCAACAAAAGTACACATTTTTACTGGCTTTGTAAGTTACTATTGGGGTTTAGTTTATATTTCTACTTGATTTTCTAACCCTTTATATAAGATTAATCGTAAAGGGGTTATGTTTCTTTTGGGAAAAGGAATGTGAATATTTCTTTGAATAATTGAATAGGAGGTTATTTATTGCTTTTATATTGATTAAACCATTAGGAAATTGTATATTTTGGATTTATAGTGACACCTCAATGAAATGAATATGTTGTGTCAGTATATATAATGATAGAGTTGTTTTCTACGCATCCAGGTGACTAAAAACATTGGAACAGAACTATCCAATTCATGATTTTGAGTTAGAAAACATTCTATTTACCATGAATGTATGGAGTGTAAAGACCCGAATATTTCATGGAAATATTTTTTCATAAATACATGAGATTTTTTACGAGTTTGAAAAAACTTATATCTTGATTTCAAGGCCCGGTGTGCCCGGAATCAATTTCTAATGTTTTTTTCTGGTACGTTAAGTAAACATACGAGCGAGATTTTATAATTTTTGAACCGGTGCTCGGAACTGAAATTTGAGGGCACCGTTGAACTCACAACGCCGATATTTCGCTTATGAAGACTTTCACCTCGATGGTAGATGGTCGAGAATAAAAGTTAGTTTTTGGATTTTTATAAAAAAAATATTAAAATAAAGTGCACAACACTAAATTTTTTTTTA
The DNA here is from genome assembly GCA_963277665.1 of Viscum album. Taxonomy (NCBI): domain Eukaryota; kingdom Viridiplantae; phylum Streptophyta; class Magnoliopsida; order Santalales; family Viscaceae; genus Viscum; species Viscum album. The sequence continues at coordinate 1,782,703,006 of OY728142.1, forward strand.
CGTTGTCATGTGTGTGATTGTTGGTTGAAACCTCCACTTAGGAGTTGGAGGTGGGACCACCACACCGTAACCTCCCATTAAAGGTTATGGTGGTGGCGCCCACCCGAATTTATCTTCCCGTGAGAGGTTATGATGTGGGGACCACTCGAGACCATGAACTCTCATTCAAATAAAAGGGGTGGGGGCTACCCAACCCCAATTAAAGGGAGGAGAGTTTAACCTTTCAAATCTCACTCGTTAATGAAGGAGATCCTCTCCACCTCCCCTAGTTTTTGAATTTTTGCCAACTCCCCAATTAATGTTCCATCCTAATAAATTAAATTGGAGGAACCATTTATTTAATTCACCATTTTGAATTTCATGCCAATGATTAAAATAATAGACAAACTACTATTTTGGGCACTTTCATTTTGGTGGAAACATGGGAGAGGAAGAGCACTTGCATAGAATTATCTTGTTCAACGAAGAACGCCCCTCCAAATGATGAACGTGAAGAACGCCGGTGAAGATTCTTCTTCGACATTCATCTACCCAGATACCTATCAACCTAGCCTCCACAACGTCACCGAGATGACGTTACGTGGGATTTTAGATGTGCGGCGGACGCGGCGAATGATGAACGACGAAAAAAAGGTAGGGTTTTTATTACTTGTTGAAGTTGTACCTTTTTCTTACCTTCTTAAAATGATAATAAGGGATTGATGCAGATATATTATTGATCATATTCCTCTCATGATGAGCCAAATGATATATCCCTAAACGCTAAGGGTGCGTTCCAACCTAACATGTCCTAACATGCTCCGTTGATCTCTCTCTTCTTGTGATGTTCTACGACGTGGTGACGTATCAATGATGAGGCGAAGGAGGTGGCAACGACAAAGTTCATGCTCCCTGTGGCCTCCGCGAATCGTGCCGCCAACCCACACTGGCCCGCGCTCCACAGAACCGGCCTGTACGTGGCCCAGTCGGCATGCTGCGCGACGCCCAGGCCGCCTGCCCATGGCCCCTTCTGCTGCAATGCCGGCGCCCACGCGGCTTGCTCGGCCCCTACCGCGCCTGGCCCAACGCCCTGCCCGGCGCCCTACCGGTGCCCTCGCCTCCTACATGGCCCCTGCCGCACCCTGCCCGCCATCCCCACGGCCTGGCCGGCGTCCCCGCGGCCTCCCAGGACCTTTTCGCACCATTCCCGGCGCCCCGACGCCCTAACCGGTGCCCTCACGCCCTTCACGGCGCCCTGCTTGGCGCCCCCACAGCCTGCCCAGTGCCCTCCCAGTGCCCTCCCGGTGCCCCCGCGGCCTCTTGGAGCCCTGCATTGCCCTGCCTGGTGCCCCCATGGCCTGCGTAGCACCTTACTACGGCCTGCCCGGCCACCCCCGAGTCGGCCTCCTTCAACGCCACCCCAAACCGGCTGCCCCTGATCCAGGCCCCGCGCAACCCGTGCAGTACCGACCTAGCCGGTGTTTCGGTTCCCCCACACCCTCTAGTTTGACCCGTGTTAGGATGCTCTCTCTTAATGCTTCGGGCCGAACTAGCCCCGAGCCGGCGTAGAACCGCCCCGACAGTCCGCTGGTCGGGGACGAGCGAATCACGCGAAACATAGCGGGCCGACCCACCCAACGAACTGGGTCAGACCCAGTGAGTCTGACAAGGTCAACCCAGACCTGGTTGGCCAAGACTGGGTTTGGCTGAGTCGTTCTGATGGGGTTGGACCGGACCCAAGCCCACCACTGACCCCATTACCTTCTTGGGCCATATCATTGGCACCGAGTTTCCATTTGAAGACCTGTTAGCGACGCCCGTATTCTTGGAGCGAATCCATCCTATTGAGAATACCCCATTGGAGTTCGGGGTATAGTTGAGATACGGTCAGGTTGGATCATACACGAATCCATCCAGGCCCCCCGAGACAAAAATGCTAATAACTAACAGACCGGGCATCCAATTGACGCACCGTCTATTGTGTTGAGACCCCTATGACATGGTGTAACATTGAGTTACTTCATAGATGCACTTCATGATAGTTGTATTATCGACCAGTAGCTCATGGAGATGATCTTTCCATAGGCGAGCGGACAGAGTATGGAGAACTAGTAGCTGGCTGAGATCTGATGCCTATTTGACTAATTCGACTCGGAGTGATTCGACTAGCCCTATGGGGAGAGACTCGATGTAAGTACGGCAGACCGAGGCGATGCTACTCTGGGCAGACTTCGAGAGCTTGCTTCAGGTGGAGTTTGTCCCAACCACTCTCTTCCCAGTGCAGAAACAAGAACAAATTGATATGTAGTAGGGAATCATGACAGTAGTACATTACTCAGCGAGGTTCACCGACCTCTCGCACTACTCCACTGATATGGTACGAGACCCATTATTCAGGGCTTGGACCTTTGAGCAGGGGCTCGGGCGAGAGATTAGAGCTTCAATGGTCTCTGTCAGCATCTCGATGTAGGAGGGGGTGTTTGAGAGAGCCCTCCTATAGAGAGTTTCCTTATTGATCAGTCACCAGTATCGAGACCCACTACTAGCCGACACGCAGCGGAGTCTTCTGCAGTTGGTAGTAGACAGATGTCGTAGAGGACCAAGAGGACCAGACATACAGGTGGTCGATTGCTTGACTCCTGATCGGTTGGGCAGGGCACACAAAGTAGAGACCAAAATGCCAGTAGAAGGAAATGTTACTCATGCGGCGGGCAGGGTCACATGGCTCATGACTATCCGACCCACTGTTCAGATGATCAAAATATATTTAAGGTACCTCCTAGGAAAAGGCAATGTTTAGAACGAGGCAGTCTACAGGGAGGAGGTGGACGTGGTAGAGGAGTCAAACGTGCATCTGGTGGTGGACAACGTTATGAGGTGTTACCACCACCACCACCACCACCACCACCAAGAGGGCCACCTCGACCACAGAGAGTGGGTGGAAATGGGAGAGCATAGCTCTAGGAAGCTGAGGCCTTTGATCACGAGGCTCCAGAGATGATTCGAGGTACCATATGTGTGTACTCCACCATATCTATAGTTCTTATAGACACAGGTTCCAGTTACTCTTTAATTGCCACTGCACTCGTTCAGAGCTCTAAGATTCCTACAGAGCAGTTGGATCGATTCATACGGCTAGAGACTCCTAAGAGAGCTGATTTGGTTATTACACATAGGTGTGGTAAGTGCGAGTGTACTGTAAAAGGCGAGAGCTTTGTCCGGGATCTCATAGTAGCAGTATCAAGGCCTTATGATGTCATCATGGGTATGGACTCATTATCTATAGTCCATGTTCAAATTGACTGTATTAGGAGAAAAGTGCGGTGTTTTTGCATGGATGTGACCAGGTTTACCTTCACTAGTGAGAAGGTAAGCTTTCCAGCACATGATGGACTTACTCGGAGGAGGGTGCAACTGATCACTCACCAGTTGCCTTGACTTACCCTCGGAGTAGTTGATGTGGAGAGTCCGACTTATCCTATAGTGGTGGACCAGTACGCAGATGTTTTCCCTGACAATGTTCCCAGACTACCTCCTCGTAGAGAGGTGGACTTCTACATTGACCTATACCTAGAGATGGCACCGATATCTACTACAACATATAGGATGGATCCTGCTGAGCTTTGTGAGATGCGAGTACAGCTGGAGGACTTGCAGGGGAAGGGATTCATCTGGCCAAATGTTTCTCCCTAGGTAGCCCCAATTCTGTTCACCAAGAAGGTGGATGGGAGCTTGAGGCATTGTGTTGACTACCGTTGCCTGAAACAGGTGACCGTGAAGAAAAAGTACCAACTCTCAAGGATTGACGACCTCTTTGATCAGTTGAAGGGAGCACAATGGTTCTCGATGATAGACCTGAGATCAGTCTATCACTAGCTCAGAGTTCGAGACGGGGATGAGCAGAAGTTGGAATTCATGTGTTGTTACGGCCACTATAATTTCTTGGTTATGCCTTTAGTCATAACCAACGCTCCAGAATTGTTAATAGGACTGATGAACAAGATCTTCTATCCATACCTCTATCACTTTGTCATAGTCTTCATCGACAACATTCTGATCTACTCAACTATAGCGGAAGAACATGCCTACCATTTGTAGGTAGTACTGGACACACTCTGGAGCTCAAGCATTGTTGTAAGCTCTCGAAGTGCCAATTTTGGATTTAAGAGGTTCTCTTCATGGGACACATCATCTTGGAGGCTAGAGTTGAAGTGGATCCAGTGATGATTGAGGCGGTAATTACTTGGGAGCCACCTAGGAGTGTGAAGGAGGTACGACGTTTCCTAGGTTTGGCTGGATACTATTGGAGGTTCATACCAGAATTCTACAGAGTTGTAGCGCAACTATCATCCTTGAAAAAGAAGGGTCAACCCTTTGTGTGCTCAGAGAGATGCCAACAGCGCTTTCAGGAACTGAGGTAGAGGCTAACCAGTGCCCCATCTTGAGGGTTCTAGAGGAGGGTGTAGGGTACATAGTTTATTGCGATGCAACATGGACAATACTTGAGTGTGTCCTGATGAAGGAGCGAGTAGTGATCACATATGGTTCTTTACAGCGGAGACATCCCGATAAGAACTACATTACCCATGACCAAGAGTTAGAAGTAGTGGTATTCTCCATGAAGATATGGTGGCACTATTTCATGGGTGAGCGTTTTACCATTTACTCTGATCACAAGAGTCACATGTATATATTTTCTCAGAATGACCTAAACCTGAGATAGCGACGTTGTATTGAGTTCCTCAAATAATATGACTTTGAGATAGCCTATACTCCTGAGAAGGAGAATTTAGTTGTAGATGAACATAACAGGATCACTGTATACATCAGATAGGAGAGGTGACAGAGCAGCTAACTACTTTAGGGATATCCTTTGTTGATATAGATGGAGCAGCATTCCTAAAGTCCCTTATAGTCACTCCACCACTTCTTTAGTGATTTAGGGAGGCAAAACATGGGAAAGCTGACTCAGAGACACGACGTGCTCAGATATCCACATGGAAGGCACCAGATGGTTTTTCTGTATGTGGGGAGCATTTCATCCTCTTCAAAGGATGTACCATGGTACCAGTGGAACTTCAAGAGGAAGTGTTGATGGACTTCCACACATCCCCTCGAGCGGTTCATCCAAGAGTGGAAAAGATGTACCTGGACCTTCAACGATAGCAATGGTGGCCAGGTAAGAAGAAGGTAGTAGCAGAGTTTGTCTCACAGTGCCTCACTTGTCAGCAAGTGAAGGCAGAGCACCAGGTACCAGCAGGATTGGTTCAACCATTAGAGGTCCCAGAGTGGATGTGGTATGGGATATCCATGGACTTCGTGATAGGTCTTCCACGTACATCCATGGGTCATGAATTGATTTGGGTGATCGTCGACCGACTCACCAAGTCGGTCCACTTCCTACAAATCAGAGAGCATGGTTCAATAGAGAGCTTTGGATGCCTCTACGTGTAGATGATTGTGATAATAGATGGAGTACCTTCTTCTATTGTCTCCTACCATGAAACAATGTTTACTTCCCGGCTATCGAAGGGGTTGCGGGAGGCTTTTGGGACACAACTTGGCTTGAGCACCACCTTCCATCCTTAGAAAGATGGTCAGACTGAGCGGACCATTCATACCTTTGAGGACCTGCTACGTGCATGTTTCCTCAAATTCAGTCGTAGCTGGGAGGATCAATTACCTTTGGTGGTGTTTTTTTATAACAACAGTTATCACTCCACCATAGGGATGTAACCTTTTGAGGCCTTGTACGGGCGACCTTGCAGATCACCCTTGTGCTGGACTGACCCTGGGAAGTCAGCACTAGTGGGACCAGTGATGGTATGAGCTACTACGGAGAAGGTACAGATCATCCTGTAGTTGATGAAGACTGCACAGAGCGGGTAGAAGTCGTATACTGATAGAATATGGAGACCTCTAGAGTTTGAGGATAGCAACCATGTCTTTTATGTTTCTCACCTCAGCGAGGTCTATGGAGATTTGGCAAAGGTGGAAAGTTATCTCCAAGATTAATCAAACCTTTCCAGGTCCTCAGCAGAGTAGGCGAGGTGGCTTACTGCTTAGCTCTTTCACCTCAGTTGCACCGGGTGCACGACGTCTTCCACGTATCTCAACTAAGGAGATACATACAAGACCCTTCCCACATCATCGACCATAGAGAGATGTGTGTCGTCGATGTGGAAACTTTTACGGAGGTTCCATTGGAGATTGAGGATCGATAGGAGCGGATCCTACATGGACGGTCGATACCTCTGGTGTGCATATGCTGGCAACATGGAAACCTCCAGGAGAGCACATGGGAGCGAGATGCTCAGATGCATGCACAGTACCCCCCATTTGTTCCCATAGTCCGAGTTGTATCATATGGGGATGTAAAGCCCAGAGGTAGGGAGAATATAAAGTCCCAGAAATTCCATGGGAATTTTTTTTCTTAAATAAATTTGATTTTTTACGAGTCTATGAAAATTTACAGAGCTTGATTCTAAGGCCCGATGTGCCCGGAATCTATTTCTGAAGTTTTGTCCGGGTACATTCAATAAACGTACGAGGGGGAATTTATAATTTTTGAACTTGTGCTCAGAACTGAAATTCAAGGGAATCATTGAACTCGCAACGCTGATATTTGGCTTAAGAATAATTTCACCTCGACGACAGATGGTTGAGAATAAAAGATAGTTTTTGGATTTTTATAAAAAAATAATAAAATAAAGTGCACAACAGTTTATTATATTTTAAGCTTCTATGTGTGTGATTGTTGGTTAGAACCTCCACTTTGGAGTTGCAGGTTGGACCGTCACACCCTAACCTCTCATGGGAGGTTTTTGTGGTGGGTCCCACCTTAATTTAACATCCCACAGGAGGTTACGACATGGGGAACACCCGAGACTATAAACTCTCATTTTAATAATAGGGGGTGGGGACCACCAGACCCCTATAAATAGAAGGAGAGTATAACTTATTACCTCTCCCTCATTAATAAGGGAGAACCTCTCCGCCTCCCCATGTTTTTGAATTTGTGACAACTCCCCAATTAATGTTCCAACCTAATTAATTAAATTGGAGGAGCATTTTCAATTAATTCACCTTTCTGAATTTTTTTCCAACGATTAAAATAATAGACAAACTATTATTTTGGGCCCATTCATTTTGGTGGAAACTTGGGAGAGGAAGAGCACTTGGATAAAATTATCCTCTTCAATGAAGAACGCCCCTCCCAACGAAGAACGCGTGGAATGCCATTGACAGTTATTCTTTGACTTTCTTCTACCCGGACACCAATCGACCTACCCTATGCCACTTCAACGAGCCGACGTAGCTTGGGATTTGAGACGTGAGGTGGACAAGACAGATGACGAATGGCGATTCAAAAGGTAGGGGGTTTATTACTTGTTGAAGTTGTACCTTTTTCTTACTTTCTGTAAAGGATAATAAGGGATTGATGCGGATGTATTATTGATCATCTTCTTCTCATGATGAGACAATTGATATCTCCCTAAACGTGGGAGGTGTAGGCCAACCTAACATGGCCCGACATCCTCTGTCGATCTCTCTCTTCTTGTGATGTACCATAGTTTGGAGAGGTATCAATGACGAGGCGATTGAGGCAACAACGACAAAGGCCGCGCTACTCATGGACTCCGCGAATTGCACCGCCAGCCCACGCCGGCACGAGCTCTGCCGAACCAGCCTACCCGCGGTCATCCTGGTGTGCTGCCTGTTGCCTAGGCCGCCTGCCCACGGCTCCAGCGGTGCCCTGTCGGTGCCCCCGCGGCTTGCCCGACCCCTTCCTCGCCCTACCTGGCACCCCCTTCGAATGCCCGGCCCCTGCCGCGCCCATCCCGACACCGTGCCAGTTCCTCAGCGGCCTGCCTGGCACCCTGTGACCTACCCGGCTCCCTTCCAAGGCCCCCTCTGCCTACCTGGCACCCTTCCGGCACCACTGAGGCCTCCCAACGCCTCCCACGCTCCTCCAGAGGCCCTGCAGGCACCCCCTTGGCCTCCCAGCACCCTACCGCGCCCTGTACGACGACCCCACGGCCTGACCGGCTGCCCCAGAGCCGGCGTCCCGGATCCCTCTCACCCTTTGGGCCGAGCCGCGCCCTCACAATGCTATGGATAGAACTAGCCCTGAGCCCGGGCCGAACCGCCCTCGCATTCCGCTGGGTCGGGCCCAGCAAATCGGGCCAAACATAGTGGGATGACCCACCCAACGAGCCGGATCAGACCCTGTGAGTCTGGATGGGTCTACCCAGACTAGGTTGGCCTAGACTGGGTTGGGTCGAGTGGGTCTGACATGGTCAGACCAGACCCGAGCCCAGTACTGACCCCATTACCTACTTAGGCCATAACTTTGGCATCCGACTTCTGTTTGACTAGCCATCAGTGACGACAGTATTCATGGAGTGATGACGCCCCTTTGAGAATACCCCACTAAAGATCAGGGTATAGGTGAGATACAGTCAGGTTGGATTGTACGTGAATCCAACCTGGCCCCTGAGACAAAAAGGCTAATAACTAACAGACCGAGAGTCTGATTGACGCACCGTCTATTGAGTTGAGACCCCTATGACATGGCAGACATTTGAGATACCTATTCGAGTCACTTCATGATAGTTGGAGTATTTAATATTAGCACGTGGAGAAGATCCTTCCAGAGGCGAGCAGACAGAGTACGATGACCTTGTATTTGGTTGAGACCTGACGACTGCTTGACCAATTCGACTCGGAGTGACTCGACGATCCTAGTGGGGAGTGCCTCTGTGTGACACGGCATAACCATGGTGGGGAGTGCGTCTATGTGAGCGCGACAGACCCACAATACATGATAGGATGAGTACCTTAGCAGGCTACGAGGGGGAGTGCCCCTGTGTGAGAGCTGTAGACCATGGTGGGGAGCGCCTCTATGTAATGCGGCAGACCCATGGTACTCGACAGGAGAAGTACCTCAGTAGTCCAAGGTTAGTGGTATGCACCTCTGTGTGATGCGGCAGGCCCACTATACTCGATATGGGAGGACTACGCCACCAGTCGTGGTTTCGATAATAAAAATCTTTGTTTGAGATGAGTCAATGACTTCTGTGTTTTACTCATTATTAAGATGTGTTACTAGATAACTTAGGTATATATAGGGGCTTATACCCAAGTAATGGTTAACCATTGATTTCATAATTGGTTGTTTATCCTTGTTGGATTTCGTGAGACTGTGAGGGTCTCGGTGTCCCTACTGAGTATAATTATACTCACCCCTGCATGGTCTATTCCCGCACCTCATTATGCTAATTGCAGACAAAGAACAACACTGAATGAGGCAGAGTGTAGCAGGACTAGACGGTACCTGGAGGTGGACCACTCGGTGTGACGATACACGGAGGAGACAGACAGATTTAGAGTGCTGAGGATGCAATTTGTACGTACCCTTCAGGTAGGAACCATGGAGGATGACCCAGTAGCTGCTTTACTTTTCTTCAGTTGTACATTCTCTTCATTAGTACTTGTACTTTCTTGTTGGGATTGTATTTCCAGCATATTTTACTTTCCAGCACTTCTTTTGTATACTGTTTAACATAGTTTTTTCTTCCACTTGTGTAATATAATGTTTTATTATAGTTATAAAGTCAATTCCTTCCCAGTTGAGGGATTTTAAATTTTGGTGCTAGTCACCATCCCCTGGCCTATAGAAGGCGGGCTTGGGGTAGTCACGATACGAGCCCTAGGGGATAGGTTGTGACATGGAGATACTATCTCTATGGTGAAATATATCAGATATATATAGATCATATATTATTTAATTATATTATCTCATAGAATGTACTCAACATGAGGCAATGGTAATGGCTTGAGGTACTCCAGGATTATGATTTTTCAATAGACTACCACCATGGGATAGAGAATAAGGTATAAGATGCATTGATTAGGAATGATTAAAGATTTATGAATAAAATGAGGAATTATGAGGATCATTATTACATGGGTCTTGCAATGATGGATGTGGAAATTATCAAGGAACGGGAAATATCATTAATTTTTCAGTGGGTTTACCAAAATATTTTCTGAAAAGGATTAAAAGTTCTTAATATAATGATGATAATTTTTAGAGGAAAATTAATATTGTGAATGATGTGAATTTGGAAGGCTTCATGTATGAGAATGAAATTAAAAAATTTTGGAAGATTCTATGTGATCCTTAAATAATTGAGCTAAAAAGGTTGTTATTGGATGATACCCATAGCTAAAATTTCTCTATACACCGAGGTAGAATTAATATGTATAGTGATTTGGAGGAACATTTTTGGTGGGATTATATGAAGCTCAAAATTACTAATTTTGTATCACGGTGTTTAGTTGGTGAATAGGTGAAGGATAAAATACAACATCCTAGAAAATTCATTCAAAAAATAATAATTCCTACATAGAAATTTCATTGAATTGATATGTATTTTTCATTGGATCACTAAATATTACAAGAAATAATAATGCAATATGGGTAATTATTTATCAAATTACAAAATGTGAAAATTTACTATAAATGGGAATATTTTCTACTAGAGTACCTTACATGACTATTTGTTAATGATGTTGTAGGAAATAATGGTGCACCACATTCACTTTTTTTTATCATGGTCAAGGATTTACATCAAAAATATAGAAAAGTATTCAGAAAGATTATGATACTGAGCTTTATTAGAGCACTTATTTCAACCTAAGACCAATCGACAGTCTGAAAGTACCATTCAAACAATTGAATATATGTTGAGATCATGATCAAATGACTTTCAAGGTATGGGGATCATTATTTTCTATTCATATGGTTTTCATAAAAAAATAGTTTCTATTAAAATATGAAAATGGCACCATATGAATCATTAAATGGTATGTGATATGATACTCTATCCTTTTGGAACGCAGTTGGTGAGCGGAAGATTTTAGGCCTAGAAATTATGGAGGAAACCACAAAAACAAAGGTAATGAATATTCAAAACAATATATAAGATGGTAAAAGTTGGAAAAAGAGAAATACTGATAACTGAAGGAAGGATTTGGAATTTCAAGGGGTAGATCATGTTTCTTTAAATTACCTCCATGGAATGTTGTTATAAAATTTTGAAGGAATGGGAAACAAAGGACCATGTATATTGGCCCTTCTGTAATTGAGAAATGTATTTTATTTGGGTCTTATCATTTGGTGATTCCACCTAACCATTTAATGTGCATAATGTTTTACAGATCTCTTTGTATAGGAAGTACATTCCAAAGTCATCGCTTGTCCTCACTTCTAAAGGAATAGAATTGTAACCTGATTTATCTTATTGTAAAGAGACTATCTATATTTTAGACACTAAAAACATGTATTAAGGAATCAGATGACTCAGCTGGTAATAGGAATATAGAAAAATCATAAAATTGAAGAGGAAATATGGGAACCAAAGGAAATTATGATAAAGAAATACCAAAATTTTTTATGAGGGGTCTCTCTAGAAATTTTAAGGAAGGAATATTTATAGTATGGGATAATGTAACACCCCAAGAACTTATGTAATGTCTCTTTAGAATCATTCTTTGTTTATGATTCATAAAACAACGAGTGTAAAAATTTTGTATACTATTAAGTATAACCGTTGGAATTTAAATGTGACCATTAGGAAAAGTAATATGACTTATTTAATATTATATTCAAAAATGAAAGTATAAATAAATTTAGGTATCTTATAAATGATAATATGATAAAGCTAAATCATATTATATGTAAATAAATGTTTTAAAAATAATACAATAAGTTTGGTTATTTTTTAGAAACAATAATGTTTTTTAAAATTTTATAATTAATATAATTAGTTAAAATCAAATTTCTTTTTATAAAATATTATCATACAGTAATATTAATTTCGTATGATTATAATTTGACTTTATGACACCTTAATTAGTTTTTTAATGTGTTATAAAATATGTTATAATATTAAACATGGTATTTTTTGAATAAATAATACTTTTAATTAAAAATTGAATTTATCGAATTTAGAAAATTATTTTCATAAAATAGAGGCCATTTTTTAATTATAAACATATAAAATTGTTATGGGTCAATTTTTGGGTTTTTTAAAAAATATTTGGATTTTTGTTTAATGGTGAAATATGATAATTTACAGTATTTAACAAATACATTCTTTACAAAGTCATAGAAGAATTATAGATGAATTAATCCCATAATATATAGGAATACATAAATATTTTCATATATATAGTGATAATTCTTAAAGTATAAAAATAAGGAGATGAAATAGTAAAATAGTGAATATAATAATAAGAAAACACCATGCTCCTCTACTATAAATACCTCCCTAAATACCTCTTCTATTCAAACCTATTATGCCTTGAGACTTTTCAATTTTCTCCCAAATACTCTCATAATCATATTTCCCCAAATAAATCATAAATTGGGCTAAATAAATGATTGATCCATTACCCTATGGGGGCTCTAAGGGAGAAGATGTACTAGAGGTAAAACCCTCTTCCATTTTCCACATATTTCTTTTAATGTTCTATTATTTTATTATCTTCTCCCCACCTACCTATAGAAAATTTACATAGTAACTCCAAGATATTTTATATAATGTAATTTAATTATGTTGATGGAATATTCCATCTTCAATTACCATATCCTTTTTCTTGTATTCTACAAATTTAAAAATCGCCCGTGAGGTGATGATTTACTATCTTCAGGGATGATGTGTTTTCATTTTTTAATTTTGCATTAAACGATAATAATAAATATATTTTTATGGTTAAAAAATATTTTTATTATCATCATTTACATCTAATTTATTGTTCTTTAATTGGTATATATAAATGATATTAATTAATGAAACAAAACTAATTTATGATGATGATTGGAAAACATCCAATATAATCTCAATGATTATCACTAATATATTATCTAATGAAACATCCTAAAATATAAAAAATAATATATAAGACAATTTAATATTATTTATTTTCATAAATATTGTATAATTTAAATTCTATACATCTATTATCATTTTACATGTGTTTCGATACGTGAATACAAGTAAACAATCATGAAAACCATGGAATTGAATGCTCCCAAATGATAAAGTTATATCTTATAAGTCATATTGAAAAACATAAAATAACCTCATAAAATTATAATAAATCAAATAAATGTTTTTAATATTCTAATTTACTCAATTAATATATTTAATTTGATTATCCTGAATGTTATGTTTTGGTGCAGAATGCATTAAGACATAAGGTTGGGGTTCCACCCGGAACCTCCATTTTTCATTCAGGTTATGTTTTCCATACATTTACACTAATATAATTTTTCACTATTTTCATATAATTATTCTAAATTATATTTATATGTTCCAGAAACATGTACATATACTTGTTCATATTTCTCTTATGGGTAAATACATGTTTTACAATGTTCCCTTCTCATTTCCTCCTAATATGAAATCCCCAATAAAGGGAACATTCCCAATTTCATTCCCATATTCTAGTACACTACATAATATGTTTTAAGACAACAATATTTTTATATAATAAGTATTTTTAACATGTAAAACTATATTAGTCCATTCCAGTTTTTATGTTATCAATTAATCATTTTCTCTTTCAAAGACTCTGATATTTTCTCTTAGACCGCGCTAAAGGGGCTAATTTTTAAAATTATTACAAACTATTCCTACATGATTTCTCTTAATCTGGAAATATTTTATTCCTAAAACATAATTTCATTATAATTATATTATTTTTTTCTAATACACTTGTTTACAATTTAAATTAATGAAAAATAAAAATGATTTTTCCAAAAGAACTTTTCATTGCAGTGTAAAAAAGTTGTATTCATATCGAGGATTCCTCAATGATTTTGTTAGATTATTTTCATCATTTTAAAAACCCACTATTGAATCTTATTTTTATTTGGTATTGATCATATATGATATCATCTAACATATTTTTTAATTTGTTTATGATGATTTTTATTGTGGATTTTATTCTTGATAACATTCAGCATATTACTCATAATGGTTAGAGATTATGTTTACTAATTTGGGAAGGTTATTTAAATTTCATATATATATTTATATGCTGTTTATATAATTTACAGTATTCATATGAGGAATTAATTATACTATCTATGAGATGGGAGAGGCCCTTTATATCCCATTGAGGAATTAGTAGGTCTCTTGAGACAAACCAGGGAATGTTTTCACCAATTAGGTATGGTGTCCTGGTTGAATCCTTGATGGTACGTTGATGATGTCTAAATTTATGAATTAACTTATTATGATATAAGAAATTTATATCTCATGTTATTATTCTACTTGTATAATATAAATGGTTGATACTCAATATCATGTGATTATTTATATGTAATTATTTATTCATCATTTATTTCTTCCATATTATGATCAAGATTATGTTTTAATGGAATTTTTTTTATTTATTCACCATGCCCAATTATTTATGTTCATATATTTTGATATATTACATACCCTTATTGAGAATCTTAGATGAAAACTTTTGTTATTTTATGTTTTTACCCCAGGATAGAAATTTGTATATTATGTATGGCTTGTAGAGATAATCTTGGAGTTTATGGGTCTTCCCAATTGAGTTCCTATATTGTATTTCAATTCACATTGTACGGTAATACTTATGTTTGTATCTGGTTTTACAAATCTACTAAACCATTCAATACATTGGGATATAAATTCTTGTTCTTAGTAACAAAGTAATTATTTAAGTCCAAGTCTCTTGGTTACTAGGGTCGGGGACTTTAAAAAAACTTATGTTTAACATATTTTATCTGTGATCATTACTAAAACATTAGGATATTGTCCAATATATATAGACATATCCCACAAGATCCCACTAATGTTTTCACATTATTATTTGTAAAGGATATATAATCCTTAACATGATTCCAATTATAAATACGCATCAATTTCATATATGGATATGATGTATTATATGATGGATATTCATAAAGATCCACAATTGAATTTTATAGATCTAGTATCTTTGGAAGCATGGACACATAAACAACTGGTGTATAAAATTTCAACATCTCCTACCCCTAAGATATTCATAACTAACACCCTTCTTAGAAATATCATACTTAACACCATTCATCATAACTTGTGTAAGGAAACATAATAAAGGGATATCTCACATTCATAATAAGAGAAATAAAGTGATATATCAATGATAAAAAAACATAACATGATAATAAGGGTATAAAAACATGATCTTAACATTTTCAAACCATACCATGCATATCGAAGATCATAATCTTAAGACTATATATAAATATTGATATTTTATAGGACATGAATCATAAAATAATAAAAGGACATGAGTTATGGGAGAATAACATTTTTATAAGGCCTATGTTTGTGGAATACACATAAGAATAGAAAATATGTTCCTTAATAGTCATGGATTAATGTCAAGACAATCATACTATATTTTGTTCACTAACCAAACAATTATAATAGTAATGTTTTACTTTAAAGTCAATCATAGTGGATTGGTTCCACTCCCCAAACAATCATAGTAGTTAAGGGTGACAGATAATACTATCATAGTTGATAAATTCCATTCCTATTATGGGTTTACTCCATATTAAAGACATGTTTATCTCAAGATATATATATATTTACCCAATGAATTGGAGGGATATATAATTCTAGGTCCACCCATTACATAATTATAATTATAAATATATCTTTCACAGTAGAATAAAACATTCATAATATCATAAGTAATGGTAAGAATTGGGTTTCATAAACATGTCATTATATTGTAACCAGGGAAAAGAAACATATTTCATTATAATTTCATCATTTAATCAAAGAATAATCCACAGAAAATGAATTCGTTTAATAAAAATATTTTCTTCATAAAAATAAAATATATATAGAAAGAATAAGGAGAGTATCATTGGATCATATCATAAGTAAAGAATAACTATCATTAAATGATGTTTTTTAAGATTAAAAATTCATTTAATGGATAACTATAATTTTTTTTGTGGAAAATATCTATTTCAATTTGAAATAAAATATTTAAAACATAAAATATTCTAAATATTAGAGAACAATTTATATTTTAAAATAAACATCTAAACTTGTAATGTAATATTTAAACCATTGATCACTTAGGATGACAAAAAATTACTTTCATTATGTATATGTTAAAATAAGACATTCCTTTCACATTTTTCGTTAGTAGTCATAATGTTCCTCATTCATAGAATTAAAAAAAGAAATATTTTAATCCATTTTTAGAATTTAAAAATTGGTAAAAATGAATTTAAAAATTATATGAGAATATTAAAAACCATATTTAAATCATATTTAAAATACATGGATATGTAATAAGAAAACATTTTCTTCCATAAATTTTAATAATGTTGATTTTTATTATAAAACTATTTCTAGAATCTTGAGTACATAAGGTGAGGAAAATGAAATCAAAAAATTTTATCTAGTTAAGTATTTGGAGTATATAAAAAATCATGTGTCTCTTTATTGGTATATCAATATATTTCCTCACCAAAAACATTACCATAAAAATCTTAATAAACAATGAGATTGTGACATAAATTCATTACTATTATATTAAAATATAAGTAATAACCACCTTGAAATAAATAACAGTATATATAATTTTAAACACCCATAATTTTTATAATAATAAAAATTACATTCATGGGATTTATATTCATTATATAAAATAAACACATGAATATGGAATGTGTCTCAAAAAATAAAAGTGAGTCAAACATCCCTTAACTCAGGTCCTTCATCATTTATATACACTAAAAAATCATATATAATAAATATATATTAATTATACATATAATAAAAATAAAAATTATATATATAATATGATATATGATTTAATTACAACTTATTATCACCATCTTATTTATAATTCCTTATTAAAATCATTTTTTTGGGGGGAAATATACTTAGTTTTTCATGAATGTTTAAGTTTAGTTATTGTAGTACATGTAAATTGATAATGGTTCAATAATTTATAGAATGATAATAAGGATATATATATAATATTTATTAATTATATAAATTTTTATAGTAATATATAAAAGTAGATATAAAAAATTGAATTATACAGTTTATAGAGGCGATTGGTCGTACGTTCACATGATCATTACTTTCATATTTAAATGGATATTATGATTGAAAGGTAGATAATAAATCCCCACAAAAAATAATTACTATATATTGGATATAATATATATTCATTAAATCCAACCTTATTACCATCCATGTAAAAAATAAAGAAAAAATGAACCCCATCTCTTCATTAAGGTGGTAGTCAATATGTACGCTTGGGCGATGTAATCATTTACCTTGGTTGAGAAGGTAAGAAAGTAGATATGATATTATAGTTAAATAATTTCAATATTTTTCAAAATTATCATATATAAAAATTAAAACCATGATAATACCCATCTATAAAAGATTGTGATTAGAAATGGATTATATCGCAACATGGAGATAATAAGCCATACATAAGAACAAGCGAAACATTCACTTACCATTTGATTGAAAGAGGTTGAATACAAATTATTTCATAATTATAATAAAATTTAATTATATTTGTGATACATAGTTTATTATTTTATGAAAAATATAAAATATTAATAAGAGTTAAAAGAATATTTAAAAATAGAGTGACAAGTTATGGAGATTACCTCTCCTTTGAAAAAACTATATTAGATATCCTCATAATGATTCCAAGGATGGTATTTTAGAAATAAATTCACCACTATAATCTACAAATGATTTTTTTAGTGGATTTTATTTAGAAGCTATTTATTAATACTGATTAATGTGGTGTGAAAATGAGAAATAAGGGATTCCCTTCTTTAATTTGTGGTTGGTAACTCTTGAAATATTCTAAAGTATTAAAATATATTTAATTCAATGTATTTCTGAAATACCTCCAAAATGATAGGTATTTTAACTGAAGATATTATGGGTTTTCATTAAAATTAGACCAAAATTTTTGGATAGGTTTATGTGGTGTGTTGTACCATATATTACAGTTTAATCCGTTTGTTAATCCATTTTAACATTAATAGAGATTATGTTTTTTGACACTTAAAGAGTTATAGTCTTATATATAATGTGTTAATTGGATCATTAATGACAAAAAAATGAAATTATAGACCATTTATTATCCTTACAATACACTTAAATGTTTTTTTATTTATTTCAATAACATAATAACATATTATTTTGATAAAATATTATTAATGTCAATTTTGACAGTGTTAACTTAATTTGAAAAAAAATAAATAATTAAAAAGTTATAATTTAATTAAAATCAGTTAAAAATACACCAATATTTAATATTACAATATAAAATTAGTGTTATATTATGAATAATTTAAATTAAATTACTTATATTTTTTTTAAAATCATTGATTATGTTTTCTATTAAATAATGAAATATTTTTAGTCATTTTATTATAATTTTTGGTAATTATATAATAAAAAATAGATATAAATTTATTTCATGAAAATAGTATCATTATTTTAAAAATAGACATTTATATTGAATCAATAATTTATTTTTTCCTTCTGTGGAAACATAATAGATATTTAAATGTAAAAGAGTGAAATTTTATATTTTTATATAATTGAAATATTATATTTACCATATTCATGGACTAATGTCCCATAAAAATAAATTTTCTCCCAAAGGTAATAATATTTTAATTATATTCATCGAATAATAATTAAAATGAAAAATTATAGTCTTGATAATTTTTTTATCATCATTAACTCAATTTACCCTTTACCGAGGCGGTAAGTTATACTAAGGTAACAATTTATATTGAGAAAAAATAAAGGGATTATATTTAATAAATTTTAACCTCCTCATTCCGAATATGGAATATATTATATGAAATTTAATTTTAATAAGGTTTAGAAATTAATTTTAAAATTATAAATCAATAGGTGAAACAATCCATTCTCTAAAAAAATAAATTTTTAAGTTTAGAACTTGGTTTATTCTCATACCATGCTTAGAAAAAAATATTAAATGAATGTAAATTTTTTAATGAATAATATATGTAAATTTAATTAAAATCATTCAAAAAATGTTATTAATTTAAATAATAAGTATAAAGCAACATTATGTCCATATAAATAGTTATTTAGAAAAAAATATTCATTATTTTTAAATACTTTTTACTTTTTATTTATAATACTAATTGATAGAAAATGAATTAATTTTATAAATATGTGACCCTAAGATTTAATATTTTAGTTATTCCTATTCACACCCACTATTCCAAAGTCTAGAAGATAATTATCTCTTAATAATATTATTATAGTATATCAAGGTTTAATTAATCATGGCGATGCGTAGAAAAGAGGCTATCAAAGAAATTACTTTTTTAAAGAGAAATAATTACTAAAATATCAGGGTGTTACATTTCATAAAAAATCCAATAAATAAATACCACATATGAAAAATAAAATGAACTGAAAATATTATCATTATTATTTAGTCTTTATCTTCTGTCTTATTATTAGATTAATATTTTTCTATTGAATTTAGTCCCAAAAATGGTTTGAAATTAGGTAAATGTTGTTCAGAAAGATAAAATACTATTTAAATGATTATTTGAAACAATCAACCAATGCTCACCCAAAATAAATGACTAAATTAATATAATAGAAAAACATAAATTAATACAATTTAGAATGTAAAAAAAAACTTGAGGCACTATTGATAAGTATTCATCTTATATAGAATAGATATGGATCATATAGTTTAAAATTTGGGTAGATAGAACATCGTAGGGACAGAAGAATTATAAATAATTTCTTGGAAAAAATACTTCATTTTTACTAATTTTCAGAAATAAAATCCATTTTGTGATAAATTAATGATTTATTCCAACAAATTGTACATGGTTCAGGGAATAATTGTTTCTAATGAACTCCCCTCTAACACATAGTATATAATGGTTCTTTAAAAATAAAACAATTTTTCCATGAAAATAAACTTCTATTTTTTTTACTACCTAATTGAGATAAATTTATATTAGGTATCAACTGGTTGTATATCCTCTCGAATTATATTCATTTGGTTGTAAAAAAGGTCAATAATTCCTTCAGAATTTTAATCTCAGATTCTAGTTTGGTAAATTTTTTATCATTTGGTGTAAAAAATTAAAACTATATTTTCTTCTTAAAAATTTCCTTTATATATTTAGATAACTATGGAGGATCATTTAATTAATTGAATTTAATGTTTTTCCATTCATGTCAATAGGTAGCTTAATGATTTTCTATTTCGATCTATCTATCACACGAAAATGTTTGAAATTTTCTTTTTTAATTCATTATGTTTGTTTTAAATATTTAAAAAAGTGATTTCATTTTTGTAGTTTGATTATTTAATTTATTGTACTTCTTAAAAAGTTTCTAATATATATCTTCAAATTCTAACACATATGTTTTAATATTTTTTTTTCTAGAACATTATAATCATCATATAAATATTATATACATCATTTATCATTCTCACTATCACATTTTGAAGTGTGGATTCATTTTGAATTTAGAGTCAATTTTGTAAGGTAATTGATAGTACGTATTCCCATTAAACAATTTTCATTTTCTTATAAAATAATATACAATACAATAATTTTTCTATTGAATTCACTATCATTAGATGAACTATATAAATTTGTATCACTATAAAAAGAACTCAATTTATCCATATTTTTTATAATTTATTTCTATTTCTTTTTGGAATAATTTATTGAATATTTATTATCATTTATTTTATGTTAAGTAAAATGTGGTCGAATATAATAAGTCTATATATATTCATAACATATAGGTCTAGAATAATAATTCTTTTGAAGATTTCCATTTATTCCTTTTCTACCTTCCAAATAATATTTTTTGGAATTAATTTTCACGAACATTATTCTATCCAAAAGTGAATTATCCCCTTTAGTTGGTTCTCCTCCACAATATTTTGAGATTTTCATAGAATTTCATCGGAAGATATCTCCTTGATATGTAACGTAAAAATACACTCTACTTTAATTTCTTTTTTCTACCATACAATTTAAATATACTTTAATATAATAACTTTTTTCTAATTAATTCATATAGATTTAGTTTCTTAATATTCTTTGTGTCATTGATAAAAGTTATGTTTGATTCCAACACATTTGGTAAAATTTCTATGATATTTTCAATAAATTTATTTTTTGTTAATTATTACTTTCCATGTTAATTTAAATTATTTACAATAGTCATGAATCTATGATTCATTTGAGCTAAAAATTAACCACTTTAAAATAAATCAAACAATTGATAACTTTTAACAATACCATAGTATTGAAGTTTGATTTGTTAATAGTAAGGTTGGTTGTGTTTTTTTAAAATAATGTTGGTCATGGTTGATGAATATAATTTTTATTTGATTCTAAGTGAATAAAGTTAATGTTTTTGAATATTACATTCTTAAAAATACATGTTGATGCTAAATAATGGTTTGAAATTTTTCTTGGGAGTTTTTTCCTCCAAATATAATTTTCAAGTAATATTGTTCTGAAGAAGCTTCATAGATATACACGTTGAATTTTATATAATTTGATGATTATCCAAGTGGAGATGTGTGGAGGAAATATAGAAGTGAAGTTACTGTAGTTTATTTCATAAGAGTGGAAGGTGGATAAAATAACCAAGACCGCTATATATTTGAAAAAACACTCATGTATTCCATCTCTTTATGAAATAGAGGTGAATGTATTACATTTTTCACCTATATATGATATATAGGATATGTTTTAAGCTGAATCCATAGTATGAACACATTGAATTCAACATGAATACACTGTAAGTCTACATAGAAGGGTCTAAAAATAAACTCAACCATGGCTTCCATGCTAATACAGATAGACCCTACCTGTGTGGGGAAATTCTTGACCACACATTGGAACCATCAAGGCTATCAAACCATGATGAAAACTGGGGGAAATTAATTATGAAAATAGAAAGGTGTGCATATGGATGAAAATTTCCACATCATAGGGCATCACTATTGAGTCATTGGTCGAGACCATAGGTTGGTTGTGTGGAGTAGGTGGGGCGTAAACCTTGTTACATGAAACTAGTGAGTGGAGGAAGATTTGAGGATTATATAATGTGTGAATTCAAGTTTAATTTGAAATGTGGGATATGAAGTTCTCATGCTACCCTGTAACAAAATAGATCACCTCGGAGAAGTGTTCACATAAGTATTTTATTCCCATTGGAAGATATGAGAGGTCCATGTTGAATTAAAAAGGTCTACATCATAGTTCCCTTAGAACAAAAGAATTCTACATAGTGACTACACCTTTCACCACGGAGTATCTAAATTCATAAGAAATACATAATTCACCAGTTTCCAATCTTATAGGATGATTCACCAAAGATATATAGGCTACACTATTACACACATTGTTTTATTTATCCATGATACTTGGGTATTAAATATTTGATTAGAGGACATAAAAATAATTGAAATACACTATAACGAAAATTCCAACAGTGTAGTTAGTTCAACAATTCATGCTACTACAAAAGGTAATATTGGAGATCATTATTGGGTTATGGAGAAGATAATGGATGAGTTTTTAGGATATAGTCAATAAAATAGGACCATGAAAGTGTAGTATAAACCACACTTCATTGAAGTATGAAAAGAAAAGACCTCATTGTGGTAGACTGGGGATTCCGTAGAAGTTAAAATAAATATAGGTTCTAAGGAATAATACGTTAAACCACACTACAACGCGGTAGTTTTTATTCAATTGGAAGTTTCTACATGAAATAAAAGAAGTTAGTTTTTTATTTGAATCCAATGCATTGAACTCCAATCCAACAAACTGTAATGATGTGATTAATTACATGGAAAATATTCCATGATTTTATTTAAAAGAATATACAAAAAAACCAATTTATTTAATGAATAAATAATTATTATCTATAGAATTTTCTATCGATGTTCTAGAGAAGTAGGGTTTCAGAGAGTATAAATTTTAGTATATGAATATTATAGATAAATGTGTGTTTATTCTAATGAGGTGCTATAATTATTTAATAATTAGAAAATATTCAATATATTTCAATGTAAAATAATAAGAAGTTTGTTTTATCTTCGTAAATTAATTTTCATTTTTTCAAGAGTAATTATACAAAAAAGGGAAGGTGTTGTAATAAGGAGTTTTTATTAGAGTTGAATAACATTCTAAATAATACTTCAACTGAGCATACATTCATACAAGTTGATGGAATCCACTAAGGGGATTCTCTATAAGGGGCACTCATGTTCATAAACTATGAGCATGACAATTTACACTTGAAGTAATCCAATAAAGTAACATTCTATTTAGGAAACCTTTAGAAGTAATGTGTTTTCCCTAAAATTTTCATGGATGTGAGCCTAAGCAAATAAGTGAATAGGACCATACAATTAAAGAAATGTGAGTTCATAGTGATTTTGGTGAATGACACATCACTGTTGTTTTGTCATTGTTATATCCCAGAAATGGTGAACCATGTAGATACCCATGTCCATATTTATATTACGTATTCACAACAAAAAACCATAATAAACTAAATGTTTGGAATGTTCACGAAAAATATAAGAAATAATCAATGTTGAGATGTCAATATACAATTGGGTAAATAAATTAATTAAAGAAGAATTATATTTAATTTTTTAAGAACTACATACACTAATTAACCCCACTCAGGGTAATATCAATATATATCCCTAGTATAACCCATATTGGTGGTATCATGATGGTAGGTTCTCCATTGGATTTTTGAATTCACTCTTTTGATATCATGTGTTGTTAAAAATGTAATCTAAAGTGAATTATCATTTCATTGACATTTGTAATTTCAATTCATAGAAAAAGGAGTTGAAATGATTTTTGGATATTTCTCTTTGATTTTTTCAAGTTTTGGTAGAATGTGTGAATTGTTTGGTTAAGTATTCACCTATTTATATTTGATATAGATCATAGAAAAAATTAAAATTGATACATCAGTGAAATATAAATTAATGGATTCTCTTAAGGAAAAGTTCAGAAATATACATCATAGAATATTTTTCAAATACATTTGGATGGAATTCAATTATTTTTATGAAAATTAAGAAAATATATGTGAGATTTTTCTTATGAGAAAATACTAAAATGAAATAGAAATAGAGGAATTCATCATAAAATTTGTGCTCCCCTACTTAGGTTAAATCCAAACATAATTTTATCTCTAATTCTAACCGTCATATGGATAAAATTTGTGAAAGTTCAATCTCTCTTTTAGAGATGAAAAGAACATGTGATTCTAATAATGATATGAAAATAACAACAAGTTTTAATTCTAAATAATTCCTATGTAATTACATCCATGATAGATGAAGAATTATGTATGACATATACTATTTGATGATTACATATTTTCTCTTGGACAAGAAAATTCTAATAGAAAATATGGCCTTGAATATTTTCTTAGAGAAAAAGAGAATAATGATGAAATATTAAAGTGTTATGATTAAAGATGTTTCCCATGGGATTTCAAAGTAAATATCCATGGATACAGAGTTAAAGGCTAGCATCATACCTTGAAAACACAAATTTAATAAAAGAGATAAAATGGTATGGATTATGCTTTATATATAAATGTAAAAGATTCTTTGTTTGAAGAGAAATATATTAAAATAAGGTAACATAAAAAGTGTATAACCACAAAATTTTAGAAGATGAAGTTCCCTTCAAATGATACCTCAACCTATGCAGTAACAAAGAGGAATCAATTTGTATAATCTATATGTAAAGATATTTTCTACAAAAAATTTGGAATTTTGGTTCATCAAAATATGATATCACCAATATGATTTTATTATGGAAGATTTGAATAATTTTTTAGCAGATGTTTCAAAGAAAATATCATAATAATGTTATAAGAACATAATTAGTGAAAAATATTAATTAAAGAAACTAAAAATTACATATGATTCATATGGTAAATATTTCATTTATTCTAACCTCATTAATATGGTTCTAGTACAAAAAATAAACAAATAAATGAAAGATTAAAGAAATCATATATATAAACTCCACTCCTTTGAATTAAAAGTATAATGTTTATCCTATAACAAAGTATACTAATATTGAGAATACGTTTGATGTTTTGGATAATTAAAATGTAACCCAACAAAGTGTATATGAAGCATAAAAACATGATCATTTGGAAGCATTCCATTTTTTTAATGATGAAAAATCAAGAAGAAAAAATGTTTTCCTAACTATGAAGAAGGAATACGAAAATTTTATTTTGACTCACACAAATAATTTTCTTCTAAGATGACACTTTTTGCCATTAACAATGATGTTTTCTAAGGTGGACCTTCACAAAACACTATGAGGAAAAATATGAATATGCAATGGAGAAGGAATACAGAGTGGGAATTTACTAGTGATGTAACCTAATAGGGTAGTTGTTTAAGTATAAAAATTCCAAAATTGTGGACAATTCCAATACAACAAAGGATGATAATGTTTAATTGCATTTAAATAAGTGTGCAAGAGGTATCATACAAATGACATCCTTTAAAAATGGGTTGTGTTTTTCAGTTACACATAACAATAAAGAACATTAAGATTAATTTTTTCTATACATTAAAAATAAAAAATATAAAAGGAAATATGGAAGGAGATTGGTTACTTCATATTAACCCACCCTACAACTCAACATTGGGATCTTTGTGGTACCCACCTACCCATATGCATTATTATGTATAATATTATCTGAATAATTGAATAATTATGGTGGAGATATGGTTCTTGAGGTGATTTTTATTTAAAATAACATGATTTATTTTTATTGAAAATCACATGAATAATTTTTATAGAGAATAACAAGTTTATGGAGCATAATTAAAATATTTTCAATAAATAATTTTCCCCCAATTTCATAAACCAACAAGTGATATCAAAAATGGGTTTTTAGATAATGTCTTAGGGGTATTTATGATAAATATCAATGGCTATTAAGCCATATGAGATGTTTTTGAACATTCGGATGATCTGAAATGCATGGAGTTCAAATGATAAAATTTGTTCCAATTGAAACACTTCTATAATATGTGGTGTAAATGTGTTTCAATTGGTATTAATTACATCCTAATATGGTATGTTTTTCACAACCAAGTACTTTAATGTTATTCAATAATGGTTTTGTGTAAAGTTATAGAGATTAAATGTTTTATTTTAAAATGGGATTTGCTAATGATATTATGTGTGTTTCTATATATTAATAAGTGACATTGAAAACGTTGTATTTATCTATAAAAACTATTATTTCCTATAATAAGATCTAGATTATTAGTCTTATTGGATTTAATATCATCAAAATTGAAAAGTGGAAAATTTATATAGTGGAACTCTTGAGAAAATATAATAGTAATGGAGATTGTCTTTTGTAAAATTTGGTCCCAAAGGATTTAGAAAATAAAGATATGGTTGATTCCAGAGATTGATGTTATTCTGAAATATGGGAATAACATTTACTTATGAGGAGAATATATCCTCAAGGTGGAGTTGAGTTTTATTAGAAACATTACCTTAATTATAGGTGATATGATTTGATGATGATGTTCAATACAATAAGGATGAGAAAGAATAAAAGAGAGTACCTATATTTACAGAATTAATTTTATAATGAGCTTTTATATTAGAAAGGACCATTGTATTCCATTAATAATATGTCAGATAATTAAATATTTGAAGAGGGAGAAGTTTTCATTAAAAGGGATAATATTATTCACATATATATCCAAAGTATAATTGAATCAGGGGAAAAAATTAATATGGTTTATTTTCAACGAAATACATGAGGGAGATTGCCTGAAACCCAAAAGGATTAATGTATAATTTTTTGAAAATAATGTTATTCATGGTTGTGGACAATATAGATGTTGATGGTTAACGACCATGATGTGTGTTATCATGTGAATAGGGAATGGTGGACTTTTTATATCATAATTGTTGAAATCACATATTGGTGATGACCAAAATGTTGAGTTATAGATTGGGGAATTTTATCCCAATGATATTGGCCAAGGTATGTGGTTAAAAACAAGATTCATACATATAGATGCATAAATATTAATAAAGTGATTATTGTATATATAGAGAGGTTTATAGGAATGTAAGATGTGAAGTTCATAAAATATGTTACGAAGGTGTGGAAACTAGAAAAAATGTGCAACACAACACTATATTGGTAGAAGCTATTCTATATTGCATCCAGCTAAATCCTATAGAAGAAGTTATAGTATAATATATCCAACTTTGTCCTAGAATATATGCTTTTGGATTACATGAATGTATTTATACTACATATTATCCATGGATATTCTATAAGGTTATATGGAATTTTTTTTAAAGAAGGCCACTATTGGATTCCTAGAGAATTCAATTCAACCATTCATCTATGGGACCACTCTCAACTATGTGGGGAACCATAGAGGCCAGGAATGCATAGTTTCATTAGGACGAATGATGGAATGAACACTAGAATGTGTTTATGTTTATAAATAGTCATCCACATAAAAGTGAAGAATCACAAATCTAATGTTCGAAAACATATAGAAAAATGTGGAGTAAACCAGGAGCATACCCTGTTACTCAAAACTAGAGATTGGGGGAAGAGAATAGGTTTATATAATGTAGTAATTACAGAGGAATTCTGGATGATGGATATGGTACTCTTAGGGTACACTGTATGAAAACATACCACGATGTATAAGTGAATGTAGGTTGATTTTATTTCCACCGAAAGAATGGAGTTGTATACAACATAATAGAAAAGGTTTTATCATAGTTTCCTTGGAGTAGAATAACCCCATATCATAACTACTATTTTCATCATGGGGGTCTAATTTCAGAATAAGCATCGAATTATAAGGCTCAAATTCCTATAAGAGGTTGTACCAAGGATATAAAGGATACACCATAGGATCATATTTTTTTATTTGTATTCAAAATACAAAGGTATTGGTTACCATACTAGTTCACTGAGAAATTAAAGCATTGCACCATACGAATGACGGATACTATACAGCCAGTTATGAAAGTCAAAATGTTCAATGAGATTATGTCATTGATCATTCTTGATTTATGATGGAGTTAATGGAAAAGTTTTGTGGATATATTGAAATACACAAGATAAAACAATAGTATTCTTTAAGAAGATATAAAGAAGTATGAAATGTTAATACTTCACCATGGTAGGCCTTTCCACACCAAAAATAATAAAAAAAATTAGTTTCTATGAAGTAGTAATTTAGACCATGACATGACTAGGGTGTTTTTAGTCAAAATGTATTTTCAATAAAAATTGAATGTTGGTAGTAGTTTCTTTGACTCAATGGTGTCAAACTTATATTTAATTGAATGTTATAATCCAATTAATTACATGTGCACATAGCATGACCCTAGTTATGATGATATTTAATAATAACAATTGGATTGAATTGATAATGTATAATTATATATAAAACTACCAATAGAGTTTCTATAGAATAAGTTCTACATATAGAATAAATTTCCATATCAGATTCTCTGTGATCAAGGAGAGTTTGTTATAGTGAGGGGTTGAAGTCTTGAATAATTCGAAACCATTGAAGATATATCCAATAAGATGAAAAATGTGTTTATTTTCAATACCAATAGTAAAGTTATGTTGTTAAAAATTAATTATACAATTTAGTTAATGTGTTGTGTCATGTTTTATTCATAATAGGGGAATATGAAGTCCATTTGGATTTTAAATAAGAATACATTCACCATAAAGATTCAATCCATGCAAGTGATGCTGGAAAAGGGACCCATATGTCCATAAATTGCGAAGGTGAACCTTTAAAGTAGTAGTGATCAAACTAAGTAATGTTCAGTGGAATAACCCATAAGAATAAATTAACAGTACATATTCTTTGTGAGGTAGTCAGTCTATAAATATGAGCCACCATTCCCAATTCTTTGATGAGTAGTGAGATCATAGTGATTTTTTCACAAGAAACATCATTGTGTCACATTCCTTGGTGTATCCTAGTGAGGGTGATCCTAGATAATACTCATGTTGATATTTATATTATGTATTCACACAAAAAAATATCAATTAAACAAATTTATATATTGTAAAATAACAATCCATGTTACCATAATGGTTAACATGTTAACTTCTTATAGTGTATGTGACATAAAGGAGAATGAATCTAAATTAGTTAAAAACTACATATCTTGATTCAACCCCATCTCAAGGTAATCTCATCATAATACAGTTGTGTAAGTCTAAATGTAATCTTCTCTGAACATTTCTATTTTTTATTAATGAACTTTTGATGTTATCAAATGATTAACTTCATGTTTTTCTCATATTAATCATTTTTTTCAACAAGTAGATACTTGAATGTGAATATATATTTAAATAGAAGATAATTGAGTATTCATAACTATTAAATTAAATTACAATTATTCTTTTCTTAACTTGAAAAATATGAAAACTATTTCTAATTAATTTCTTAATATTTGGTAAACATATGAAAATTTTCAACAGTAATATTTATTTTGAAATTTTATATTCAATCATGAATGTACACAAAATCATTTCAATTAAATATAGGTTTTAAGCTTTTATTTATATTTTCTATTAACCCAAAATGTTTACCAATAATAATAAAATAAATCTTTACAGACTATTAAGTGTATGAGAACTACAAAATGAAAATCCAATCAATTATTGAAAATTATGGAAATGGAAATATCACGTTATGTCTCAGATATGAAGACATATGTTGACTAAAAATGTAGGATCAAAACATTATTGAAAGTACACTATATGTAGGGGTGGGGTGAGATGTGATAAAAATTTGTTTAAAAAAATGAAATAATGTTTCATTATCTTGAATCGATATTTTTTTATCATTTTAATGATGACTTGATAAATCAATAATAAAATCAGTTTAAAATATGTGTAACAATAATATTATATCAGGATTTTAAAATTATCTATTAACCTAATATGAAAATAATAATATAATTTTTTTACTATTAAAATAAAATGCTGATATAATAGTTAGAATTATTAAGATAAAAAAACTATATTACAATGATTGATGTAAGATTTATCCTTACGGTAATCTAGGAAAGAATAAATTATGAATTTAAAACTAAATATGGAGAATTTGTTAGGAAACTTTATAATCCCTTTTTAAATTAATATTATCGAAACATAACATCTAGAACCAAGTGAATGGTAGATTTTTAGACGTGATATGAGGTATCTAGTACTATATACATGTTTTAAGGTATCTAATTATTTATTCCAAAATATAGGGCCATTATTCATTTATGCAGAATCATTCGATTATCCTTCTTCATATATTCTTAATTCGACATTCTGAAGCTCGATTTACCTGCTCCAATTACATATAGCTCGGTATTCTTGTACAATAACCAGTAGCTCATTTTGCCTGCTACATTGACTCGTTACATAGAATTCCCACTACATTGACTAGTAGGTCAGTACATCTAGGATTAGAATCATATTATCACTAATTATTATGGTATAATATATAATGATACTGATATATTGGAGAGGACGAACCAAATCAATATAGTTTATTCATATTCTTGTGACATCAAATGTAGAGAACATTAAATACATTTTAAAGGGAGTAGCTTGTATGTGGAGGTAGAGAGCCTGTGAATTGATATTGGACATTCATAATATATGGGTTGTCTTCCAAAATTTATTCAATATGTATATCTATCCATAAAAACTTAATATAAGTAATTATTTAGTGTTCCTAGAGATAGAGAAGGGGAATATAATAACATTTGATTATATGGATCACATTATAATGTAGGATCATTTTTTAATGTAGATAATAGTTTATGAAAATAAAAAGGTGTGTATTTTTTACATAACACTATAAATTAAATTTTATTAAGGGATATACTTATGTATTTGGGGAGAATATGGGAACTATAGATGATGCTTATGTGATGGGTTTAAAGGGAGTAAAATTTTTTCATCCATAAAATTATATAAGAAAGTATTTTTCTATATTGAAGAAGAAGAATATAATTTATTTATGGAAGTGAGGTATTATTAATAAATTTCCAATATTAGTCACTTATCAAAGAATGCGTTATATTAGGTGTTATTAGTGTGTCGTCGTTAGAGAGTTTAAGAGGTAATACTATAATGAGTAGAGGAAATGTCACAAATGTGAAACACTTGTTCATATTAAGATGTTTTTTAGTTTTCTAGCATGAGGTTTTTTAATTAGATGATCAAAATTGAAATTTTTATTAATGATTTCTATATGGAATCTAGAAGGGGATGGAAATAAATTTCATGTGAGGACTAGTAGTAATCCTCAAGAGGGTCATTATTATATAGTTTTGGGAAAACTATTTATGATGGAGCATGTGCCAGAGTAGTCTATGGTTGGACTTTTGAATGTGTGAGGCTCCATTATTATTTCATATACAATGATATTTTCAATGATTTATATGACTATATCTCATTCATTCATATATATTCTAGTGGTATATTTACAGTGTTTTGGAGAAGAATTGATGTTGTTTTCATTAATGATTGAGTTTCCTCATGTAGAGATGGTATAATATAAGTTCTATTATTGCATTATTTTTTTGTTGAAGAAATAATATGGGTAACAATTTTTTATAATGAAGGAAATATTTTATATCATCATTTGGAATGGATTGGATTTTGATGATAATTCCCCATGTCAACTTCAAGGATTATAAGGGTTCCATTACATCATATGGTAGGGTTGTTCACACTTTTTAAGGGTATTGGAAATCTCATTCTAGTCCGATGGGACTTATCATTAAATAATGTTAGTCTTTAACAAGTCAAATTTCATTTCGGTTATTGGAATTTTTGACTAAAGGGATTCATTTTATTTGTAAAAAGTAGTGAATAATTTCATGTAAACATTTCTAAAATCCATCATTGGGATGTTAATAGAGAGGGAAAGGGAGTTATATATTGATTTTCTTCAAGGAAACATTATAGTCTCATTACCTTCATCTCACATGGTTCACATAGTTATATGAGATATAAATTTATGTTTAATGTTTTTAGATTGAAAGGTATTTATTCAACCAAGAATTTCTAATTGGGTAGTAGTGATTTAATTTTACAAGAAGAAATGCAGTAGCTTATTTCTTGTTCATTGGTATCTAAATGGAGAATAATTTATTTATGAATTATAAATAACCTCTAACTCATATCATTTATATGTTTGATTATCTTAAGTGATTTTATTATATTTTAATGATCATTTTTATGTGGATTTCACCAGTTATAGGTGAAGGAGTAATGTATTCAAAATATATAATTTAAGAGAATGTATAATCATTTTTAGAGCTTTGTAAAACTTTTTGTTGTTAATTATGATCCTGTCATGTTTATATCATCGGTGAATCATGTATTTCAAAAATTACTTTATTAGTTCATGATGGTTTTTGGAATGAATCATTGGTTTATTCTAGATTAGAGGAGGAACAATGTAAGAATTTTAGGACAATTTTTGGGAAGTTTCTTCAGCACATGTGATATGGGATTCTATCTAAATAATATTTATTGATACTATATGTTGTTAATTTTTTGAATTTAAATTTTTAAATGTGTGTCTTAGAGAAACCTATACAGTTTGTGGTAGTGTTGTAATGGGAGTGTCCCAAAAACATCATTAAAATTTCAATGTTCCATAATATTTATAGGTTACCGCTAATGATTTATTCTTGGATATTTAGGTATAATATCTTTAACGAAAATTGCTACTCACAAAGGTGTGAAAATTATGTATGATAAAAAAATTTAAGAATAATTATTTTATCAAATTAAGAAGTTAACTTATGTTCCAATGATGATCATTCCTTAGTTCAATGAAGGCTTCTCTATTTATTATGATGTATTAGATATGAAATCAAGTAATATGATTTATAAATGGGATAATGTAATTTCATAAAGATCTAATAAGTTATGAAATATGAATAATAATTATAACCTAAATTATCAAGATTTAGTTATAGTTTTTCATACCATGAAAAGTTGTAAACATTACCTATCCTGTGAGAGGTTCATGGTGTATTTGTATCACAATAGTTTGGCGCAAATCTTTTCTTAATGGAATATTAATCTAAGGAAATATATTATATGGAGTACATTAATAACTTTTATTTTGTGTAAACTAATATATGAGTTAAGGGTAATATTTTTATATATTCCATGATCTGATACTCTTAATCATTAATGGAATTAAAGGTGTAGTGGAAGAAAATGTTCCTGATAATGACTCTCAATTTAGATGATCATAAATAAAGGAGTGACATAATGTTACATCATATTGATGTTTCTATTATAGTTATAGAGCATATGAAGTGGGAAGAAAAATTCTAATGTCAAATTTAAGAAAACTAGTGACTCCTTATATTGCAGGGCAACCATGGAAGGGTTGTCCCTAGAGGTGGACTAAATTCTCTATTTTTGGGATCAAGTGGTGGTTTCTTCAAGTCCACAGAAGCATTATAAGGGTTCAATTACTAATCTAGTAAAAAATTATTCAATGAATTGAATTTTTTTACAATAAAATTTTATTATTATTATTATAGTATTGGATGATGAGGGACATTGATGATTATATCTTTCAGTGAATAACTTTATTGACGTTAATTTTTAATCATCAGTGAACTACAAATGTTTTAATTTATTTTAGTGAGTTGTGGAATAAAGAGGAAATCATAATTGATTTTATGTCTAGAATCTATAAATCATATGAGTAGCATGATTTGATATGGGTGATTTTAGATCAATTCATATTGTCCATCCACTTCTAACCCAATTGGTAGGTGTTCACAATTGAGGACCATGGAGATTTAAACAACTAAAGTGGACAATATTCTTGGATTTAATTCATCTATCATTTCAAATATAGATCATATATTAACTGTGATATTTTAGTGATGGATTCAAAGTGATATGTGTATTTAGATGAGGATGAGTACATTGTGTCACTATATGATGAATCAATAGAGAACATTTTGTATAACCATTAGAGGAAATTATTAAATATTGCTTGTTTTGGGGGGATTTGGAAGGAACACCTAGACATGGTAGTGATTTAATTTTATTGAAACTATGAGGCATCGATTCAACTGTATCTTCTTAAAGTGATGAATGAGGGGCCTTTCATATCATTTTTGTCTTGAGTAAGGAAAAGATAAAGATCACTTATAAGCCAATATTTATATGACAGATGATGTTCACTTAATTTGAATGTTACTAATGAATGATAAAAATTGGAATATATCATATAATTATATTCATTTTTAGATTATTTAGCATCCCCAAACTATATCAAATGTATTGTGTTTTAATTTTTAAGTTATAAACCTCAAGGATGACTCATCATATCTGAGAGAGTGATGACTAGTGTTGTGGGCCGAATGGTCTCATATGGGGAGAATATACCCTCTTATATAGATAATAATAGACAAAACAAAAGGATTATAAAAAAGTGATCATGATATATTAGTATCATAAAAAACATATATCAAAGATAAATGGTAGCTAAAATAAAATAACAACCCATAAAATAAAAACATGAATTGGCGTATATGTTATACAAGTCCCATATGTCATAAAAGAATTATTCATGTGTAAATCACACAAAAAATGGTCCATAATAAAAACATTAAGGGATATATCCATAGTAGATCCTAGTTTCTTCCTCAATTTCTCTACTAACTCAATCCAGGCTCTGGTAGCACAACCATCTACAGATGCAGGGCCCTTTATATTACTCGGGTTATAAAAATTAAAGTCTACTCCGGTAATTTTGTTCGATAGAATAGTTTAACTTAGTAAGATACCAAAAATTGTGTCCCTGAAAATTAATGTAGATATATTGTCAAACCAATTAATATATTTGAGTAAATTAATCAATTGTTAAAAAATAACATTTCAACCTATAGAGTGATCCATCCAAACCATAGGCGACCATGCACACTTTTCTTTGTGTTATAATGGAAGGGTATACCCAAGGCATGAACAAAAACCATGAGAATGAAAAATATATATTTACATATAAAAAATAAATTTGAATGATGTATCAACGTAAAGTAAGACAGGTGAATGATGAATCACCATCAAAATATATCCATGTTAAAACTCCATCAATAATTTAACATCACTATAGAATTGTATATCTCATAATGAATGAGTCATCAGTGATCTTGTTTTAAATATACACTACAAATTACCCAAATCGTTGGAATACATAACATCATTTTGGAGCTCTTGTGGATGATTCAGTACCATAAAATACCATCAAGGTGAAAAAATATCACCAACATAACTCTCTTGGTGTGAAAAAACAATTATTCTGATTATTTATGTGTATGATGAACCACTAAGACAAAATATGTGTCTGGATGGATGTCAATTAATTTTGTTATGAACTGGTCTAGGATGACCATGAAATTTTCACCCATGATGATATGTGGCATGGGCTGAAGGGAATTCCTGATTCCTATGGGTTGAAAACTTGTTTCATTCATCTATATACAAACAATAGGGAATGATTTCAACCAATAATAAATAAATAAAATGAATAAGATAAAGATGCACAAGAAACCCAATATAAACCAATAAATAATTTATTTAAACTGAACTTATTTTACATTAGAATATAAAAATACCATAACATGACAATAATACAAAACTGTACTAGATGACCACATAATCTCCATGTGACCCTAATGGATACTCTTTTATACCAATAACAACCATCAACCATGTTGATCGATACCAACCTAAACCTACATCAATGGAGAAAACCAATAATGACCTATAGGTATGAGTATTAAAACTCAGTAGGCATGCTTAAATAATGTATTCCCAATTCCATATATTTAAACTAAATGAAATATAAAATCCCAAATTAAAATACAAATATAAATGAAATAATTTCTTTAAATTTTATGATTTAAAAAAAATCATGGACTATTTCCCTTTTTCATTTAGAAAAATAAATTTCATTCCATTAAATTAACATTTACATTTTCAAGGGGAATGCTATTTTTTCATCTGAAAACCAAGACAAGAGAGTGAAAAACATTTCTATGAGAATAAAATTTCCACAAACCTATGAAACCCAATTAATCACTATCCAAAGAAGTCTACCACACATGATAGTACCAAAATAATTACACTTTATGGGAAATAGAAATAATAACATTTTATTAACCAACCAAACATGAATTTCAATCATCCACCATATATAACGAAGTACCAAGAGACATTGGGGTAACCTAGGAGCTTGTGAATAATTTAGAACATTATACACATCTTGAATCATCCCAAAAATCATTCCTCACTTGATGGAATCAAATAAAACCACATGCTCGGCCACAACCAAACTGTTAAAGATTGAGGGGCATAATCCCATATCAATAATAAAAAATATACCCCTACTCTGGGCCACATGCTAGTGCATAACCTAATAGTGAAATAATCATTCTCAAAAAATTTAACAGCTATGAATGGTTCTCTATGTTATGAATATTGAAGAGGGTGATCCAAATGATTCCAACCAAGAATCCAATCTCATACACATATATAATAATATCAACAATAGGAACCACCCGAGTCACAAAAAGGACCAATCTCTTTCTTTACACACATAAATCACAAAGGAGACCACATCAAGGATATCCCATTCTCAAAAATTATCCAAGGGGATTACATGGTGCAGAAATACCAACCATTTTATATAAACAAGGCAATATGACCATCTAAATCAGATTTTCATATAAACACATTCACTATTTTCAAAAAAAATTCAAATGGGCCTAATGTTCATTTCCCAAAACCTTTATTTTCCAAATTAAAAATTCATATATTAAAAGTGGTAAAAACACACAAATTTCAAGTTCACAATTTTTTGAAAAATAAATTTTAGACATTCAAAACACACTTTGAAGAAAAATAAATTTTTATAGAAATTCAAAACTGGCCATTAATCACCATCACATGCCAAATCACTTTTAAATACCAAATACACCATTAATTTAAATCCAAAACCGGTTTAAAAACAAATTCAAGAAACAAAAGTCATAATTTAACATATAATTTTTATTACCAAGAATATCCACGCTTTAGTTGTTACAAAACCATTAGAAAGGCCAATGATACATTTTATTAAATAATTGTCATGCCACCTTTAGAAAAAAATTATTTATCACAAAAAAGAGAGAACTCACTACATTTCACACTAAAAAATAATTTAGAAGACCACACATCAATATTTCATATTCATAGAAGGGTAAAAAATCATGAAACTAATTAAACTTAAAAAAATCAAGGGAAAATGGAAACCAAACTCACTCTCATGATGTTGCAACAACACACAACTGAAACCACAAGATGAAAGATCGAAGAAAAAATATCTACTAAGAAGAAGCCCTAAACAAGAATAAATCCCAAAATAAATCATGGGGAAGAATGGAACCTATGTATAAGAGACCGTAGGATAAGAAAACCTCAAGGGAAAATGCAGGAAAGAGGAAGAGGGAGAAGAGAGTATTACCTTGAGAAATCTTGCTGAAAACCTAGTAGAAAACCTATATAAACTTCATGGGAGAGGAGGAGAGGCTTGATGATCCATGGAGGGACTTACATTGGGTCATACGATCCAAGATAGGAATATGGGAGGTGATTTAGGATAAAAATTATGAGGGTAATACCGGGAATTTCATAAAATTTTAGATCTAGGTAGCTCACATGATTTGGATGTACAATTTTCCAAACACTACACCAACCATACATTCCACACTGGATACTGTAGGTAACATTCATGGTTTGGCCACACGGTTTTCAAACCATGAGAAAACCATGCCAAACACCAGTATCCCAAGATAGAGCCTGCCTGTATGCTTGCTGCATGATTCAAAAAACTATGTGCAAGTCGTGCACTATGCCTCTTTCGCCATCACATAAACCACAATGATACCTAAGATGATCTGCATAGTTTACCATAACATGTACTGACTCTAAACAGGATTATACCAAGACCAAAAACTTAAATTTTCACCTATAACTCATGAGAATACTTAAGAATAACCCTATGGATCAATATTACACAAAAAAATAAAATTTCAAACCTTCTCACACACAGAACTTGAGAAAGAAATCAAGATCCAACAATGAAATGGAAAAAGAGAGAAAAAATCATGGTGTGAAAAACATTATCATCTAAGACTATATTGTTGCAATAATATCAAATAATATATTATTAGTAGAAAACTATAATCATATCTCATGTAGTTGATATGAAAAAAATAGTTCCCTATGTGATTGATGCACCAACAAGATGGATCTCAAATGTGGAATATGATTCTCTAATATGATGAATTTTATGAGAGTCATTCTACTAAAAAAAATCTAATGTGGATTAGGTTCTACCATCTTAATGGTCACATGGTTAATGATGGATCCAAAGCCCAATTCAGGGTGGGGGGGGGGGAGATACCATCAACCTACTAATAGTGGATGATTGACCACCACTAGTCAAAATAGTTGGATTGGATACCGCTATATATACTGAAACTATCAATGTGATTAACAAATATATTATGATCTATTTAATGAATTTATAATTAATTAAATTTTTAGTAGATACCAACTAAATATAGAAACCCAACTCTAGGTCCAATACATTGTCCATATATCCTCTAGCATAGAACATTGACGATCAATTACTTTAAAAGGAATACATTATGGCTACATAATTTGACTATAGGGATGTTTTGCAGTCTTAGAAAATAAATCTGAGGTCTATAATCATGGTATCAATCTCAATTCTAAATATAAACTAGTCACTAGTGACCAATAGTGTCAACCCAAAACACATAATATACTTTCACGACCTATTAAGTTTCAATTAGACACTAGAAAACTATATAAATTAAATTAATTTATTTTTATGGAATACATATCTAATAAACTTTTTCCACATTTTATGGGCAATATGAAGAACTATTAAAAACCATAAGGATGTCCAGGTAACACCTACATAGTACCCGTAGTGTCCTTCTCATTCGAGAACACTCACGAATTTTTCCTTAAATGGATATAATTTAGAAATATGGAATGATAATTGGAATTATTTTTCATTTAATAGATATAGAGAAATATAAATAAAAAATGGGTATATTTGGTAGATGATTTGTTTCCTTACCAATGATGACATCCTGTGACAAGTGACTCTTGATTTTGAGTTCAATATATATGGATACAACGTTGTGGATAAGAAAATAAAAAATATTCAAATGGTGAATGTTCAGATGTGCATTAGAAAATGATAAAAAAAATTATCAATTTAAAACATTCAAATAAATTTAATTATAAATTAAAAAACTAATTAGGGAGCCATGAAGTACTTACGGGCCAACCCACAGGTACCCAACATGAATTTTGTTCCCACGTCAGTGCCATAGGCCACCAAGTAACCCCCTAGGATGCATGGGGTACACTACCACACCCACTAAGTACCCAGTACAATATCGATGGGTACGTCATGGAATTAATGAAGGGACATATGTTACAGAACTCTTCCTATTTTTATAAATTAATATATTGATCCCTCAATGACTCTTCTAACATTCATTATCATCCAAAATACTTGAGGCTTTGTGAAATTTTTGTGAAAATCATACCTTATATTTATATGATATATTCCAACCACCCCACAACATAAAAACTTATCCTTGACTTACCACACTAATTAAAATTTTTCTTAATCGATTAAAAAATGAAGCAACTGCACTAATATATCATATTATTTCTAATATGATCATTCATATGTCTATACAACCATGTCACTTATATAATAGATTATATATTTCTATATATAGTCTTATTGCTCCAATACACTTTATGTACCACCTATTCGTTTATTGATAGTTCTGGATCCAATGACCTCAAAACTAATAATGTGTAATGGACTAGGATGATATCTCTTAATACTAGATATATGGAATACATCATGTGTGTTAATGGTTCTCCATGTAAGTACAAACTGATATTCCATTCTACTAATCTTATTAAAACCCTCAAAAAACCAATGAAACTAGATCTCGGCTTTCCCTACATTTAAATTCTCAAATGTTTGATTAGAAAGATAATAATAAAATTTATTCGTCACATGACTAAACAATAGAGGTTGAGATCTCGGATGAAAAAATGACCTCTTCTAGCTCTGATTTTTCTCTAATATCATGATATGGTCTGAATTCTAATTCATGAGGAACATATAAATATCTTTTAACTTTATATCTTCAATAAAAAGTAGAGTTAATTATTATACTATTGTTTATAAGTAATTATAAGGATATATCTAAATAAATTCATGAAAAATATTTTTTTACTCTAACTCTAAATGAAAATAATTATTCAACCAATAACCACCAAAATCTTGGTCACATTCCCTAAACATTTCCTCAAACTCAAAAATATTATTAAAAACGTACCATTTGTCTAAGGTTGAAATGAAGTGATAAGATATACATGTTTATCAAGAAAAATCTCTAAACCTTTCTAAAATAATTATATAAACAGGAATCCTGGTTAGAAATAATTTTTTCAAGAACCCTATGTAGTTGTATTATATCCCAAATATATATCCTACCTACACATTAGTGGAATAGGTCTCTCTGATTAATAAGAAATTTGTAAAATTAATCAACTAATCATTGATAACCTATTAAAAATCATATCAAGTATATAAACCCAAAAACCATATTTCAAAAATATAAGGAAATTTATCTAACTACCACTCTACGATTGGTACTGACTAAAGAAGTACACTAGGTTGTTGATGCCCGTCCTTTATCCACTGATGGTAAAGAATCACAAGAGAAACCCCTTTATGTGTTTATTTATCTCAAGATAATAATACTATCTCAAACTATCTTACTACAACTTACTGAGACTTAGATGAATATCCCATCTCATGGAATGTGAATCCTACATTATCTTATAATTTATTCTCATAGGGAATACCATACAACCCTATATATAAACCATCTCATTACCATTAATGGACCAATCAGTGGTGAATCCCCACTATATATATTATGTATAATTTTTAAGCTATATGAGTGATACAATTGACTCTCCTTCAGTCTATCAGGGAATGGGGATATATTACTCAAATAAGACAGGGTCACTCTTCCCCGATAATATTTAATTAGAAGACTCATCTATGTGAGGAATCTCATCATCTTTGACTTGTTAAAATCCACCTCCCCAGGCTACACCTGTGTTTCCACACATAAAAGATAAAACATAATATTTTCATTCCACGGGGTATAATCCATATCAAATTTAAATGAATATAGTTACCTAAATTACATACTATATCAAAGGTTCATATTCATATGATAAAATATTTACCTCATGGAATCTTGGTTAGTATACACTACACACCTTTTACCAAAAAGATAGTGATATTAATATCTAAACACATGCTCCACTATATAAAACACTAGATTATGAATTTGGTTGTTCCTCTAATGTATACTTATATTTTTGACCTTATTATAGTCCATTAAACAATCCTAAATAAATAATTCTATAAGGTTGACTTTAGAAGCTTTACAATTCCATGGATAATATATACCTAACTCATTGAAGGTTATAATCGACATTGACATCATCCAATATTTTTTTGAACAAAAAATGATCTATCCTAAGTGATTAATTGCCCAAATTTTACCCTATTATAGAAAGTTATATCATTGGAACTGATAAATTAGAGAAGTCCCCGGTAAACTGCAAATAGAAACCTAGAAAACCATGTATGGTACATATAATAAAGAATTTATTGTCCCTCTTTATATAATCCACTACCTCAATGTTCTCTTTGTCCACTGACATTTTATCTATGATATCTCATTTCCCTATATGTATACTTCACTAAACTAAAATTTATACATATAGAGATTTTCATTCAACGGATTCTCCGTTAGTGTACAAAAAATGATATATTGGAAGAGAGAGTCAACCACATTCAATATTAATTACAATAGAATATAATCAATGAATAAAAAATGAATGAGTATATATAAATATGTTTGTACCTATTCATATAGGCCATGAAAAATATCTATTATTTTATCAGTCCCAATGGTATCATAATACTCTCATATAGGATTTATCTACTCATAAATATAGTAAATAAAATATTTTAGGGCATCCCTCACAATAGGTAATAGCCAATCCTAAAATCAATATTAAAGAACCCCATGAAACCCCTCAAATGATCGAATATTTCATCTATATGATACAAAATCCTTGTTTTAACCATCACCAAGTATATATTCCATTCATCCAGACATAAATATAGTGATCTATATTCTTTATAGGGTAATAAAATTGGATAAT
Source organism: Viscum album (assembly GCA_963277665.1). NCBI lineage: Eukaryota > Viridiplantae > Streptophyta > Magnoliopsida > Santalales > Viscaceae > Viscum > Viscum album. Next base: position 1,782,745,620 of record OY728142.1, read on the forward strand.
CATCAAGGGTGGAGAATATAAAAAATAACCCCATCACCTTAAATAGTCAAGATGATACATTATCTCATGATTATTTTTATGATTCATACTATAATAAGGAAGTGATATCAAATAATTTCCATATATATTCTCAATTATTGGCATGTTCCGATACTAAAGTTGAAATACATAGATATATTGAGTAATAACTACCTAGAACAGCTCAATGATTTGAGTAAATGCCCCCGACAAGTATCTCCATTCACTACAAAAAATAGGCAACTGGTTCATGACCACCAATAGATTCTAAAGGATAATTCCTTAAAAACCTTCCTATATATCCCCTTAACATATATAGGTATAAAAATACCCCTACATAAACATAAATGATATCCATTGATGATAGACATTGTTCTATCTTGATAACTATTTATATAACCTATTATAAGGACCTCCCTAAAAAATTTCATATCCATCATGAAAAATTCCTAGAGGATGCCACAAACATTAATAAATATATCATTCTTTGTACAAATGAAGACACCATTAGATCATAGAAATAAGGCCATTCCAATAAACAACCCTTTATAAGGATATTATAGATTTAAGTCTAAATCATAGAAAACTGAGTAGATATGAATGAGTGTGATACAACTATATCGAGTCAAATAATATCTTGGGATGATGAGATACAAAAAGAAAATTTAAAAAATCATAGATCCATACCCTTCATGGTAGGAGTCTTATCAATTTTGTGAATTTTTCCTACTCCCATTCCCCAAGATATGAACTTCTCATTCCCCCGAGGAACATAATAATATAGGCACCATAAAAAATAAAACCTGGAAACATGACCGCCTCCAAAACCTTTGTGAATGGAGGATCCTAGACATTGCAACCAATGCTTCACTCACGACCCTTCCCCTGACCCTAGGGCCTAACTAGATTCATAACTACCAGCCCACCATAGTGTGCTAATCTAAAACCATAATTGATTCCTTAACATCTCAATGATGTGTCACTTCATTGGGTTTTTTTACCGTATTGTCATATTTGACAATTTTGTCCACACTATTATCACCTGACTATATATACTCCTCTTATAGAAAGTGATGAACCCCTACCTTAGTCTCTCTTCCTATATCCAAATTCAAAATATTTCTCAAACCACCCCTTCATGTTACCCGATGACCCACACCTGATCTTGGTTGATTAAGCATATCATCTAGTTGAACTACCTCATTATCGTTCCAATTAGTAATTGGGACCTTATTCACAACCTTGGAGTAGGATATTATGTAAAATTCATTTGTGAGTATAGAGAATACCTATGATTATCCTTAAAATGAATGAATCATACTATGTAATCTATAGGTATACATTTTAATAAGGGAGAGAATAAGTAATATCAGTGGCCTCAAAAATCACTAAAATATTACCCTTTACTATATATAATAACTTCCATTCACTATCACCCCTAAGAGTATTTGGAAGGAATATATTAAATAAGATCATAAAAAATTCTTTCTGTGATATCCCCGCATGATGGACTTCTTATACCAAAACATCAAACCAATGATTATTTATTCCATAATGTATATATGTTCCATTATATATCTTCCTATTTGTTGGTGTATCATGATTCTCAAATATTTTATATATGGGATCTCTATAGAAATTTGCATTCCATGGTCCAACCACATCACTGAAGTGTGGTGGATGGTAAAACTATATCTCATAGGTCAGATCAGACATGATTATACTAGATATGTCGACCCCAATAAAAACTATTACAAGACCTAAATAAAAATTTACTTAAGAAACTTATTTATATTTGGAAAAATTTAAACAATTTTATCAAGCCCCATTTCTAGTGGGGAATTCATGTCCCCACTCTAATAGTAATCATCATGATGTTATTATGATGGAAGATATCAACAATTCTAAGGAGATGACGTAGAATAAATTTCTAAACATTGTATATGTATCAAAATTTAGGGTAATAAATAATTGTAACAAACTAAAATTTCTTATATATACACCCTATGATACAAGGGTCTAACATATAGTTTTGAAACTAGCTTGAAGTATATGGATTTAGTGCACTATTGTGAGTTGTGGGTGTGAATTACTAGCCTATTTTAAATAATTTGTCTTTTCAATTCATGAACATAGACTATTTTATATCATGATACCAGTAAATTGTTTTGACTCATTAACATGTGAATTATGCTGTAAATAAATAAATATGAACAACAATATTTACAAGTAACATCCATAAAATACTACTATGTGTTATCATTGTTTATTCTCCTTTATCATTGATTCTGACATTATAATCTGTCTTAGATTACAATGGCTATGGTGATTCCCACACCAACTTATTTTCCCACCTTTTTTAAAACCAGATGTTTTCTATGGTACTTCACACAGTCCATTTCCCACTAACATGACAACTTGACACTATGTTATTCTTGCATACCCATAGTCACAGTGAATCTATATATTTCCAACAATTAAAGAAATGTTTTTACATTTGACCCTTTTAAATATTATATCTAATCAAAACATGGATTTAACTACATCCAAAAAATTGTTCTCCTTCCTCATCAGTATGAACATTAAATTTATTTTGATAAACAACCAAACCACTACAAAATTAGGCTCCACATCACAACAAGGACTCATAAAAAATTCCTAGAATATTATTACCATATTCTCAACAAAAAAATTTTCTCCTAGGATATTTACAATTCAAGAATCTCCTCAATATTTATTTCTTCTTCATCTCACTTCTTGAACACAATTGATCGTAAACCAGATAAATGGCTATCTTACTCTTATTATTTTTCTCAGTTTTTTAAAACACATAATCTCACATTAAATTATTCATCTTTCTTATTCAATACATATATACTTATTATTTAGTTACACTAGATCATCATTTTCTCATTTCATTGAGATATTATATTTTCTCTCAAATCTCACTATTTATTGGAATTCTCTAATTACCATTTTTTCTTTTGTAAATCGGCTACCAATGAATATATATTATGTATTTTTATTATAATAAATATGATTAGAATATTTTTTTCCTATAATATAATTTTTTTCAATAATTTTATTACATGGATATCTCCTAAGATCTCATTATTGTTTTTTGAATCCTTAAGGTGTATCTCTAATTTAATGACAGGAGTGGCCTTATATTTTTTTTTATCTTTCTAATTTATCTTGGACAAACAATATTCCATATACTTATTGTAGTTAGATTTGGAACTCTTCCTTTCTTTATCATCATCATATCTAAATCCACAAAATACACTCTTCATGTTTTTATTATGAAAAATAAAATCATCTTGTTGGATGGTTTGACCTTTACTACCCCAGTTTCAATAATTATTAATAAGGAAATAAAAATAATTTCTTCAGAATTCTGACAAATTCTCATCACATATTTATTTATTAGATTCTTAAATAAATTTTTTTTTCATGTAATTGAAATCAACTTAACAAAACTCAAATACCATCATGATTATCATTAATTCAATAGTTTATTATCTATATTGAAATAAAATATTCATCATAGAAATTCATATCAACTCGAATCATTACAAAACCACCATGAAGGACAATATTAAAATTAAAAAAAATCAATGAAAAACTTTTTTGATGTCCTAATTTTTGAAAATCATATTTGGCATCAACCCAATTTTTTTTCATTATAATTTAATTTTACAAAACATTACATTTCAAATCTTAATTAATCTCATATATTTTCTAAGGGATGAACTTATTCAAAGTCCATAATGAATCATATAAACTACTAGGGTCTCATCCAAAGTTTTATGTTACTCATATAAATGTGGAGTTTACTCGTCCAAAATACCTAGGGACTCAATCAAATTCCAAGACCACTCTTCTGAACATCGATGCTCTTCCAAATATGATCTTCTTGAATGGGTGTAATATTATGTATACCCCCTTACATCATCACATTTTCTTCAATCAATTTATGATTTGAATACTCAAATGAATACCCTTATAAGGATTGTGGGAACCCCCTATGTGTTTGTATCATATATAGATTCCAACATATGGTGCCTCATTCATAAATCACCTAACCTGAGCACAATTAGTCCATGAACCTTACGTGGTCTAGTGCCCTTAGAAGTACATAGACTTTGTAACTTTTTTAAATGTTTTCAAATAATTAAATTTCCTTACCTATAATTCTTGTGTCATTGTACAATTGGTCAAAACATTTGTAGAAAACATTATAGTTATTCACCAAAAATTCAACTCATATAATAAGTTTTCAAAATATTAATTAAATTATTGATATTATTAAAATAAACTATAATTCCTATTAATTAATACTTCAATTACAATCAATTCAAACCTTCATCCAACTGATTCTTATTCTATAAAAATAGTAGTAATCAATAGATTAAAAAATTACGAGTTATTATTTATTTTTTCAAGATTATTTTAAAATATTGAATCACTTGTAGGAATTTTATGTACAAAATAAAACATAGTCCAATGAATGATTCAATATCTAGTATAACCAGCATCGCTAAATGATTGTATATAGTAATGATAAAACTCCATCAATACATTTCCTCATATACAATAAATAATAAAATTTTTTAGGAAACACACGTAGTATACAACTATTTAACACTTTACTCTTTGGTTGATGGACTATCACTCCATCAACCTTCTTATCCAACACCATGACATTCAAAACTCAAAAATAATCCATTTAAATAAAATATAACATTAGCATCACATTTTGATGTTGTAATTTCAAACACCACAATTGATTTTTTTTTTCAATACCCATGATATTCTATGTTCAATGTTCTACTACCTCTCCTAACTTTTAATATATGAAAAAGGGAAAATTTGTGTACTCATATTATAAGGACATATTTGGGTGAAATTATTTCTCTCCCCCATATCATAAAGAAAATTGTTTTATACTTTTATCTTCGAATTTCTTTATTTAAGGATGGAAATATATTTCATAGTAATGGGCCTTAAGTAAGTATAAATTAAGACTACATGGGATATATCGATGCTGAAAAGAATATAGATTATACCAAATAATCAAATCTATCCATACAAATTTCTAAATGTGGTATGACCTATAAAATATTTTATTTGCAGAACTGTGAATATATTTTTAAGATAAATTTCAGGAACATATACTCATAATAACCAAAACATTATAATATTTTTATTCTTGGTATTATACTACCTTATTTATTTAAATAGTCTATCCTACCTGATAATTAGAGAACACATGAACCATCTAATAATTATAAGAGTGAGTATTGTACCTCAAAATTCATGTTCCACTTGGGCTATACATATTTAAATATTTATGATAAAATAAATATCTTGCACATTGGTCCCTTTAGAGAGTTCCCCACATGGAATGATCCCTTTAACCATCAATTCCCCCTTCAAAACTTATTAATAGAAATAATTATAATGAAATTTTCCAATATTTCATCAGTTTTAGAATAAAGGAGAAGACTTGTTTCTCAAACTGAATAACATCTTATTTGTAACCTCACTTCTTAGTTAACTATTCATATTATCATTTTTCTTGAATTTAAAATACTGATTCTTTTGGGGAAGATTGTGTATCTTCTTCCTTTTATATTTCATTATTTATAGAATAAAATCATTAATTAGGGAATATATATTTTTTTATTTTACAATTTCTTTATTTCTTGGGCCTCATCCAATTGGGATGGAAATGTTATGAAAAATTTATTTTTTAATTTATCAAAATTATTATTAGGAATATGATCCTTTATTATAGCATCGGTTCGGGAACATGTAATAAATTGTGATTTAACTTTAACACTTTTTAGTAAATTTTGACCATGATTTACCATCATGCACTTGTAAGAAATATGTTATACCATTATTTACCAATCAAAAAATTCTTCAACAGAATTTTATCTTCCTTTATTGGTTAACCTCTCAAAAAAAATTTATGTATTCCACCATAAAAACCTTATTGTTACTCTCTTTTATCTTCTTCCATATTCGAATTACCTTTAACCAATTAAAGTTGATATTTAGGGCCATTTTTTTATATTCCATGATGCAGTGTTTCTTACCAAATTAATATTTTTTTATTTTATTTAGTGTAAAATACATTTTATATTTCTTTATTATCTTCCTATGAATAACATTATAGGTAGTATTATTTATATTCTTACTCTCTAGTTCATACTTTATTTTTCAAATTTCTTTATTATTTTAATACCCCAAACATCCATAGTACGTTTCCCTTTGAATATTGCAGTAGCTTGCATTGTACGTAACTTCGAGATTCTGACACACCACAACCAATCCAACTAGCTGTTATGAATATTAATACCCAATTTTTGAAATTTTATAAATTTTATCTTTCAAAACAGGATTTATTTTCGGATTTTGAATATCAAAATTATCTTAATCTGAATTTTTTGTATTTTTCTGAAAACATTCAATTATTGATGAATAGTGAAAAACACTGAGTTATAGTTTAAAACTAAATTTCTATTTAAATATATTTTTATTTTATTTAAATTTATTTTTGTTCAAAATAGAAACATAAAAACTATATAATTTAAATGTAATTCATTGGATCCAATTTATAATAATTTTAGATATATAACAATTTTATAGAACTTTTCACCGTCTTTTAGGCACCTCTTACGAGAATTTGCAAATCGATATAAAAAATACTTTTACCGCTTTTGTGAGTTGAATTTAGATATCCTGAGAGAAATAGTCAATTTCAAGGAGTAAAATTTAGTTCAATAAGATAAAAATAAATTTTTTGTGAATAGTAACTTTTTACTTTAATTTACCACGGTTAAAAAAATAGGGTAATTAAGGGTAAAAATGATATTATTATTACCCTAATGCATGTAATAACTCTATTTGGATAAGTATAGTTCGTCCAAAAAACATTATTAATAAAATATGAGCCTCTTTTGTCCACTTGGAGTAGATTTGGACATTTATTATTATTTATTTCAAAGATGATTTAAAAGAATTAAAATCAATGTTTAACAAATAAAACATTATTATTATAGGGTTACACATAAGGTAAATTATACAATAAATATTCATTAGAAATATAAAAATATTTCCTACATAATGGTATTTTTTTTTATTTTTTAGACATTAAATAATTTAATTTATTTATGACACAATGATGATGCAGTAATTACCTAATAAATTAAATATTAAAATAATTGATATTATAAATATCCAAATAAATTTAATTTTAGAATTTTATGAATTATACTAACTTTATAGGTTAATATTACATATTAGGGTTGTTTAGATGAATTCCGTTCGAAGCAATAATGTTGTTATAAATTTATAAATAAAATAGCAAATAGTGTCAAAATTGACATAAAAGAGTTCTTTTTAAAATATTATACAATTAATTGATATTATATTCCTAAATAACTATGTTTCGGCCAAAAGACTTATATAATGATAGTTGTATCAATATTGAACCATTTGGGGTTCTCTTGGAATTATATAGTATGTTTATTAACCATATAATATAAAAATACAAAGAGACATGGTAATTGTCAAACTATTTTACTAAGAGTTAAATCTAAAATATAAAGTTAATATAGTGACCCAAACCTGTAAAAAACCTATTGGTTGAGTGGTTTTAGACCCATCCCGACCATAGCCTTCAAATAATCCATTTTGGAGCCATTAGAAATTGAAAATGATTTTGTGATAAAATAATATTCCTAACTTTTCCTAAGGATCCCCTCACCCCTTTTATAAAAGGGCACTCCCCATTATCTCTAATTCACACCATAAAATACATTTGGATCACCCAAACTCTACTATAATACCCTTTAAACTGTCCTCAATTTATCCTAGAGTCCTTCATTTGGTCAGAAATCCAACCTAAGGTGTCCTTTTGATCAAATCAATAGGATGAACCCAAAGAAGAGATAAATATCTCATCACCTCTTTCAAGTTCCTTTCTTCTTCCACTTCCTTTCTCATTGTTGTTTCCATTCTAAAATAATAACTCCAGTATCTTCTATATATTGTGATGTTATTATAAATATGGTAAAACCATATTCATTATTCTATCCATCCTTTGAAAGACAAGTCACCATACGTGCGTACGTACGGCTTATCGTCTCCACGTCGTGGTGTAATTTTTATTCAATACATTATTATTTGGATGGGTTTAATAATGACGTGCAATTGTTGTAAATAATAAATATTAATTGATAATGATTCATTTTATATGATATACCATCCAATGATATATTATATTAATATCAAAAGAATTATATTGTCACCCGTGTGTACGTACGAATTACCATCTCCACGAATGCGATGAGATTCATTCCCCATCGTATCCATTCAAGAATAATTTTCATTAGAATATTAAAAATAATGTTTAAAGTCATAATATAATTCTGAATATTTATATGAATATCTTATTCATAACAAACATTACTTACATAACAAAACATATAATGGAAAAATAATCAGTTAACACCTGAAATTATGTTAATACTAAAATATTATTAAAAAGCAATATTAAAAATCATATATGATATCATATTAATGTGTATTATTATTGTATAATCTAATAAAAATTATTTCACCATTATAAAGAAGGTTAACCTACCCATTACCAAGGAAATATACATGGTAATGGTTTATTTCACAATCTCTTCATTATCTAAGGTTGTTTATATGTAATTATCTACTGAGACCTCTTTATCATCCACATCCATGTTTCATAAAAATGTATTTAAAAAAATTCTTACTATTTTATACACTATTGGAAAAGTCATTTATACCATTTTTTTACTTTTTATAAGATGTTTATAAAGTAATCTTTCCATCATTTTCCAAACAAGGTCTTTTTTATCCTTTTTGACAAAATTATGGTATGAATGTCTTTTTTTAACTTATACGGCGGGTGTGGATATTTACTACCATTATCAAATCATCAAAGCTTCCCTTGCAAGATTATAAGAATATTTTCAAAGTAAATGTTTTATTTTATAATTATTTGAGTGTTAAATGATTTCAAAAAAAGATATATTTCTCGCAAACAGTTTTGATTCCATCTATGTCAACATCCATTGATGGATTTTTTAGCTTATTTTAAGTTGATTTATTATTCTGAAAAACTTATATATTATATTGAAGGTTTTGTGATATGTTTGACTATGGATGTGTTATTTTTATACCATTCATGGTTAAGGGATAAAGTATTGGCATTTTGTTTGCTATTTTTAACAGGAATGTTTATGTTATGTTTAAACCTGTTCATATGGGGAATGCATTGGACTTATTAAGTGACAGGTGGAGCCCATTCTAGTTCCTCGATAAATCTTTAGGTCTCATGAGACAAACTAGTGTCCTTGAATAAGGACTTGAAATTTTTTTATTTAAATTCTTGGAACATGGCCTTGACTATATGGTTTTGATAGTCTGGCATTATGCATTCAATCATTATGAAAGTGGTTATTCATATTGCATGTGATTATTCGACTAGTAGAATATCCATGTGAATAAGTAAATGCAATTATTTCATTTTATTTACCCAATGTTATGATGAATTTCATGTTTAAAAGGATTTTGTTTTAGTTATACATTTCCTTAAATGTTTATGCTTATTTCTGCAAGTTTCTGCTATATTTTTATCTTTACTGAGCATCTGAGATCAACCCTTTCTATGTTTTATTTATTCCAGGATATGAAGAATTATTTTATGACTGGCCTGCAGGGATTGTCTGAGGGGATATGGGTGTGGTCTCTGGAGACTATGTTGGTGTAGTTTTTCAATTTATCATGTGATGTAAGATTATAAATGTATCTAGTGTTTCCAAGGATACTAAACTAATCGGTATTTCAAAACATGATATTTTGTGATCATGACAATGTTATGTAATAATGAACTGACTCTAGGTAACTAGGGTCAGAGCGTTATAGTTGGTATGAGAGGAAGTTTAGTAAAAACCTAGGAAACTAGGTTTAGATAAACTCTGATTAGAGTACATAGCCATAAGATAGACTTTGAGGATTAGTGTAGAATAACTTCATAGAATTTTGGTATTGTACAGATTTTGTGAGTTTTCCAAGAAATAAAACCCTTTATGGATATGAGTAGGTAGAGGTGTCTCTGGCACAAATGTTCCTCGGGGTAAAACCCTAAAACACTGATTTGAACTAGACTTGAACGTGAACTGGTGCATGACAATGGGCCTTGCTGCACTATTCGTTACGACAGTCCCAAGAGATATGCCTAGGATAATTCTAATTTTATTTAAAACCATTATGAAGGGTTTATGAGTATATACTTCCTCAAATAATTTTTTTTATGATTATGGATTATATCCATAAACTGTTGAATTTATGTTAAGTGTTTTACATGTTTGGGATAATGTATTTTGACTTATATACTGATAAAGTTAATTACATTGTTTATAAATGGTGCCTAGTGGACGAAATGGAAACCGTATAAATACACACACACTCCATATAAGGATTTCCCTCCTGCTCAAGATAATTATATCGGAGCTCGCGATACAACTGGTGCTGATCATCTTATCACTATGTTGGGACAACTCACTCAAGTTATGAATAATAAACTTACCTGTATAGAGCACCATGATCCCCAACATTGAAGATCAATGATAGATTGATTCATGAGGCAACATCTACAAAAATTCAATGGGAGTACACATCCATTATTAGCTGGGCAATGTATAAATTCCGTAGAGAAAATATTTCATGCCTTGTGGTGTACTGAAAGGGAAAAAGTCATAATTGCAGTTTACCGCCTCACTAGAGACACTGATCAATGGAGTTAATTGAATAAAAACACAAAGTAAGATGATGAAGTATCAAATATGGAATAGAGTGAGTTGAAATAGATTTTCATAGAAAAATAATTTCCTCAAGACCATCAAGCAGATATGGAAAGACAATTTCTGAGTCAGAGGAAAAAGGAGGATGAGAATGTCGCAAAGTATGAGGATAACTTTACATGGTTAGTGAGGCATGCTGCATATTAAATACATAACACAAGAAGTAAGATTTGTCATTTATTTGATGGGTTAAAACCATTTCTCCATTGAGCATTAGTCTCATAATCCTTCTTGTCATCTGAAGATATTGTCTCATGTGCTATCAAGACAGAAAAATAATTCTCTAAGTCTTACGACTTTAAGGAAATGAAAGAGAATGAGAGATCTGCTGATCACTCTAGAAATGAAAATAAGTGGAAAAGGGAAAAGTTGAAAATCCATCATGTAGTAAATGTGGGATGAAACACCCATGTACTTGCTTGAAGGGAATGAGATTTTGTCACAAGTGTGGTGAAAAAGGCCACCATGCTCGTGATTGCAAGGGGAAGAAAGAAGCTACGGATGTTCAATGATATAATTACAGGAAGATGGGACATTATTCAAATGAATGTCATAATAATAATGGGAACTTACCTCAAAAAAGTCCAATGGATCAAATCCAAGCTTATGCTATAACTACTGCTGAGGTAGAAGCTCCGAATGATGTGGTGGCAGGTAATTTAATGGTTTCTTCAAGTTTAACAAATGCTTTATTTGATTGTAGATCATCACATTTTTGAATATATTCCTAGTTTTCTAAGATAATTAGATATTTCCAATTTTATTTAACAAGGGAGTTGTTAGTTAAAACTCTTTAGGGAAGTATCATCGCCACAATGTTTGGTGAATCCATTTCCATTAGAGCATATAAATGTTCTTTATCTGCTGATCTCATCGTCATACCCATGATTGAATTTGATATAATCCTCGGTATGGATTTTCTTTCGGACCATGATGCGAAGATTTATTGTAAGTAGAATGAGGTTATAATTGTTGATAATGATGATTAAGAACACCTTATCTTTTGAGCAGAAGCGTCACCACCAAATTCTTATCTAGATCCACCCCTAGTAGCTTAACTAAAATCAATAATTGCGGAGGAAGTGAATAATATAACTTTGGTTGTGGAGAAGCATGTTCAAATAGAGGATGTACCTTTTTTGAAAGAATATGTTGACATGTTTCTAGAAGATTTACTTGGACATCCTCCAGAACTACAAATTGAGTTTTCCATTGATTTAATTACTTGATCAAGGCCCATATCGAAGACCCCTTATAGAATGGAAACTGTGGAATTAGTAATACTGAAGAATTAACAAGAGGAATTGATTAATAATGTATTTATTCTCCCTAGTGTTTCTCTCTGGGGAGCCCATGTCCTTATTGTTAACAAGAAAGATGGATATACGTGGTTGTGCATCGACTACAGGGAGATCAATGATATAAAAATAAAGAACAAGTTTCCCCAACCTCGCATTGATAATTTATTTGACCAACTTCATAGAGCTCAATAATTTTAAAAAATTGTCTTTCGATCTGGATACCATCAGTTGTGCGTGAAGAAGGAAGACATTCGAAAGACATCATTTTGAACCAGGTACGTGCATTATGAGTTTACAGTAATTCCTTTTGGATTGACTAATGCACCCCTTGTCTTCATTGATCTAATGAATAGAGTATTCAAGGATTATTTTGATTAATTTTTAGTTGTATCTTTTGATTATATATTGGTATACTCCAAAAGCTACGAAGATCATGAAAATAACTTGTGCATTAACTTGAAGACTCTGAGAAGACATGAATTATATGGGATGTTTAGCAAGTGTGAATTCTGGATTCATGAGATTTCTTTTCTTGGCCATATTGTCTCTAATGATGGAATCTTAGTTGATCCTTCAAAGACCAAGGCAATCCAAGAATGGCCAGCACCTATATGTATAACTAAGTTACAGAGTTTTATTGGGTTAGCAGGTTAATATCGACATTTCATCCAGAATTTTTTCCAGTTGGCTAACCCATTAACAAAGCTCACACTAAAAGGGGTTGAATTTGTTTGGATAAAAAATTGTGAATAATGTTTTGAAGAACTGAATATAATATTAGTCAATGCTCCTATAATGAATCTACAATTGGGGAAAGATCAGTTTTTTATTAATAGTGATACTTCAAATAAAGGAATTGGTTGTTTCATTATGCCGAATGATATGGTTATTGTCTATGCATCACAACAGCATAAAATTCATGAGAAAAACTATCCTAATAATTATCTTGAGTTAGTAGTTGTAATCATTTCATTGATGATATGGAGACACTATCTTTATGGTAAAAAATGTGAGATTTATACTGATCATAAGAGTTTGAAGTATATTTTCTCACAGAAAGAACTCAACCTGAGACAAAAGAGATGGATTGAAATACTTAAGGATTATGATTGCATGATACACTACAACATGGGGAAGGCAAATAAGATGGCTGATGCTTTGAGTAGAAAGGATCATGGAGTTTTGAATAAGATGATAGTTCAAAGGGATCCTATTTTCAAGGATATATTGAAGATGGATATGGAAAATTCCATGGAAGGTGAAACATCAATACTTTTTAAAATGGCTTCCAAACCATATTTACTAGAAATGATAATGTTTTATCATATCGATAATGAAAAATTTCAAAAGAATATTAATGCTGTGAATGATGGGAGATTGAGTGACTGTGTGTATAAGGATGGAATTTTGAAATTTGGGAAGAGTCTTTTTGTTCTTGTTATACCTGATCTAAAAAGAGAATTGTAGGATGATGCTCATGTTCCAATTTCTCTATACACTATAGGAGCACCAAAGTGTATAGAGATTTGAAAGAACATTTTTGGTGGGACAACATGAAGATTGAGATTTCTGATTTTGTGTCAAGATGTATGGTTTGTCAACAAGTGAAATCTGGAACGCAACAGCATGGAGGAGTCATGAAGCCTCTTCCCATACCTAAGTGGAAATGGGATAATATTACGATGGACTTTTTTGTGGGACTACAAAAGACTCCTAGAAGGAACGAGGCAATATGGGTCATTGTTTATCTTCTTACCATTTCAGCACATTTTAATTCTATAAGAGATGATTTACCACTTGAAAGTCTAGAATGAATTTATATTAATGAAGTTGTTAGACATCATTGAGTGACTATATCGATTGTTTCTGATCATGATCCACGTTTTACATTAAGATTATGGAAAACTCTTCAAAAATCCTTAGATACTGAACTTTCTTTGAGCACTGCATACCACCCCAAACCTATGGAAATTCATAACAACGAATTAAAACCCTAGAAGACATGTTGAGATCATGATCACATCACTTTGAAGGTATGTCGGATCAATATTTACCTCTAGTAGAATTTTCCTATAACAATAACTTATATTAAAGTATTCAGATGGAACCATATGAAGCATTATACAGAAAGAGATGTCGCACACCAACCTATTGGGATGATGGTGGTGAATGAAAACTAGTAGGTGCAGAAATGGTGGAGGAATCAATGGAAAAGGTGAAGGTAATCCAAAACCACATCAAAGCACCTCAAAGTAGGAAGAAGAGCTATGTTGATAACCAAATGAAATATTGGGAATTTCAGGTAGGAGATCATGTTTTCGTGATGGTATCTCCATGGAAGGGTTTTATACATTTCGGTAAGAAGAGAAAATTGAGTTCTAGGTACATTAGAACTTTCAAAATTCTAGAACGAATTGGGGTTGTAGCTTACCGTTTGGAAATTCTCCTAAATCTCTCCAAAGGTCACGATGTGTTCAATCGTATCACTGTTGAGAAAATACTTCCCTGACCTAATGCATGTACTCACCTATTGGGAATTAGAACTGGAACTCGATTTAACTTATTGTGAAGATCCTTTCAAGGGTCTTGATACAAGAGAACAAGTATATAGAAACCTAACAACTTGTCTCGTAAAAGTTCTATGGAGAGACCATAAAATGGAAGAGGCAACGCGGGAACCTGAGGAACTTATGATGAAGTAACACTTGTGTCTTTTTATGCAGTAATACTCTTGAAATTTCAACGAAGAATTTTTTTTAATGAGGGAATAATGTAACACCCCATGCTTCCACGATATGTTTCCCTTTGAATAATTCAATAGCTTGCATTGTACGCAACTTCGAAATTGCAACACATCACAAACAATCAAACTAGCCGTTATGAATAGTAATACCCACTTTTTCATATTCTATAAATTTTATCATTCAAATTGGACTTCATTTTTGGATTCAGAATATCGAAATTAGCTTAGGGTGAATTTTTGGTATTTTCTGAAAACTTTCAATTTTTGATGAATAGTTAAAAACACCGAGTTGTAGTTTAAAACCAAATTTTTATTTAAATAATTATTTATTTTATTTAAATTTATTTTTGTTCAAAATAGACACATAATAACTATATAAGTTCAATTTAATTCATTGGAGTCAATTTATAATAATGTTATATTTATAAAAATTTTATAGAACTTTTCACCGTCTTTTATCCACCTCCTAAGAGAATTTGCAAATTCACATAAAACGTAATTTTACCACTTCTGTGAGTGGAATTTTGAAAATTTTAGAGACACAATTATTATCAATGAGTAAAATGTGATTCAATAAGATAAAAATAATTTTTTGGGAATAGTATCTTTTTAATTTTATTTACCATGGTTAGAAGTAAATTGGGTAATTAACGGTAAAAATAACATTATTATTACCCTAAAACATGTCATAATTCTATTGGATAAGTATAGTTAGACAAAAACAGACTTAGGAATAATATATGAACTGTTTTGGTCCATTTGGATTAGATTAAGATATTTATTATTATTTAATTCAAAGTAGAGTTAAAAGTGTTTAAATCAATGTTTAATAAATAAAACATTATTAATATAGGGTTACAAATAAGATAAATTAGACTATAAATATTCATTAAAAATATAAAAATATTTCCTACATAGTGGTATTTTATTTATATTTTTTAGACATTAAATAATTTAATTTATTTATGACACAATGATGATGTAGTAATTACCTAATTAATGAAATATTAAAATAATTGATATTATAAATATACATATAAATTTAATTTGAGACTAATTATGAATTATACTAATTTTCTAAGTTAATATGACATATTAGGGTTGGTTAGATGTATTGTTTTCTATGTTATAACGCTGTTATGAATTTAGAAAAAACAAAATACCAAATAGTGTCAAAATTGACATAAAATATTATTTTAAAAACAAATATTGTATTATTAACTGATATTCTATTCCTAAAAATCTAAGGTTCATCCAAAAGACATATATAATAATATGTGCATCTATAATGAACCATTTGGGGTTCTTCTGGAAGTATATAGAAAGTTCATTAACCATATAATATAAAAATACAAAGTGACATGGTAAATTTCAAACTATTTAACTAAGAGTTAAATCTAAAAGATAATGTTCATATAGTGACTCAAACCTGTCTAAAACCTACTGGTTGAGTGGTTTTCAAACCATCACCTATTTATCCTTTATATAATCAATTTTTATCCATTATAAACCGAAAATGATTTTATTATAAAATAATATTTCTTGCTTTTCCTAAGGTTCCCCTCACCCATCTTATAAAAGGGAACTCCCCCTTCTCTATAATTAACACCTTAAAAGCCATTTGGATCGGCCAAAATCTACCCAAATACCCTCTAAAATATCCTCTATTCATCCTAGAGTCCTTTCTTTGGTCAGAAATCCATCCTAATGAGTCCTTTTGATCAAATCAAAAGGAAGAACCCGAAGAAGAGTTAAATATCTCCGCACCTCTTTCAAGTTCCTTTCTTCTTCCACTTTTTTTCTTTCTTGTTTCATTTATAAAATAATAACGCCAGTATCTTTTATATACCATTATGTTATTATAAATATGGTACAACCATATTCATTATTCTATCCATCATTTGAAATACATGTTACCATACATGTGTACGTACGACTTACTGTCTCCACGTCATAGTGTAATTGTTATTCAATACATTATTATCTGGATGGGTATAATAATGATGTGTAATTGGTGTAAATAAAAAATATAACATGATATTTATTCTTTATATTTGATATAAAATCCAATTATATATTATTTTAATATCCAAAGAGTGATATTTTTTCTCGTGTGTACGTACGGATTACCGTCTACACAAACGCGATTAGATTCATTCCCTATCGTATCCATTCAAGACTAATTTTTATTATATAATTAAAAAGAATGTTTAAAACATAATACCATTCTGAATATGAATAATATAAATCTTATCCATAACAAAAATTACTTACGTAACAAAACATATAAAGGAAAATGAATCAGTTAACTCCTGAAACAACGATAGTACTAAAATATTATTAAAAAAGAAATATTAAAATATCATATATGATATCATATTAATGTGTATTATTATTGAATAATTTAATAACAATTATTTCACCATTATATAGGATTTTCCCCTACCCTAGACCAAGGAAAAGTACAAGGTAAGGGTTTATTTCACATTCTCTTCATTATCCGAGGATGTTTGTACATAAATATCTACTAGGACCTCTTTATCATCCACATCCATGTTTCTTAAAAATGTATTTCAAAAAATTATTACTATTTTATAGACTATGGGTTAAATTAATTTATACTTTTTTTTGACTTTTTATAAGATGTTTATAAAATAATCTTTTCATCATTTTCCAAACAAGGTCCTTTTTAACAATTTCGTCAAAATTAATATAAGAATTTCTTTTTTTAACTTATACGGCGAGTGCGGTTATTTTCCACTATTATAAAATCATTGAAGCTTCCCTTATAATCTTATCGGAATATTTTCAAAGTAAATGTTTTATTTTATAATTATGTGACTTTTATGTGATTTTAAAAAAAGAAATATTTCTCTCAAATAGTTTTGATTTCATCTATGTCAACATCTTTTGATGGATTTTAAGCTTAGTTGAAGATGATTTATTATGATACAAAACTTCCATATTGTATTGTTGGTTTTTTGATATGTTTTTCTGTGGATGTTTTATTTTTATACCATTCATGGTTTATGGATAATGCATTGACATTTCGTATTCTATTTTTAATACGAATGTTTATGCTATGTTTAAACCTGTTCATATGAGGAATGCATTTTACTTAGTAATTGATGGGTGGAGCCCATTATAGATCATCGATGCATCGGTAGGTCTCATGAGAAAAACTAGTGTCTTGGAACAAGGCCTTGACTAAATTTTATTTGTAGTCTTGGTACAAGCCCTTGACTATGTGGTTATGATTGTCTGGCATTATGCATCCCATCATTATGAAAGTAGTTATTGATATTTTATTTGATTATTTGACTAGTAGAATATACATGTGAATATGTAAATGTCATTATTTTATTTTATTTTTTCCATGTTATGTTGAAGTTCAAGATTAAAAGGCTTTGTTTAGTTATACATTGCCTTAAATGTTTATTCTTATTTATAAATATTTCCGCTATATTGTTATCCTTATTGAGAATCTGAGGTCACACCTTTCTATGTTTTTTTTCAGGATGTCAAGAAGTATTTTATAACTGACCTGTAGGGATTGTCTGAGGAGTTATGAGTGTGGACTATGGAGACTGTTGTTGTAGTTTTTCACTTTATCATGTAATTTATGACTATTGAATGTATCAAGAGTTTACAAGGATACTAAACTACTCGGTCTTTCGATAATTGATTTTTTGGGATCATGAAAATGTTATGTAATAAAACACTGAATCTGGGTAACCGGGGTCTGGGCGTTACAATTATCTAATATTGTTTCTTTTTTTAAAAATTATTATATAATATTTAACTAGTTAAAAAAATTAAATATTCATCATATGTGTTATGAAACATTATTTAATAATAATAGATGTTATCAAGAATCTCATATATTTTATTTCAATATTGAATTTAATTTATCTATGATTTTTCTGAATAACCGGTTTCAAGACAGCTTTAGCTCTACTCCCCATTGCCTATAGACTTATACCACTTGTATATGTTGAATCATTATTATAAAACTCTGTGTTTTTGTTTCCCAACATCCACGAACAATATTATACCAATAAGCCTCTTTCATTTTCATTTTGAAGCAATATATTGAAATTGTGTAGCTTGCAGTTTTTGGGTAGGATATCTCACTTTATAAGATTCATCTGGGGAATATTTTTAGAGTAGTTGCTCAGATAAAAAATTGAATAATTGTTGAGTTTCTTTGCAGTTTTAGTCCTATTTTTTATTATATTTATTCTTTTAACATATACTAGATATTGAAAAAGATTTAGCAAAAAATGAATTTTTCTTTGAGATACATTCATGAATTATAATGTGGTTGAAAAATATGTAAAAAGAATTATGATTTAATTTCCATCTATTTGAGGATTATTATAAGAAAAAATCTTTTTAGATACATTTATGTCTGTATTTATTTTTCTAGTAGCTCGGAAGGATTTAGTTAAATGCACTTCCAGACTTCTAAATTTTACTTAAAGATCTATGTTCTTTTAGTTGAGGTAATATTTCCCTTCTACAAATGATTTAATCTTACCTCCGCAATAAATTTTTGATTCTATATTTTCCTATCATTCAATGTTTCTATCTCTTATGGTGAACTATCAATATGTAAGATCCTTTTTTATTTAACATATAAATATTCATCATTTATATTCATTGTAACTATACGTAGCTTCTCTAATGAATATATTAATTAGGAAAAAACAACATTAAATCTATCCTTCAAACAAACTTTTCTTTTCAATTCATCATTAATAATATAAATTTTATTTATTTCAAAATAAAAATATTTCCCCTATGATTTCACCAGCATTGAGGGAGTTTAAAATTTACAAACCTATCTGACCAGTGCTTATTCAATGACAACAGATTCCTTATAATTATATTATTTGTAATCAAATAATTCCTTAATTAAACCAACTATATAAGGTACTTATTTATAATGATCCTAATTCAAAAAATAATTAGTAAGAGTGTATATTTACTCAACTATATTGATTAATTTATTCCCTTCACATTGTCTATATTTGGTATTATAATAATTAAAATCTTAATAAATTGGATAGAGATAACCCCCAAATATCATACCATTGGACCCTCCACAAGACACAAATGGAATTCCAAATCCCCATGAGATGATGAAAACTACCAAGAGTATCATGATGAAATAGTGGGAATAATTTTCTCTTATGTAAAAAAAATGAAAATACCAAGAATCCAATATGACCGATCAAGATGGTGTCCATCCATACATATAAATAATAAGATAAAAAATAATAATTATAAAATGTCATAATTTGATAAATATACATGAAAAAAATTAAATCAATAAATATATAAGTTAAAAAAATAAAAAATTATGGAATAAAAAATACAATGTACACCAAGAATATTGACCAATAGAATATACAAAAAAATGGATCTATAATTGGTAAAAAAAAACTCAATGTTACCCATGATCACTCACCAACCCAAATCATCCAACCATAGAACCAGTAAAAAACTAAAAAATATAATTGAATAGTAGGAACTAGAGAGAAAACATAAGAACTAAACCCACACCCACACTAGTGTATATACAGGTTGGGATCCAAAAATATCTAGTATGAATTCAACAAAGACACTATATATTTCCTTTCATATAATACTTTAGGAATTTTGTTTTGAATAAAATTTATACAATAGGTTCTCACATCAGAATCATGGGGAATAAATAACATTGTTTCCCCCTTTTCATTCCAAACCAATAATGTAAAATCGATTGGAATAAAAGAGAGGAGAAGTGAGAATAACAACATTATTTATAATTTAAATCATTAAATTAAACAGTTTTATTAAAATTCCATTCAAATTTTAAAAAGAGGACTTTTAAATTAACAATCGATCCTACCATTTCATCATAATTTACTAGAACATTTATCTAGTGTCTTATAATAAATAAATCCACATTTCTTTTTGAAATATAAAATTTTAAAAAATATTAACATATTTTATTATTTAACAAAAATAACACAAAAATATAATAAATAAATATAATAGACACCAATATATCATTTGGGAAACACAAAACATATAACAACCAATACTACATGACAACTAACCAAATCTATCCTAGGGGATAAAAAAAATAATAAATCTAGATGCCCTTAATTATTCTTAGAGAGATTTAAGAATATTATTTAACACATTAGGCTTTAATATAAATGATACTAGACCCGATTCATTGGATTAATCTCTCTAGACCCCCTGAAGAGAAATTGAATAATCACTTCCAGCACCTTTTCCGGTAACTGAGTAAACATTAGACCTAATGAATGCATATATATCATAGAAAACTAAATAAAATATTCCTAATAATATTTAATAACCTAGATATATACCTTCTACATAGCCACATAATTTTCCCATCATATAATTATAAAGAGGTGATAAAATAAAAATAAACCACATTGATTAAAAGTTCATGTAAAACAAATAAAACTAAAAACACATCTAATTACATAGAAATAATATACACTTTTCACATCCATAAATAAGAATAAATATAATGAAAAATATACCACTCCCTTTTGATGTAAAAAATATGTAATAAAAAATTTTATAAAACTATTATCAATAATGACGATAAAAAAAATTAGAATCTATTATTATTAACAGGAAACTTTATCCACATTTAAAATCATTCCCAAAAGGCAATAACTGAAATATATCAATTCCAAGTCCCCATCTGAAATCAACCATTTCCCATTTGATACAACTTTAAATCACCACAATACTAATAATCCATAAAATAATTAAATCTAGGACAATAATCCCATTTTTATTAAACCATCCATTTAATACCAATACTTGTCACCATAAATAAAACTAGGGCCTAACAAAACCTTTAAAACAATTAAATTAGTATTAAATATCAATTCATGAATATTCATACAGATGTGGTATAAGTCAACTCGAAGAAAAGAAAAAAAATCCTTTTGGAATCCATTTCCAACCCTTTACGTGTAAAATATAAAATTATATCTTTTAATGAAATGAATTTTAAATCATCCCTATATTTCATAGTATGAAATATAAAATAGTGATAATAAATCACCTAGCCAAATCGAATAAGAAAAAAAGAACAAATGGTTACCTTCGATGGATAATTTTAAAAAGAGGAAGTATAAAATCTCCACAACTCACACAAATTTAAACTCATACTTTTTGAACATTATAGAACTCTTTAACTGACATAGAAATTTAGTAGAGCTCATAAGAAAGTATAAATTGAGAGGAAATGAGAAAAATAAAGGGAAATAATTAGAAAGAAGAATCTAAAATGAGTGAACTACATGTAATCGATGGATAAGTACCCATGAACTGAGGTAGTATGAATATAGAGATAAAATAAATTATATCTCTAACGATTCGTTAACATGAAATGTGTAGGGGAAGTTGGGAAATCCCAAAAAACCCAATCAGGGAAAATGGAAAATAAAATCTATATCTTGGTAAACCCAAATTCATTGTGAAACCCTAGGTCTTACAATATATAAAACTTAACCTAAAATCCTCTACATGAAAACCTTTTTATTATGGTGTAGTAAACGTCAAAATGTAATACTATGGGTCCTGATCCCTTAGACTCCATGACACATCCATCATCAACCATAGTGTAAGGATCCCAACTGACCATGTTCCATAACCCAAACCATACCATACATTGTAATCATATGATATATCCCTCAACAGAAAACATATACACCCCATGGTGTAGAATTACCCTAGTAGAATTTCATTCCTTCCCGATCCTTACAGAACACCCATAATGAAAAATCCTTATCAATATGGCTTGGAGTCTTTCCATTTATAAAAACTGATAGAGGACTTAGCTTATGCTATACCAAAACCCTATGGGATATGGGGAGGTACATATACTATAACTACATCTTGTATACGGGTCACACTGGTCTTTCTAAAATGCTTCATCGAGAAACCATAAGTCCACAGAAATAGCTAAACACATTTTGGTAACACAAAATTATATAATAAACCAGGAAATAGTGACACATGGTTGTCATTATTCTTCAAACCATTCCAATTAAAATCCTTAATAATTTATTTATCATGTAAAAATGTTAAAATCCACAATGTATGTATTAATACATAAGAGATGGGTGGGATGGTGGAATTATATAAGCTCTTATAAAATTAAACAACTCTCCTACTATCATTCGTCAAAACTATGTTTAATGAATAATCAAGAATTATTAACCCACATCAAGAAAGACCAAAATGAAAACTACAAAACACGAATCTCTATGAAAATGTTGATATGGAATAGGATTCCAATTTATTTATTATTCGCCTAAAATAGTGAAAAATAAAAAAATATTCTATAAATAAGAGTGTAAAACACAAAATCGTGTTTCTACTAACCATTATAAGAAAAAATATGAGATATAAACCAACTACAAATCATTTAAAAGGTAATTAAAATGTTTCAACAATAAATTATTTCAATTAATAATTCAATATGAACAACCGAT
Organism: Viscum album; assembly: GCA_963277665.1. Taxonomy (NCBI): domain Eukaryota; kingdom Viridiplantae; phylum Streptophyta; class Magnoliopsida; order Santalales; family Viscaceae; genus Viscum; species Viscum album. The sequence continues at coordinate 1,782,769,129 of OY728142.1, forward strand.
TACAAACATAAAATAATGTGAAATGATAGGGTTTTGGCCTCATGTCATGAAACAACAACTAAAGGTAATTCTGAGACAAACTCATGGAACAATGAATCCTATAAATCCTAAGAGGAAATCCAAAAATAATTCCACTGATGATCTAACTATTAACTAACTACTCATACTTATTATCCTAATCACACATCCAATACAAGGCTATTCTTAATCTATTAAATGAACCTCATCCAATTTTCGACACTGTAGAAAATGAAAAGGAGAATAATAAACAGTTGAGGCATGTACATCCCAAGGCAATCACCACTCAAACAAGTGTAATCAAAAGGTATCCCACTGGATAGAACTAATGAAGGCCACTTTAAAACCTCAACCACTATATGATCCTCATGAAACAAAATCCAAAATTTTTTCATCATCCAAATAAATATCATATTCTAATATTTTTCACCAAAAACATTAAATAAACAAGTAATGGTGATCAAAATAAAAATCTCATGTAAATTACTAGAACTCAAAACCACCAGGTAATAAAATGCATAGATTAATATTTTATAATAGAAAACATATCATTGTTATAATAAAATACCTCATTAAAATAACCAATAAAAATTTTTACAAGCCTTCACCACTATCCCACAAAAATATGAGGCTGAAGAACTCATTGCATTCTTCAACCCTATGGTCTTTGAAAAATTTCACTGAATAAAACAATTCTTGAATAAATAGTCAATATTTACTGGTTCATGATATTATATAACAATGACATATTGAACTCCATTTATAGCAGTAAAAGTCACAAATTCTACAAGGGGCATAGCCTTGCAATGAGAGTATTAATAGTTAGGGTCATCCCCAGATGAAAAAAATTATTCCTTTCATTATGAACTTTTTAGGAAAAGTATTATAAACAAAAAAACACGAATTTTTCCCATTGATGTTACATAGAATAAATTAATCATTCCCAAGATGATAAGGAATATATTCTAATGTCACATATTATTAGTAAAAATACATTCCACATTATTTTATTTTTATAATGAATAAATTTTTTAAAAAACCAATGCATTCCATAATAAATTAAAATTTGATTTCATGTAACACAAAATTCCTTTAAATAACTAATCTATTGAGATAATTTCACATTATTTAAGAATACCAATTAAATATTTGGTAATTTCAAAATATTTAACCTACATTTAAAAACAACTAAAACTATTTAAAATAGGAAAGATACTCAACCATCATAGTGATCATATATATTTCAAAAGGTTTCCTTAAAGATAGGATTTATATTTTAATACACTAAACCTTTTACAATATTTAAAATATTCCATTATCTTCATTTCAAAACTAAACAAACTAGAAAGTACAATCGATGAGTGTGAAGATTTATTGCAAGAAAACCCCTTAAACTAGAAGTTCTCCATAACAATACTCACTTTAGGATTTTTTTTATTCAGTGAATGATTTAACCATACCCTCATCTAAGGCTCCCCCATGTCGAAAAAAAATATTTATTCTTCCTTTTTTGGTGTTCCTATGATTTCAACATGAATTCTGAATACCTAATAATGAAAATATGTGTTAGTTTTATTGAAACTCTCCTCCCATTTAAAAACCCTTTGATAATTTTCATGTTAGGGAACTTGATTGGAAGACATATATGTTTAGATAGTAGAACTATTGCTATTTTGTTTCCAATCAAATTTTTGATGACAGGGGTGCTTTAATAATTTTAGTTGATTTCATTTAGATTGTTTTTGTTAATGATTTATGATACCATTTTTTTGTTTTAAATGTGGGAGGTTATTTTCAACGTATGAAAGAGATGGGGTCACATATTGTTATTATATAGATGAATGATTACGGTCAGCCACCAGATGATGAATGAAATTTTGAAGTCAGGTCATAGTGATAGGGACTTGGAATCCATGTATGATGGTCCAAAGGAGAATGCCAAATTAAACGGTTTGTGGGAACAAATAACCTTAAATTCATAGACTTCTTCATTATGGGTGGTGATTGACTAGTTGGATGGAGAATTAAAATATTCTCTCTACTTGAAAAAGGCACTCCCTTCAAACCTTGATATAAAGGTTGTGGATGTCTATTGTATATTACAACATGATTTTTTTAACACAATTCGGAGGTGAAATCCCCATTCGGGTTATAATTCAATTTAAGTGGTGTGTACAATAAGGTGGTTTGATCAAAAAATTAATTCAACAAAGGATGCATCATATGTGAATGAAACATGTTTAGGAAATATAATTATTATAATAGAGAGATCATAAGAGAAATATATATTGGGAAATGGTTAAGAACCTAGTTATGCAGTGGTGTCTCATACGACAAGGGAGGGTAGTCAAACATGCTGCATGGTTCAAGAGATGTCGGCTACATGCAGTGGTATTCCGATCACTTCATTTCAATGAAGGTACTTTCCATATTTTATGTTTGAAAATCATATTAAGGTTCGATCAGAAAATGGCTAGTTTAAGAACATAAATCATCTCAGACATATAAAACTAATGAAGGTATGTGATTTCCTGAAACAATGTTTAGATATAATAATTATTTTAAATTTTTAGGAGTCATTGTAGAAGAACTTCATGGTGTATGGATATATAGTCTGAGGAGGAGGAAGGGTAAGAGATATTATTAGAATTTGGGGAGATATATCCCAATTAAATGAAGAAAAATTTAATGCCCGAGCAGAATATTACTACATACCCCAACCAATGGAGACAATATCATCCAAAAATATGAAGTTCATGGTTATGGAATGTTATACTAATTCTAATTAAAATAATTTTAATATTTCTGGTGATTCAATCGATTTGGAGAAGGAAAGAGGTTTTATTGGCGCATGAAAATTGAGATAGGAAGTCTCAATTTTTTTTGAACACTCTTCCTGTGTGGTCATCACTAATCTGGATAAGGCTACCAATAATGGGGATATATGGGAAATTATCATTCAATATGAAAATTAAATGTTGGAGGAGTCACTCCCAATTAATTCCTCAAGAGAGGATGATGATAATTTGTTTGAGAGACTGTTACCTATAGAAACTAATAAGTTGAAGGTTATTTTGATCAAAAATAAATATCATATTTTGGAAAGAGGATTCAATTCCAGAAATATAAATACAGTGGTGTAAATTCAAACATGGATAAATATGGCTTATTGGTTTGAAGACACCTAATAGGATTATCTATATATAAAGGTAAATGGAATTTATTTGAATGTATATAGGAATAATTATTCTAATATGATTAAATCATCTTTAATGGTTATTCAATCTCTTACAGTACTTGATATTTTGTATTTTTTATTTTTATTGGTTATCAAATTTTCATCAATGAGTATACAAAAATAAAAACAATGTTTTTAGTCTAAATATAATGTTTAACCATTCATGACTACTCCATAGAGTATGATAGACTATCGACCATTCCTGAAAGGGACTCTAAATTGGTTAAAAAATCTTACAGCCAACTTATTACATAGTTTTCATTCCATGTTACTAAATTTTTCTGTAATGATTCTTCCACCTATATTACAAAAACCAAACCAAAACCATAGGGAAAAAAACCAAAAAAATGATGGTCAAAATACTACCATCATAATACATAATCCAATAATGAATTAAAAAGAAACACAAATCCCATTATCCAATATCAACTCAGTCATCATCATGAAAGGTATTGATCAGGAACCTACTTATTACCAATGTCTTGAGTCCCCATGGAAATCATACTCTCTATTTTACCATGGAACTCTAAAATAATAAGATGAAAAGTCAAGATCCAATCCATTTTGATAAAAACCTAGGATTTGATACATTTTGTAAAAAACTGTCCCATACTACCACCAAACTGGTACCCAACCCAAACATCCTCAAGAAACGAAGGTTTTTTCCTATCCCTACATATTAGATTAAAGAACTATGGGTTCAATGTACACTAGTGGATTGAACTTAAGAATTTTATTAAAAAAATATATACCAATATATTCTACAGAGTATCTAGAATGAACTATCTTGATGGTGGACATAAATACATAAAAAACATGTATATAAAAAAATAAATCCAATCATAAAATAATAAGATAAAATTTATTGAAAACATATAACTAAATTATTAATCATGGTACAAATAAATCAAATATAATGAAGGGGTTTTTTTTAGTACATCAGTATGGATTAAAGTAAACATCATGAAAAAACTAAAATTGAACAAAGAAACATCAACAAAAACAACTAGGTTACCCTCAATCATTCAAAACACCAAATACTCTAACCAAAAACCTATTAAACTACCAGTGAATAATTTTTAATACTATGAACCCGAGATAAAATATAAGAACAACACACACAATCATTATAGTGTTTGTTTAGGGTTTGAACCATACATGACTAATATAACTTCACCAATTATGTTATGTAGTTAATTTGATGTTATATTTTATAAAGTTTAGGTTGGAAATAATTTATAAAAAAAAAATTTCACATGAGAAGAATAATGAAACTATATGTCACAATTTACCCCTTTTTATTTAAAAAAACTCTTTTTTAATAAGGCGAGGTTGATCAATCCTAAAACCATAATTTCCATGTTTATATTTTTATTCAAATATTTCCATTAACACCACATTAATACTATGAAAAGAGGAATTTTAAATTCATATGACAACCGAAAATTTCCTCCTCTTTTTGAAAAACATTACACAAATGCCTTGTTAATAAAGAGTCACATTTATTTTTTAAAACCATTGTTTCCAAACTGTTTTAATCAATTTTCAATATGTTGTAAAATACCATTGAAATATATGGAATAAATATAATTATAACCTATATATAAGTCAAAAAATATAAAATTTCAAACAAAAAAACTAGGGTCCCTTGTAACAAAATCAAAAATATGGGATATAAACAAGGTATATCTTGTGATACAATTGCTTTTCCTCATAAAAATCAACATATCACTAGAAAATTATTATGCATTAACAAGAATGATATTGGACATGGTTCATCAAATCATTCTCCCTAGTGTCCCCTTATGATAAACCAAAATATCTATCATCACAACTATTATGTTTTCTATGTATAAAATAAACCCATATGTGTAGATTTTGTATAATACATTTAAGAACTCCTCAACCCCTATTTTGAAAATTCTATGGTGGGTATCATTTAGGGATGTATAAAGAGATTCGTTGAAAATTTTGAAGGATATTTGTTGTGCATGATTGGATAACAATTATCCGCAATAGTATAATCAACTAGTGTGAATTTTATAAACAAGAAAAGTGGGGGTTTACATGGTTTGCACGTCGTTTAACAAACCGTGCACCCAAATAGTAGAAACCAAGTACCCCTTTATTGGGTTTCATGGTTAGTTCACATGAGATGATAAACTGTGGGACTCTTCCATACAAACCCTGTGAGCGGTGATTTATATTTGTGAAAAATTAAAAAAATATTTCTTAACCACCATATAACCTCCCCATAAACACTAACTCTGGTTATTATGAATGACTATGTCTTAGGAGTTACAATTACCTATTTTTTATCCTCCAAACCCCTTATTATGTGGATTGATGTAAGGAAAATGGTGTTATATTCCTCCATGGTTATTTTTTTCTTCAATTCCTTCCCTCCCTCTCTCATCTTCTCTCTTCCTTAGGGTTTGTTAGATCTTCATGTTATTGATAGATCAAAACATTATTATATTATAACTTGAATCTATGATTGATTACCTTATCTCTTTTTCATAAGTTTATCATTGACTTATCCAATTGCGGGTGTTGTGATACAAGGTCCTATAATCTAAGGTAGGTGGTTTAGTATAATCTAGTATATATTAATTTAACCTAGAATTGATTTATTGTTTTGGATTGTTTGAAATTAAATTGTACAGACCTAATTCATTGGTAATTGAGATAAGAAACTGAATTGGAATGGAATTTTGGGAAACCCCCCAATTATAATGGATTTGGAGACTATGGTGTGATTTAGAAATTGGTTAAAATTGTGAAATAGATTTGAAATTTGTATTTTTGAAAAAAGATTAATTTTTTTGATAATAAACCACTATTGTTTTTATCCTGAAAATGGCATGAATTTATTCTAAACCCATTTTTGTTTTTAAATTGAAATTGTTATATTGGAATTAAAAATGGGAATTATGTTTTAAATGGGTTTAAAATAATTTCCCAATTTATGATGGTTTATTAGTGAACATGCAAGCCTATATAGTTAGTGAATTATATGGAAAGAATAGTCGTTGGTGGGAATGACCTATAAATAAATTACTTCTTTACAACTCAAAAAAAAACATACATCATCATATCTTATCTTCATTAGGTTGTTGATGAGTCCACTTTAACAAGTGTCTGATGGATGTGTGTAAATATTTATTTTATTATTGTATGAGGGTGTCAGAAACCCATATCCTAGAACAATCGAACAAAAGTGTATATTAACCTGTTGCTTTATGTTATACATTAATCATGAATTTATATAAAATTTTATATATAAAATTATTATTAATCCATTGTTTGAAATATTTCCATCAATTGATACAAACATTTTGTATTTATTTAAATTCTCTATTGTAATTCCAAGCATATTTTTTTAAAATTGAATGATTTGGTATTTTCATTTATTGATGAATCTTATTATTGAACACTTAGTGAGACCCTACTTGGTTTTAGCTCACACCCTACCATTTCGTTTGAGTGTTTGTATATTTCTGTCTTTTATGTTAAAGTAAGGGGAAATAAAATCTTCGATGTGGTGGCTATTAAAATTATGGTCTTGAAGTGTTGTGTCTATCGGGACTTGGGTTGTTTATGTTGATGTTTTTGATACTGTGGGGTTGTAATTTATGTTTATATACTTGTTTGACTTATTGTAATATTATCCCTATGGAGTTTTCATTTCATCATAAAATATTTTATATATTTATTCCGCTATTTATATGGAAAAATAATTCATGTTTCATATTTTACGATGCCCGCTCCTTGTCACAAAACATTGGGGACTCGGAGCTCCCATTAGGCCATGTAATTATAGGATCTGTTGTCAAGGTACCAGGGTATCTGGGATAGTTCATGAAACTATGAGAGTGTAAATTTATAAATTCACCAAATACCCTACACACACTAAGCTTGCATAATATACATATATACATTATACATAAAATGATGTTCTCATGATTTCAATAAGAGGATTTTACTAAATAAATCATATAGATAAAAATTTCAAGAAAATAAAATAAACATCATCTAATCTTCAACACCCTCCCATAAAACATCACATTTTTACATACATGAAACATAATTAACAAAAAATAATATATAATATCCCCCTTTGGGAAACAATCCAAAAAATGACATATGGAAAACAATAAGGATCAACACAATTTAAAATGAACCCTTTTTAACACTTTTATATATGATCCTTTGGAAACATGTTTAGAATACCACACCACATTATCAATCATTTTAAATATTACCTGAAAAAATTCTGACATTAAATTATTCCATGGACCCCCCCCCCCCATTTCCATTGTATATTAGATTTAAAGAACCACAAGAAGAATAATTATTGAAATAATTAAATATGTACCAAAAATTATTTTTAATAAACCATACCTTTGAACAACAATAATTTCCTTTGAATGTAAACCCAGCGTCAAACACTTATTTTAAACAAGATAATTCTTTTTAAAATTACATTCAAGAATTTTTATAAACACATGGAATGTGATAATTACATGATAAGTTTGAAATCCTTTTCAAAATCATTTTTAACCCCACATGGGTATCATTTAAAATAATAACTTATAAAAAATTAATTTTAAAAAATCTATGCATTTCATAACATATAATATAAAGGAACACTATAAAAATAACTACCTCATTCCATGTAAAACAAGCCACATCTCATTTTCATCAATGAATAATTCATAAAGGATTAAGAAAAAACTATTCAAAACCCCTCAACATAACAAATTTTAGGATTTAAACATTACAAAACAATGAATCAACCATAAAAAAATTAGGTTTCATTAGAGGATGGAAGATTTCTGTGAATGGATATAGGAAAGAGTGGATAAGAATAATTGAGAAATTTACCGTGATAGACATGTTGAAAAAATATCAAATGAACTATAATATAGGGGAGTAGAAGAAGGGTGATATATAATCTTGTAGGATATTTCCCTAGGTCATTTTACGTGAGGGAGAGAGGCATAAGAGGAATATTACCATAAAAAACATGGGAAACAAGATAAATACCAAAATTTAATACTTAGGTAGTACACCATAATAAAGTAACAAAAGGTCATATAGTAGGGCACATATGACCTAACACACATAAGTAATCATCCTCTATCTTGCATAGTTGGAAATAATAAAGTGGATGAATTTAGGGTCCTTATATTAATGAATTCAAAGAGGAATTTTCATAACTAACCATGATTGTTATGTGGTCACAAACCAACTCCACAATCACCTAACCCAGACATAACTAGAAAAAGTAGACACCTATTGGTGTTGCCTTACCCTTATGGTGTGAAATATCTCCCTGACTCACACACACCACCATACATAGAACTTATAACATCCATGTTTTTATGAAATATATTCTTTCAAATAAATTAATTCTTTTGATAGCATTCATTACTTGAAACACTAATTTAATTATTCACTACATAGAACATTGATTTATATTGAATTAACCACAACATTAGGTTTTAAAAAAATCATAATATATTATTAATAATGTTTTTTAAATGTGGAATTTATAACCGATCCATTAAAATTCGTGGTATTTATATAAAATATAATTTTTAAATATGAATTATAGTAGTTCCATATAATGTAAACAGACATCAAAAGCTACTAACTTTTCGGTAAAATATTTATATGATTCCCATGATAAAAAAAATTAATTGGATAAAATAAAAATTATTTTTTAAATCCTCATGTAAAAATTGTATATTGGTGCTTTTCTGGGATTTCAAAATAAAATATTTATTTTTTAATGAATAGTGAAAAATATTGAATTTAAATTGAAAACATCAATTTTGTGTAGTTTATTTAAAAATATAAATTGTATTTCAAATTATATTTAAATTAAAATTAGTTCAATTATAAATCCAATAATCTAATTTAGGTCATTGGAATCAATTTCATGTTGAATTTTGATATAAAAACATTGTAAACATTCCAATATTTTCTGTTTAACACCCCCACTTTCCTTTTGAGTTTGTGGGATTATTTTGTAAATTAAAAATATTTAATTATGTGAGTAGAGTTTTTAAAATTGGATTCCATATTTATAGTTAGTGTAATATATATTATCTGACATTTCTAAAATAATTTGTTTCCCAAGTGAATTATAAAAATAGTAAAAATTATTAATTATTTTTAATGTAAAATTTAGTTTATTGGGGGTTCAAATAAAATTATTTGTGATATAAATTACCCAAAACATGGTCAAAACCATTTAGAGGGAAATATTTACATATTATTAATTTTATTATTAATAATTTTCAATTTTGGAATGTTTTTACTTAAAAGAAATGTTGGTGAAATTCTCCATTTTAAAAAATTTTCATGCATACAACTCACCTCACGTATAAAAGGCCACAACTATACACTATTAATAACAACATAAAACCATTTTAGTTAAGGTTATACATACCCAAATAACTTCAAAATATCCTAACTGTTATACTAGAATCCATATTGTGGATAGAAAACCATCAAAGGAAGGCTTTTGTTGAAAACCTAAAGAGAATACCCCAAGAAGAGGTAATGTTCATCAACAATTATTTATGTTTTATTTCATAATAATCCTCTTTAAAATAATATTATATCATGATTATATTATAAAATTATTATATTAACTATAATTATATATTTTATTGAAAGTCAATTACCTAAAATCGTCTCAACATCCATCAAATAGGTTACAAATTGTCATTTGTGTGTACGAGAACATGAGCCATAGCCTGGTTATTAAGGACTATGTAAGTGAATCCAAAAGTCTAGGGATCAAATCCAGGTGGAGGTAGAATTTCCGGTACTGTGGCAGGCACTGTAACATTACTGTAGCTAGCACTGTAGTAGTACAGTAGCGGGAACTGTAGTAGGTAGTATTTGGCACTATAGTAGCCGGGAATATTCCTTTTTTTGGGCCTTTAGGCCACCGATTTGGTCCCTGAGTCCTGTGAGGCCTTTGAGACACCGAGTCCTTCGGGTCAGTAAGGCCTTTGGACCACTTCAAGGATTTTGGGAAACTTTATCTATAGATCCAAACCAGACAACCTACAAGGAACAAGCTCTACAAGGAGGATGAGTAAGGATCCTTCACCACAGAAGAGGCTAAAAAGATTTCAAGATTGAAAGGGTATGGCACCTGCCATCGGGACAAGCCTGTGTATGCATGGGAATTCCTAGCCAAATAGTCATGCGTAGGTGGAGAGCTGATTCCACAATGAAGATGCTGGGGAGGAGCAGTTCCATGTAGTTTTTCTGGGTTGTATGTAATGTTTGAAGCCTATGGGCAATGAATTTCTCTAAGGCCTGCGATCCATGTAATAATTATTCCTACGGGATTTGTAGGGGTTCCACCTCACCCCTTGAAATGTGTATTATCAAAATCAATAAAAATTAAAGGGCTTTGGGCCATTGGATGGATGGATGGATGTGTACGACAAAGTACCACCTCATGACCTGATGTCATTATTATTTCCATTAAAACATATCATTGATAGAAAGAATGATTTATTTATTATTTAGAATTTATATTTATAATATTATAATACTTAGAAAAATTATTATATTAAACCTAACATCGCACATTACATTTTGGGGGAATACGATAGCGTCGCTCATGTGTGTCGTGGACTTCCACCAAACGAAGGGATGCGATTCATTAATGCATTAAGAGTAAATAAGGATAAATTTAATTAAAATATGTGACATATATAACATTAAATTTATTATAGAATGATAATAAATTATTTAAAATTCTTAAATTCAATCTGAAATGTAAATAGAAACAATGTTCATGCACACACACGACCTACCGTCTCCATGAATGGTGTACGTCATTTTATATCACTAAATTTTATTAATTACTTAAAATATGTATATGCTGAATATATATGATATTTATATCATTGTTAATATTCTTTAGTAGATTAATCCATGTCCCAAATAATAGTACCAAAAATAAAAAATCATAACATATATGAAAAACAAGATTTATTACTCGAAACATGACTTAACATTAAAATGATAACGAATAGGTCATAATAAGTTATAAGAAACTCGTATATGGATTTATATATGTAAATATTTTTATATTATATAAGTCTAACAAACATATATTTATTATACCAAGGGTTTGAACATGTACAATTGAATCCAAGACTTCAGGTAATTGATTTTTGTCTCAATTTTCCTTCTTTGAGATGTACACTATGTTATGCACTTATATTCGTCCACATAGTGTATATAATTCACCTTTTATAGGAAATATCAAGAATTTACTTTTACTCATGATATTTTATATTCCATATTACTTTACACCATTAAGGGTATAATGATTAAAATTTAAAAATGTGCTAATGATTATATATTATAATCTCAATTTTTATCAGGATTATTTGTGATTATGTTTTCAATGATAAAATATTATGGTCCATATCATAATAATCTCATGAATTTTATTATCAACTTATTATTCATGATATTTTCAACTAATTATACAAATTTAATATATTTATTATTTAAAATAATTAAATTTGTTTTTATGAAAACAAGACTATATTTCTCTTTTTATAAGAAATACATTTTTCCTAATTTTTTCACTTGTTTTTAATTTTTTTTCTTTTTAATGTTTATTATTAATGAAAATTTTACCCATGTTATAATTTTACAATTTTTTAAATAGAATCCTTATTTCATTTTCCAAAAAATATCCATTTCTATTTCACAAAAAGGTGAAATGAATATTTATCTTTAAAGTGCACTTCATGAATAGTATTTCTCACTATCATGACCACACAAAGATTTTAATATTCCAATATAATTTTTCAATTTTCATTACGAATTAAATTTTTTCTTTTGAATTTTGGAAAAAAATTTAGAAAAATTATTTAAAATTAAAAATGGATTTTTAAAAAGTTTGAAATAGTTATTTTCAAAGGCGAAATGACATTTTTGTCATTATATATTTTAAATGTATTTTATTATTCTTTTATGTGTTTCAAATTATATTATCCATGAAATATATTTTAAAAATGATTTGTGATTTTTTAATTTTTGGAAAGGTTATTTTTAAGGAAATGTTACTTTCCTCAAGAATTATTCCAGGGGAATTATCTTTTAAAATAATTCTCTATGTGAGATGACATTTTTTGGTGTAATTTATTCTTTTATGGGAATAAAAATAAAGGATAACATTCTTTTTTTCACTAAATGGTTTATTTTTATGATGAATTTTTTTTATGAAATTCATTTCCCTTTTCTGGGTTATACCATGGTAAAATGTTTATGAAACCCACTTATTTTCATAGGTTATGATATGATAAAATGTTGAAATGATTTTAAAACCTGTATATTTTCCATAGTTTATGATATAAGGATATATTTATGAAAATGATTTCATTTCATTGGTTATGTTATAGTGAATGTTTAATTATATTTTGGCACAAATAGGTATGATTCATATTGTGAGATGATGGTTACATTATAAACAATTATATTTTTCACATTTAACCAAGGACAATGGTTATATTATAACGATAGATAGGTGGGACCTCTCTCTCGATCTAATGAATTGGGAAATTATTTATATCTCATTAGATAGACAATACTCATAAAGGGAGGTAACCTAGTTCAATAAGGATCTTTGTATGCTATTAATGTGTTGAGAGTGAATCTTGGCAACTATCATGGGTTAGAGAGTGAACCCATTCCACTCATGGGAAATTGAATCAACTGGGGATGGTGGTGTGTCCCTTCCAAGAGGTGTGTCCCTAAATGGTGTTCCATGATAAGTCTTGAAAATAATCCTTCACAACTAAAGAAAATATTTTCTATGCTTATCTATATTTCATAATTTTACAACTTATACTAATAATATAATCTCATGACTCATGTGATTTGATTTAATAATGATATATGTCTTATGAACATCCAATACTTCTTTAATTACATAGTATTTTGACCTTTGATTAGAAGGATATGATATTTATATGTTATTCTCATGTTCACATACCCTTAATCACATATTATGTTAATATATTTCACTTTTTTACCCTTAATAGGAAAATGAGACAACCCTTTATTTGGTTTCCACTACCCAAGATATAATGAATTGGTTTATATAGGGTATTTATATATAGGTTTTTGAATGGGAAGATCATTTTGGGGGCCATTGAAGATATTTCACAAGATTAGAAGATTATTTTCCATTTTATCAAAGGTAATAAACTATTATGGTCCTATGGAATGAGTCATGGTAATGTAATGAATAATCATCTAAAACAATTTCATATCAATGACTGAAAAGTGTGGGTAAATTTATTTTTAATTAGAGGATAAGATTTGTTAAAATTTTAAAAATAGGATGATAAAACTATAGTGAGATCCTTATTGACGTATCTAAGGAAAAGTGTTAGTATGAGTTAATGTATATAAAAATGACCTAGAAATTTGGAAAGGGATAGGGCAATATTTTTTCAAGGAATTAAATCAAAAATAGGAAACTAAAAGGAGATGTGGATCTAGAGTAGTGGTACCAAGGGTTAATATCTCCGAAAATAGTGGATTGTGCTTCACTCAATCATCACATGGTGCATGAAAACTAGCTTTGCTACAAACTAGGTTTGACACTCCCAGGGGATACACTTTGAAAATTAATAAACTCTTTACAAACAACCAAGATGGATTTAAATAGATTTTAATCATGAATGTCCTAGGATAAACCAAAGGTTTTATAAATTGAGGAAAATTTCATTATTTATACATCTTATATGTGAATTTTTAGGATTATGTGGTTCCCCATAATGACTATTATTTTATACACTATGAATTTTTTTTAGTGAATGGGTAGAACCCTGAGAAACCATTTTAAAAATGAATTCATAAGATAATGAAATTATTGTGCTCCAAATCATCCTTGAATTATTGGAGTTGGAATTAAAAATTAAATTTCTATTCTCACACAAATTTATCAAGATATGAATAACACTGTACATCCTAAAAAACAAAGGAGGGAAGATAATATTTTTAGTTCACCAAGAGGAAATGTAAACCTTCTTTAAAAGGGGATTGTTATCCAATTCTTACAGAAAAATGAATCAATACCACAGAAATTATATTTTTCATTCTCTAGTGATAGAAAAATGAAATAGTTATTTGGGTTATTTACCATTTGGAAGGTGATTGAGATTAGTGGTGGAATCTTATCAAAAATAGGAGGAAATAGGAAGAAACTTACTCCATGGATTGGGGAGAGCTCAAGAACATATTTTTAAAGAATAAAATTCCTTGTATTCTTTTTACGAATATAGAGAAAGAATTACTTGAGATAAATCGAAACAATTATGAATCCTTTATTACCAATATGGATAGTTTTAGAAGACTTATAAGGTACACATCTAGTATTATCATCGAACCTGAAAGTAAGGTTAATAGATTCTTCAGTTTCATAAAATGTTTTCTCTAAAGGGGGTTATCTATAAGAAAATAAAGTATCCATGAAGAGATTACTTAATGTTCTATCAAGGTGGAAATAGTGTTTGGAGTTAGTTGAAAGAATTTTTATTTAAGATATAGAAGAATTATATTGAGAGAGACAAGTTTGATATATATATATACCCATAATAATAGTATAATTTATCTATTCATACAAAAGTAGTTAAATATAAACAAAAGAATATGGTTAGAGTTGATTAATGATTATAACATCTAAATAAATTACCACTATAGGAATGTGAAAAAGGGGGACAATGATTTGTGTCGAAAGTGTCATGATAGCATATCCATGATGAGGATTAAAAAGGATCCAATATTTCAAGATATTAAATGGATGGATTTATAAATCTTGAAGGAAGGGGAAAATTTTATCTTTCAAAATTTAATGGTCAACCTTCTATAAAAATATTGATTAAAGAGGAAAATATTAAATATTTATAGTAGCAAAATAAGGATAGAAATTTTCTTGTGATTATACTTGATCATGATATATTGATAAGGCTTAGGAGTCGTATATGTAGTCCATTTATAACAAATTTGAAGGAGTTATTTGAGGATTCTCATAGTTCCCAATTCACTACTCATCAGGGAAGTTCAAAGATCTGTTTATATTTGAAAAGGTATTTATATTGGGATGGAATGAAGAGATGTATCACAAAGTTTTGTATCAGTTCAAGGTAGGTCTGCAAGTTAAGGATGAAATACAAAAGTATAAGGGAATGTTACATCCATTAACCATAAAAAACTGTAAATTTGTAAAAATAAAAATGTATTTTTCTCTTTGGACTATGATAAATATCTAAATAGAATAATGCGATAGGGGATATATTGTATTTCCTTACTAGGTTATAACACTTATCCAATATCATAAAATAATTCTCTATAGATCAAATTTATAGGATAATCATTAAAGAATGTGTAAGGTCACATAGAGTACAACATTCCATTGTGTCTGATCAGGATATGTGGCTTACCTCGTTGTTTTAGAAGATTCATCCTCATGATCTCCATAAGGGTTTTAGTTTTAGAACTGTGCATAATCCTCATTCTGATGGTTAGTCTAAAAGAGAAATTAAAACTAAATAGTATATATCAAGATCTTTTTAATTTTATTTTAATGTTTTTTTGGATCAACACCTTCATCTAGTTAATTTTTTTATATAATAATAGCTTTCACTTAGGCATCCAGATAGATTCTTAAAAAGGCATCTATGAAATGAAATGTTGAGATCAAATGAATTTAAATGAAGGCATAAAAAATCTATTAGGACTCGAGAAAGATAAAGAAGTGACAGATAGAGTTAGAGCTATTATGTAACACATCCTGCATGATCATTGTCAGAAAAACATTATGCTGATAATTGCTGATGTGATATATAATTTAAAGGTAGTGATATGGTGTTTCAAATAATTTCTCCATGGAATATGGTTATGAGATTCAGGAATAAGGGGAAAATAATATTGAGTTATATTGGTCCCCTTGAAATTATTCATCATATTGGGACCCTAGTTTTATTATTTAGAGATTCCACCAAACTGATCTCAAGTGCATGATTTGGTCAACATATCTCTCTTGTGTATGTACATACCTAACCCATCACATGTACTAAACACATAGGTCATACCACTAAAGAAATATATTTCATACGAGGAATAACTAGTAGATATTATGTATCATACAAATAATGTTATATAATATAAGACCATTCAACTAGGCAATGTTTTTGTGGTGGAACCGGATGTTTGAGGAATCTATGAGCGAACTTGAGGGTTTTATGAGTAATATGTATCCTTATTTTTTTATATTAGATTAATAAATTTTGGGGGGGAAATTAATTTTATGTGACGTAGAATATAATAACCTAAGGCTTTTTGAATTATTATTTTTTCAATAAAAATTAAATTTCTTTAATATTTTTTGTGACATTGAACACCCAATTAATCATGGGCTATAGAAAACACTATGTAATCATTAATTAACCATGTCACTGAGTTTTAAAAAACCATTATATATTATTAATATAGTTCTTTTAATTCGACCATTATCACATTTATATTAATTATTCTGATATGAATATTACTAAATAATTATTAAATATTAATTATAATGGTTTAATATAAAAGAAAACATATTAAAAAAATTACTTAAATTTTTCTAAAGTCCTTATTTGTTTCAAAAATACTAATTTCCCCAAAAAATGAATTTTTTAATTTTGTGAACATTAATAAAATTAAATTTTTATAGTTTTATAAATGTAATTTAATAAAATAATCTTTATTTTTCAATAAATCATTTCAAAATTATGATAGGGTGATTTTTTGGTATTTTTTGTAATGTTTCATTTTTTTGATAATTATTGGAAAATAATGAATTTTAATTGTAACCATCTTTCTGTTTAATTTATATATAAATTGTAATTTCATTTTAAATTTGTTTAAAAGTAAAATAATCAAAATTATACACCCAATTATAAAATTTATTTCATTTTAAATCAGTTTCATATTTAATTTTGATATCAAAACTTCGTAAACTTTTCCAAATTGTATCTCTAATAACCCTTTTTCTTGTCACATCTACGAGATTAATTTTTAAATTAATTTTTACTCTATTACGAATGGAATTTGTAAAAATATATTAATATTAGTAATATGAATAATTTATATTATCTAATATGGTAAACATAATTTTTATGAAAATTAATAGAAAAAATAGTAAAAATTATTTTCATTAATTAAGGAAAAAATTTGTACATCGGGGGTTAATATTCAAATACATGGGTAAAAATTAATAAAAAAACTTATTGAAAACCCAATGGATAACCATATTTTGACCATAAAGCCTATATTCTAAATAATGGTACATTATTGGATCCATGTGACATGGAAAAAACATGGGTTGGATTCCAAATTTTAATATAATTAAAACTGTGTCACTCACCTCAATGATAAGAGGGAACTATTTTTCATATGTTATTAAATCTCAAAAAACCATTTGGTTAAGAAAATACAGACCCAAATCACTTCAAAAATTCAATTCTATAAACCTAGAATCCCTTTTTAGACATAAATATATCCATGTAAATATTTTGCTGAAAATCTATGGAGGATTCACAAAGAAGAGGTAACGTTCATCAACAAGAATTTTTATTTTATTTTTTCATTAACCTCCATAAATTATTATTATAACATGATAGTATAATACGTAAAGTATCATCTCTATAATAATATTTCATTATGTTATTGTAGTGACCTAAATATATTTCCACTTCTATAAAATTGGTTATGGACATGTCGTTCATGTCTACAACGAACTACCACCTCACAAACCAATATCATTCATTTTTATATTACCACCTCTAAATATGGAGTTATTATTGATGAATGATATTTATGATATTATTATATTTATTTAATTTCGAAATCACACATCCCTTCATGATTCCCATGTTGTAGGATTAAGGTAACGACAATCATGTATATGAAGGACTACAACCTTGTAAAGAGAATTGATTCATTAATAAATTACATAGAACATAATAAAGAGGATTTTAATTAAAATATATGATATATATAAAATAAAAATTAATATATAATGAAATTATATCAATAGAATTTCCTTAATTCTATAAAAAAAGAAAATTTAAATGGCGTACATGTGTATGTATAGCCTACTGTCTCCATGAATGTTGTATTTAAATTTCTGTCACTAAATTTAATTGATTACTCTAAAGATATCTATTCTGAATATATATGATATTTATGTATTGCTTAAAATCTTGTATATGCTAAAAACATGATTGAATTATGTGTAATGATTGTAAAAGATCAAAATATATATGTAAAACAAAGTAGTTATTACAGGAAACATAACTTTAACAAAGAATTGTTATTGAAAAGGTAAAAATAAGTAATCATAAAATCACATATTGTATGATATATATACATATTTTTCATAAATTGATGTATAATAAACATATTTTTTATATATAGATGTTTTGAACATGTACGAAGGAAGTCGAAACATAATGTAAGTGTTTTTGTGTCAATTTTCCTTTTTTGATATGTACGTTATGTTATGCACCAAAATTTATTCACAAGGTAGATATAAGAATAAATTTTTATGTAATGTATGTAACTTTTTTATCCACAAGGTATTTTATGTTCCATTTTATTTTCATCCTTCATGGGGATTATGATTCAAAATTATCAAAGTTTTAATGATTTATTGTTACAATCTCATCCTTTACGAGGATGGTTTATGATTATATTTCTGATAAAACAACATTAGGATTTATCTCTCAAGGAAGTCATAAATTTTATTACCCTCTAGTTATTAATTATAACATCAACTAATATTACTATTTTCAAATCATTTTCGTTTAAAATAATTGGGATTTGTTCTAAAAAAACTAACTTTATTTCACCCTTCAGTCGAAAATCCATTATCTTCAAAAACCATTTTTTAAAACATTGCTCAAAAATGTTATTAAAAAATATCATATGTTTTTTGAAATACATTTTTACTGATGTTTTACTTTTATTATTTTTGAAATTAATCTTCTTTACCATTTCAAAATAATTCCACTTTGGATTATACCAAAACTGAGAAGTCTTTTGGTTTTTATCATGTACAATATGATCAGTTTTTCTCACTGTCATGGCTGTGAAAATTTTTCTAGCCTCCACAACAAATTTTATTCATTCCAAATTATTTTTTTATTTAATATTTTGTAAATTTTTAAATAATTTATTTATCATAAATAATATATTTTTATTATTTAAAAACATATGTTTTTAAAATGGTAATTGATATTTTCCACAAGAAATGTTTTAAAATATATATAAATATACATTTAAATGTTTCAGATTGTATTTTCACTAAAAAAATTTCATAATTTCTAAGGAATTTTTTGTTTTTAAAAGTGATATTTGGAAGTAATTGTTATATTTCTCATTAAACATTCCATGTGAAATATTATTCAATTTAATTATCCATATATGATGAAATCCATTGATGTCATTTATTCTTTTTTGGTGAGGTAAACCAAGGATAACAATATTATTCTTTCTATGAATAATTTATTTTTATTATGAAAAGATGTTTGTGAAACACATTTCTATTCCACATTTTATAAGAAGCTAAAATATTTATGAAAACCATTTATTTTCATGGCTTATGCAATGATAAAATATTGAAATGATTTTGAAACCAATCCCATTTAAATAGTTTATTATATTATGAAATGTTTATGAAACCCATTCCATTTCATGGATGATGATATGGTGAATGTTTTATAATCATTCCGTACACGTATGTATGATTCTCATTATGAGGTAGTGTTTACATTATAAAAAAGGACTATGGTTACATTATAACCTAAGATAGTGGTCACATTATAACCAAAGATGGGTGTGACCTATATCTCCCATGAATGAATTGGGTAGAGATTTATATCTCATTAGATATAAAGTACTTAAATAGTGCATGAACCGAGATTAGTAAGGGACTTTATCCACTTTATGGTTTTCAGAGTGAATATTGACTACTATAATGGTTTAGGAAGTGAAATTATTCTACTATGGGGAATGGGAATCTACTAGGGATGGTGGTGCGCATTGCCTCAGAGATGTAATATCCCACGGAGTTCCCTAGTTTGTCTTGAAAGTATTCCTAGACTACTAAGTAAAATATTTTATATACTTAACCGTACAACATAAATCTTTATCTAAAGATAATTTTATGATCTCATGACTCATATTATTTGTTTTTTTTAGGATTTAGGTCTTAAGAACATAAATTATTCAGGACATGACAAATGATATTGATTTTTATATGTGGGGTATGGTCTTCATATGTTATTATCATGTTCTAAAAATAACTATTTTTATGTTATGTTTATAAATTTACCTTTTCACCATTTATGAGAATTTGTTCTCACACATTCTTATTTTTGGATCTCCCTGTATTATAAGGGAAGTATTTATATAGGGTATGTATTTTAAGAGAACTAAATGATAAGATCGTTTTAGGGAACATTTAAGATATATCCCTAGAATAAAATATTGTCTTTTATGTTTCTAAAAGAAATAAACTATTACAGTCCTCATGCATGTGATTTGGTAATGTAATTAATACTCATATAAAAGATGTAATATCCACACATGAGAATGCTATGTCACAATAGAACCCACCAATATGCTACCTCATCCATTAATTGGTACCTCCATTATGTTGTTATTTTTTTTAAAAATCCATGTCCCATTCTATACTATAAACCAGTGGATTCTACGTGGTCTCCATCTAGCTACCACGTCTAGCTACTAGGTCAAACAAACCACTCTTTGATGCATTATTTAGCACCATAAAATCCAAATAAACACACAAAAACCTCAAGAAAACTAAAAAAATAATTCTAAAATTAGTGAAATAGGAGTGTGGAAAAAAGGATCATTGCTAATAGATTATATGGATGATGACATACCCTATTAATCAGTCCAAAAAAATTGTATTTCATTTTTCGTTTTCAATATATTCCTTATCTTACATTCATTGTTCTTATATCCCAAAATCAATGATTTCATGAAGATTCTAAATTTTGAATGACATAGAATACTTAATTCTTTTCACCCTAAGGTACACTGGACTATTTCAGAGGGAGCCTAGATTTATTTTGATAACCATTGAGATTCCCAACATCGGTGGACCACTGTTCTGGCATATTGGAATATTTCTTGTAAAAATTCCCTCTATAGTGTGTTACATAGATACTATAAAACTATAGATAAAATTGATACTTAAGAACAATATTATTTAAAGGTTATGCTGAGGAATCATACACTTCTACATATAATTACAATAATTATCTTCCTAAAATATAAAATCATTACACTTTGCTACACATGTATACCTTGGGTAACATATGTTCTAAATATTTCCATCATGTATATAGACTTTTTCATCCATACCTTTGATATGAATCTCTGATCAGTACATGAATGTCAATACATCCTTAGAATATATATCCTTCATCATTAGTAGATTATTCGATGCAATTTTGATCAATAGGTAGACCAACTATAACTTAGAATCTTGTTCATAGTAAAACCTCATATAAATTTCACAAAATATACTCTCTGGATTATCAACTCAAATGTGAGCACATGTTATCCTCATAAGTCCAGAGTCTCCTCAATATTTGTTTCTTCTTCATGTAACTACTTTAATGAAAATTATCCTATATCAGATTGATGGATGTATTATTCCACTCCTTCTTTTCAAGTTTATGAAACAAAAAATGTCATATGATATTATTATTATATCTTCATTGATACCTAGATGATGAATATTCATCAAAATAATATTGATATCATATCCTTATTTAAATAGAATAAAATTTCTCTTTAATCTCATACATAATAAAATTATTTAATTTTCATTTTCTCTGATTCAAATCTATTAGTGGTAAATATTATATATATATGTGTATTTAATATAGAAAACAATATTTGAATTTCTCTTGCATACAATATAATTTTCATTTTCATAATTATGTTGATATGTTCATTCTTTAATGATCTCATAATTATTTTTTCATCCTTAAAAGATAGTCTCCTAATAAATGAGAATATTTCCCTTGTAATTTTCTCTCATCATCTTATGTCATAGACAATATATTTTTCATAAAAATATTTCATTAGGATTCAAGAATAATAATTTCTTGATCATATTACCACATGTATCATCAAAAACACACTATATATGGTTGGACTATAAAATAAAATAAATATTGTTAAGGGTTGGTTAAGTCATCACATATCCATATAAAATAAATTTCAGTTCAAATATCAAAATTATGTCAAAGAAAATTGGATAATTTCTCAAAACATCCTTCTTCATTTATAGATTGAATCACAAGGTGTTGTGATATTAAAATTAATTCACCATATCTCACTCATCATTTGGTTTTTCATTATTTCAATAGTTAATATTCTAGAAGCATCTCATACTTATTCAAAAAATATCATCTAATTTTAGATATTCTACAAATAACCCATGAAGAGTAGTTATTACTAAATCCTCATAAATCATAGTGTTTTTTTGATGTTTTAATCCATTAAAATATTATTTTACGTCGTTCAAATATTTTCATTATTTTGAATTTAATTATTGAAAAAATAAAATTATATAACATCAGTAATCTTATATTTTCAATAAGGGAATAGCTCATATAATGTCCAGTATAACTAATAAAAACTCCAATACATTCATATGATGTTAAGGATGAATCATATTATATTCTTCATTTCTCATGATAATTTGGAGATTACTCATCCAGACACCCTAGGGACTCCTCTATTGAACCAAAACACTCTTCCGAAATCTGGTCCTCTTCTAAAGTTACTCTTTTGAAATTTCATTACCTTTTCTTAGATCTCATATCATAGTAACTTTTTATATTACCCTATATGAGTTTCATTTTCAAGAGAATCACATTTAAAATAAATTTAATCCTCTTTATGATGGTGAATCATTCATGGATTCCCTTACATGGTTTTCCATCCAAAAATCCACCAATGGGTGAACTGTCCATCCAACACCTTAACATTGTTCACAACCATTACATCGATCAATACATGGATAGTTTTATATAATTCATTCAAGTAATCATATGACATTATCATTTTAACCATATTCCTTCCCCAACACATCAAATTCTTTGAAAATAAATTTATAAAACATAATAATTATTCAAAATTCATTACAAATTAACACTTAAGTATTGTAACATATTAAACACTATAAATTGAGTATTTAAAAGAACTATAACTTTTATTAAATCCTTCATTAATATCAATAATTTTTATCCTACACAGATGAAATTTTTTTTCTATAAAATTAGTATTCATAATTAATAGTACACAATGATAAGTTCTTCAATACTTCATCTAGATTTTTCCAAAAATTTAAATATGTTGCAAGAATTTTATGTACAACATAGTAAGTATTCATAAGATAGATTCAACATCTAGTATTACCAATTTCATAAAATATTTATAGATAGTTATGTAAACACACCATGAGAACATTCTATTATATGTCATTAATATCAGAAAACTAATATCTTACATTTGGGGATATAAATATAAATTACATCTCTTGAATAATCCAACCTTTAGTGGGCGGATTAGCACTCCATTACTATACTTATACAAAATAATGACATTGAAAAATGTGAAATAATCCATTGAAAACACATAAAACATTATCATTACATAACCATGTCGTAACTTCAATCCCTAACAAAACCCACTCTATGTTAAGGTAAAATCCCATTAGGGGGTCAAATTAAAATCATATTTTGTCATAATAAGAGTAAAAAATCATGGGTTTTCAATTAGAGTTCTATGAATATGTTATTTTAGAAACAAACTACAAATTTGTTTATTGGTTCTGTAAATGGAACTACCATATATAGTTATTAGAAAATAAAACAAATACATTCATATAAATTTCATGAGAGACATATATGCCAAAAAATGATGCATGGAAACAAACCTATTTCTACACCAAACTAAGAGTAATTGCTAATAATCCATAATAAAACATCTAAATCATAATATTTGATAATGTGACCAAATTATAAAATCATAAACCATGAATTGTAGTGATATCCCTAATAACATGGACATTACTCACTCATGTCTTAGGTATACCTACTCACAAGATTCATAGAAATCCCTGAAAACATTATGCATCATATATACTATAACATAAATATTAATATTAAATAAAAACAAGTATATGATACCACTTTATAGAATCCCTTAAGGGATCACCTCCATCGGAGTCGTACCAAAGAGTTACAAACCACATTTGCGGCTCCCAATTTTTCAGGTGCTACTAACAAGCACTGCAGTTTTACTAGTAACATGGGTAGAAAATATGCACCTATGAAAAGTTCGACATAAAATCAATGAATGACATATAAATATGTGATCATAATATAATATTATTATAAATAACACAAATCATAGATAAATGTAAACCAATAGTAAATAACAACCCTATTCCAAAAAAATTAAACACACATATATATGTCGTATAAGTCACATGATCCGTAGTAGAATATCCCATGGGTAGATCAAATAAAAAATGTCTAAAAATAATTTTATTTATGGGAAAAATTAATATATTCATTTAAATCATTCAATAGACCTATCTCACACTTACATCCAAAATCCACTATATCAGCTATATATAAAAATAAGTCCATTTCCTTACCTAGGTCACCATAAATGATGTTTTCTTGGATAGAAAGATTCCCGAGAAGGGTGTGTGTATAAAACTGTAGTCTAGAACTAATTTATCTATAACAGTTATAGTTAATATAAATTTACACATGTAATTATATTAAATTAAACAATGAAAATTATTTAACTAGTCACTCAATGGAGTACCAATGCAATACCATGGGTGACCATACCTACATATTGACAAAATGAGAGGATATACCCATGGATTAAATATTAAACTCATGTAATAGTCATATATCAGTCATTAAATAATACTCATGGTGTACTAGATATCATCATCAAATTTGATTTGTAGACCTCACATTAACACTATAATCTATCTCATGGAAAACCCCATCAACCATATAATATTTCTAATGAATAGTATACTTCATAGTAAATGGGACATAACCAATTAAAAGTAGATGAAAAATTACAATTTCCATAGTTTGTTGAATGATATACCACAATTTTAGTGCATAAAAAGAAGATCGAACATAAAAAATTTCCATGTTTTTGGACAATTTACAACCGGTATCACTTTTGAGGTGGAAAACATACAACTATCTTGAGTTTTGATGTAGATAATTACCCAACAAGAAAACATACATGGTTTGATGATAAATCATCAATACTATCCTCTATGATGAATATATACTACAAATAATACAACATGTGTGGTTGATATACCATGGACATAAGATATTTTGGTGGATATTATACTAATGAAATTTTTTCATAAGAAAAAAATTTAACTCTAGGACACCTTTTATATGTGTACTCTGAAATAAAAATATAAAAAAACAATTTTATGTCATACCACTAAAAAAAATTCTAATATTGATGAGGATCCAATATAACAAAGTCCATATATTGTAAAATGGATCAAGTGACCCAATTTTTTAGGATGTCATACCATAAACACACCGGGGGTTGATGTTCCACCATCACTAGTCAAATATAGTAGGATATGAAACAACCATATTTCAAGAATCCATTAATGAATGGATGTCATAATTTATGATCAATTTAATTCATTTTAAATCATAAATCTTATTTAGAGTAAATCACTCAAGCTAGATAACTAACTCAATTTCCCATGTCTTGGACATCACCCAACTCGTCTAAGACTTTATCAAGAAATTCCTCTCCATGGAATAATATATTTCTCTACAATATGGCGCTAGAGATTATTCACTATTATAGGAACCAAAACTTTTTCATTATATAGGTATATAGATATCTTTGAAATATAAATTTTTCAACAGTGGCCAACGGTGTCATTTCAAAACTCACAACAGGAAACTCAAGGCTTATTAGGTTCCAATTAAAACCAACAAAACTATTGGAACCAATTAAATTTCGTTTCATGTAATAATAAATAATTAATCAATTATTAAATTTCATTATATATATATAAATTATGTAAAACCCATGGGGAAAGAAATGTACCACCAACCTGGGACTACTGGTGTCCTTTTCAATGAACACCTATTAATTGGACCTCAAACCTATATAATTATGATATATAGAAAAATATATGAAATTTGGAATAATTTATTAGAGTTGGAGAAAAAATTAAATAATAAAATAATAAAGGGAGGTGATGTTATAGCCTTAACATTGAGGATGAATTTTGAAAGATAAATCATGATTCTAAGTTCAAATGAAATATATCATAGGCTAAGAATAAAAAATAAGGATGAGAGTCAAATAAAGAGTTTTGGTTATAATGTAGAAAACGAGAAAAAATTTCTCAATTTAATATATTTAAATTAAATAATAAAATATTATAAAAAATTATTACTTAAAACACCAGGTACCCACTAAAAACTAGTGTATGTCCAGGATAAACTGTGTATCCAGTGGACAATGGGTACCGACTTAGTGGTCACATGCCACTGCATGTACCACATGGAGACACAACCGCTATTCCTCTACCATGTTGGCATCCAATAACATTTTAAGGGGAAACTGAAGGCATGTTTTAACTTATAGATATTATGGAAACCTACCTGTTTTATAAAAATGAACTCCCATGAACCATCGAACTCCTAAAACACTCATAAATATCCAAAATATTTTAGGGTTGCTTAAATTTAGGCAAAACATACCTCATATGAAACTATGTTCTAATAGTAGTTATAGTTTTGAATATGAGATAGATTCACCATATTAGTGTCTTAATCTTTTTTATATAGAAAAAATTTAATATAAAGTAGGTTTTTATCTTAGTATGTGGGTCTATTATTAATTTTTTAGTGAATCATATATATTATTTATCACATATAATTTCATGTAATGTATATTACAGAACACAATGTGTTTCATTTATCATATTTAATA
This sequence comes from Viscum album, assembly GCA_963277665.1. Classification (NCBI taxonomy): domain Eukaryota; kingdom Viridiplantae; phylum Streptophyta; class Magnoliopsida; order Santalales; family Viscaceae; genus Viscum; species Viscum album. The sequence goes on from OY728142.1 coordinate 1,782,796,553, forward strand.
AGTAAAGACCTTAGTATGTGGGTCTATTTTTAATTATTGAAGTGTATTATGAACAAGATGTATCCCTTTAGAGTATTTTAGGTAGTAATGATATGATCTTGAGAGGGTTGACTATTTGACAAGTTAGAATGTTTTGGAAACATTTTTTGATTCAAGAGGAAATGATCAAGAGAAAAGATCAGCTAATAAAATAAAACCTAACTATATTTTAATAGATTGAATTTAATTAAATTCATTTAGGATAAAAATTCATATAGTGGACACAAATGTGACATCTCGTGATTAGAGTTAATGTTTACTTTTGAGGTTTGGTGTTACTATTGTATTTTTTTGTTTTCAATGGGGAAATGAACCACACATGGTTTGGGTGCATGATCCCAATTGGAACATGATGGTATATATCCGAGATAGAGTTGAGTTCATGGTTAGTGCATGGATTAAGGGATTTTGAATACTAGACTTGTAAATTCGAGTTTGTTGGAAGGGGCTCCAGCATGGTTTCCCCATGGTCCATGATGTTACTGAAACCAATCTATATAACCAAGTTTCACAGTTGGTATTTGAATTGTAAAACAACTATTATACAGAAATAATTCACATTAAGAACCATAACATAGAAAGAGATATACCCAGTGTTTCTTGGTTGTGAAATTATGGATTCTCTAATATCACAAAAAGAAATTCCATCTAGGATAATTAATATTTGAATTATATTTTTGTTTTGATATTAATAAACCCATGTTTTATTCATTCTATTACGTCCCCTTTATTTATACTATTTTTTTGACAAGATAAATATATTGAGATTATTTTTATTTGTTACATTGTTGATTTGAATCAATAATTGATGAATCATGAATATTCCTTATTTTTTATTTTGATTTAAGGATTAAGTCATGATTTCCAACTTTTTATATAGGGTTTCCTGACCAATATATGATCACTAACTATGATATATAGATATTTTTTTTTTCTTATGTTATTAAAATTCATTTTCATTTTGTTAAAGTGATTTTTAGAAATTTTGTTACATGTGAAATTGAAAAATAATTTAGTAGAAGATAAATTAATACACATTCATTATCATGGATTTGGAAAGGGGATTAAGATTGGGTGTTGTGTATGAAATCTAATTTGTGATTTTAGATTAAATCATATATTTTTGTTTTGGAATAATGTTTTTTGAAAAATAAATTATGGAAATCATAAAATGAAATTATATGATCACATTGAAAGCAGTATTTTTGGAGAAAAAATTTCAATAAAGTTGAAATATTTAAGAATTTGACGTATTTTCATGTGAAATGACTAAAATTTTGGGTATGGATAGAAGGAAAATGTATTCTAAAGGGATTAAATAACAAATAATTTGGTATGAAATGAAGGGAATTTGTTAGATAAAATCACCATATAACTATTTTTTGAGTTTTATAAAAATGTAAAAAAGGGGTTTTCAAAACAATATCTTATGTCTTGGGGAATCTGTTTCATGATGATTGGAGTATTTATATAGTTTTCTGTAGATGTATCTAGATATAACCGTGTATCGGTGATACTTTTGATATTGTGGTGAGTTAATGAATGTGATAGTAAAAAAATTGTCCAATCGCATGAAAAAAACTAATAGAGAATCCATCCACAATGAGGTATTAGATGAGCTATATTATAGTGATATCCTAGGTGGTAGTAAAGGAAAAGGGATATCATGGGTTAGTGATAGTTATAAGATATCAACGTTATTCTAAGTATGTATTATAAGAGTACGGTCTGAATTTTGTGATGATGTACCATAGGAGGCATCATGTTTGTCCCACTTCCTCAAAATGATTAATAATCCTTTGAAAATATCAACACCCAATGTGGTACATGAGAGGTGTGTCTCTATTAAATATAATAAATGAAAAGAATATATTTCTTTGAAAATGAATAAATCCAATCCATGGAGTATTTATCCATTTCCAGAGAGGGTTAAAAATTCCTCCAGTTCTCAACATTCCATTGGGGGTGGTGTTTTGAATTGAGATTTTACCAGTTAAAACTATGAATTAGAACATGGTTATTGTGGGATCCATGTTCATAGATGAAGTTGTTTCAAGTTCCTGGATTAATGAATGTTAAATTATGATTCATTTTAAGATTATTAAAAAATAAGATACATATGAAGGTTGTTACATGGCTGACATTGTGGTTAATTTCTAAAGTACCTATTATATATGGGGAATCCCAAAATATTAATTTCATTAACAACATAGGACATACATGACTATATTTTTGTTGATATATTTTAGAGACCATATTTTATATTCTAATGTGCGATGACTATCACATTTCTAAGATAGAAGAGGAAACTAGATGTGACTATGGTGCCATATGTTTCGGAGGACGATTCGAAAGGAAGAATACTTTGCTATGGTTATTACATATACACACTGTAGACATCAATATCCATTTAATATGGTAATTTAACAGTTATTTTCTATGAAAATTCGAGGGGGATAAATCGACCAATTTAATGGGTGTATAATTAATGTTTTTAAGACCCATTAGTATATTTTATATAGTTAATTAAGTGGAACACAATTTTAGAGGCATGTACCATTAATTTTAATGAGAAAAATACTTGAGACAAAAAGAGATAGATTAAATACTAGATATTAATTAAAATTTTAATTAAAAGGATTTCAAAAGAAGATCCATGGGTCCTTTTTTCACATGTGTATTTTTGGTTTTATTCAATAGATGATTGAGGAGTAGAATTAATAAACCACCATTGGTGTATCATTAATTTATATTTTTTTAAGGAAGATAGTTTTATATAAATAGTTTTTTCTATGAGTTGTTTAAAATATGGTTATTTTTTTCAAGGTTATAAACATTGTGGGTTAGTGAGACCACTCTAAAAGTTTTACTATACCTGTGATCTTATAGGTTTTGGTGTGTTAGAACATTACCAAGCGTGCTCCTTAGATTAGCCTATTTTGGTGAACCAAGGAAAAATTCTCAGTTCCCCCCTTTAATGAAAATATTTATTCATATTATATATGATAATGAGATAAGAGAGCCTACTAGGTATGGGAAAATATCCTTTCCAATGGTTGATTTAAAATCAAGATACCCTATATCAACCCACCATTTGGATAATAATCCATTTTATGACTTATATAATGATAAATGATATTTGGAAATGAATTGGGTGAGATATAATACACATTAGTTGTTTAATATGATTATATACTTTAATTTATGTTATCTAATTATTAATCTCTCACCTCTCCAATGATTATATTTGTGGTATTTGGATGAATGTTGTGGTGGAATCAAGAAGGTGTTCTATATTTTGGAAATAATTGGTTAGATTATTATTGTATATTTAATAGATTATTTGGAATTATGATAAATAATATTTTAATATTCTAAACTATTTCATGGTGCTAGTTACATGGCATCAGAATTGTTTTCATAATATTATGTGAGAGTGGTCTAGAAAAATAATATTGGGTATTTATAATCAACCTACACAAACTTATCAGTGTGTGTATATATTCTAAATATCATGATATAAGTAAAGTAATAATGTAGATTTGTTTGGGTGATAAGTCATAGGATTTTTGTTTATGGTTAATGTGGGGGAATAAATAGTAGTTTTTTTAGGGATTTGGATCATTAAAATTAGACTAGTACTAGCAGTTTGTCTTTATGTCATGTTAGGATCTGATATGTTTTTTTTGAACAAATTTTTTTTCTTAATTCCAAAGATATCATACTGTTTTTATTGGTTGAAAAATACAAATTATGCATTTATGTACGACATAGATTCTTTTTATTTTATATTAGAAATTACTCCCTCATAATTTTGTTGTCCCATTGTACATATTGGTAGCATCTAGAAATTATAGTATGTGTATAAATACCTTGGATATTAAAAAATAGATTTTAAATATTTCTTGATTAATATTCAACAAATTTCACAAATAAATTCATGAGGAACATAATAGTTTAGTGTGTTTAGAGACTGGGTACACTATCATCTAATTTGGTGAAAAATCTTCAACATATCCCATTATGATATTATAAATTAGTACACTTCAACAAAATACCCCACTTAAAATCGTTCTTCATAACATAGAAAAAGGAAACGTCAAAAAGGGAGAGTATAGATTCTTAGTAAGTGTAAATAAGGGAGATACATAATCCCAACGTGAACATAAGGGTATCATAACATAATCCCTAAATTTAAAAATTATACCCTAAATATAGAAGATATTAATATTATACCATGAAAAAAGATTGAATGTAAATAAGTGATGAATTATAAGTAAATAACAGAACATGAGAAATGATAGTATAAAACTGGCATAATATTGAGAATTGCGACATACACATAATCCAAGAAAATCATTTTGATTGTATCCAATTATCCTTGAAAACCCATGTTAGTGAAATGGATTCACTTCCAAAACCATAATAAGAGTCATGGTTAAATCCCAGACCCCCATAGCAGACAATTAATGTTACTAAACGTGGTTCACTCCTCATTCAAATACTATCTATCTCATGATATATAAATATTTACCTAGTTTAATGGATAGACAAATATGTCTCACCCATCACATAATGATAATAATACATAATGGTGCCACAAGATCATAAAAAATTAATTATATTATAACCCATTAAAAGAAATTGGTTTCATGAAAATTTCATCATATAATATTCAATAGAAATGGGAAAAGTTTGTTAATCATTTCATTATTTCTTCAACATAACCCATCGAAAAGAAGTGGGTTTCAAAATAATTTTATCTTTATATAAAACGTGGAAGATAACTAGGTTACATGAACATATTATCATCAAAAACACAAAACATTTAGAGAAATAACAATAATGGTATCAATGTATCATATTCTCAGTAAACCATAATTAGAAGCAAAAGGTGTTATATTATATAGAATGTTATTTTGAAAGATCACTTTGAACAATTCTTAGGGAAAATAATATTTAATTGGAAATAATGTTTTATAACTAAAAATCCATTGAATATTTTGAAAATCCATTTCACTAAAAATAATCTAGAAAACATAAAAAGGGGAATATTTTAAAATCATTTAAACCATTTTTTGAGGAAAATATAATTTACTAATTGAAAAAAATTTTAAAACATGAAACATTTTCAAAATAATTTTAAATTTTAATTAATTAATTTGGAATCTATGTCATTTCAAAAATATTAAAGAAATTTGTTTTTGAAACTATCATTAAAAACTTTCAAGGGACTCTAGAAGTCATATAGTATTTAAGAAGGTTATAAATAATGTTCATGTCTTTTCTGTTAAAAAAGACATATTTTTTTGTCATTTTCTAGAAAAAGAAAATGATTTTTTTTTGTAAATTTACATGAAGATTAATTTAAGAAATATTAGAAAATTTAAAACATATATAAAAAATTATTTAATAAAAATTTCTAATAATGAAATTCTTGAAATTCTTTTTATAAAACATGGTTTATGAAGAAAAAGGGTTTTCGACCGAAATGATGATTTTTCTTAAAAATATACCTTTTGGTCGCTTGAGTACATTGAGAGTGGAAAACTAAATAGGGTAAATTTATTCTCATAATATAAAAATAATAGAATAAAATTAATGTTTTTTCTAGGGATATGGATAATAATATTTTATTATCAGTGAAATAATCATAAACAACATTGATAAATAATAAGACTATAACATAAAATACATTCCAATATGGTAAGATTGAAATATAATACTAATGAGTTAATATCATAAAATTAAGAATGAAATATATTAACTATAAATGATTTAATTATATTAAATTTCAAATAGAATTAATATTGACATATTAAAATATTATTGGTGCATACCATAATCACATGTCTCAATGATGAAAAGTTGAGTAAAAAGTCCTTACTTCTTCGGAAACATTTGAACCATAAACTCCATGAAAGAGATATCATAAATTGGATTTATAAATCCACATAATTATACGGATAATAATTTTGAAATACATTCATGGGAATCATATAAACCACATAAAAGAAATAGGTGGGTGAATACGGCATGTGTCTCACATAATTAAAAGGTGAGATGAAATCATCTTTCCTTAATTCTCGACTTCCATAGTCAAAATTTGATCATCATGTATAAAAGAATAACTTTACTATAAATATATTATGTAACTATAAAAGTATATATATAAATACACACACATATATATATTACCATATATGATTTTATTATGACCTTTTGTTACCTGTTTATTATCAATTCCTTGTTTAAATCACGTTTCTTGGAATGACTACCTTGTTTTCATTAACTGTATTGATTTTTTATTTTTATTCCTATTAATTTTATCTATTATCCATAATATCAAAAATATTAACAAATAAATATATATCATAATTAAAAAAAATATACATTTCATACCAATAATGATTATTGGTTTCGAGAAATGATGGACAGTACGATCATGGAGATGGTAGGCCAAACATAAACATGACTAACATTTCAATTTTTTAATTATCATTATAAAAAGAGACATATAATATATTAACTTTAAATTATTATCATAATGTCTTTAATAACATATTAGTTATGTAAATATTTTTATACATATATTCCATGTGGTTTGGTCATGAAATGGGAGTCCCATAACTTTCTGAAGGCAGTAGTCCACAAGTACAAGGATGATGATATCATTTACCGATGAGAGAAAATATAAAACAAATCCAGATATATTATATTAATATAATGATAAATATGTAATTAATTTCATAATAATTTGAATAATATCACATATAATAATTAAAATTATCTATATTATAATCCAATCATAGCATTAGTGAAAAATAATCCCATCTCTTTGTGAAGATGTATTCCACCGTTCACAGGAATGACACTGTTTTTTCACCAATAAGATAGAAATAAAAAATATATATATGATATAATGACTATATATTTATCATAATATTATATATATAATATAAATATTTTATAACCATCATTTTACACCAAGATTATATTTTATAATTGAAAAAATGCATGACATCAGTTCGTGAGGAGGAAGTACACTATACACATGAATATTGATTTTGTAACCCATGTGATGAATGTATAAAATAATTGTAGATCATGAAAATATATCAGTATATTGATGATATTTATTTTATTATGTAAAAATGGTCAAATAATAATTTAAGTATGATGTGTATTAAATAAAATAAAAATTCTTGTTGAATAACGTCACATCTTATTTGGGTATCCTCCTTAGTATTACACCCAAAAAATTCCATGTTTTTCTTTATGAAAAAAATATTTTTTCTTGGAAGATGGAATGGAATTTTGAAAATTTATTTCTATAGGTATTATTCAATAATGTGTCTGATGGTGTGAAGAAGAGAGGATTCTGGGAGGCCTTTTATAACTCATATTTGTAACACACATGTAGTTATTTGAAAATAAAAGGTGTAACCAATATTTTCTCGTCCCTAAAGACACAAAAATAAATTATTATACAGAATTATAAATTATAGGTTAAATATTAAACCTTATAATTGAATTTATTTATATGTTTTAAGGTTATTTTAACCTTATTATTTTTAGTTTAACACCCACTAAACCCATTTTTACCTTAACCACAATAATTAAATTTTACTGCTTACACAATATATTTTGGTCAATAAATAAGAATACATAATTTGATAATGTAAATTTTTCTTATTACAAATATGGAATAAATATTTCCATATAAATTTAATATAAGTGGAAATATTTAATTAAAAATTAATCATGTAAATGCAATGAGAAATGGGAATTTCAATGAAAAAATGTTCAAATGTTTTAAATGTTTTTAAATACAAAAATATATATAAATGATAAAAATGTTATAAATTGGATTAATATATATAAATAAACTATTTTTACATGAAAACATGTTTTAAATGTAATATAACATTATAAATAATTTAAACAAAAATATTGTTTTTAATTAAAATTATGTTTTTTACTATTCATAAAAAAATATATTTTATGAAAATTATAAAAAATTCACCCTAAGATAATTTTGTTATGAAAATTTCAAAATTAAAATTTATCAAGTCAATTTTATTTTCTAAATATGTTACAAATTTCTTTAAAATGTAATAAAAAAGGTGGAAAATTTTATTTTAGAAAAATTCACTTCTTAATCAGAAATTAGGATTTGTTATAATTTTTTTTCAAAAGACACACATGATGAATGTTAAAAAATTTAGTTAATATATACTATATAGATTAAATTATTATAATTCCCTAAATTTTTTTCTTTTAATTTACTATGTTAAACCATGTTTACTTTAAAAAAAATATTGTTATTTAGAAAAAAAATCATTTATTTTAAAATAGTTTTTATTTTTATTTATAAATAATTTTTCATCGAAAAATTTATTTTATATAAAGGTTTCATCCATAATGTCTTATAATTTAGTAAATATTATTCATGTATTAAATTTTAATGGCAAGGTGTTAAGTATCTTATAATATTATTTAAAAAATGTGACAATGTCATTTTAAATCATTATTTCATATAACCAAATTTAAAATAAATGTTACATGTATCGAAGACTAAACTCCATGTTTATTACGAAAAAACTATTAACTTGGTGTTTTTTTGTAATGTTAATGTTTCATGTAACATATACATAACTCTGTGTTGTGAGTAATAAACAATGTCTAAATAAAAAAATATATTACCCAAAATCACGAGGTGTTACATTTCACCCCCCCTAAATTTAATTTCATCCTCAAAATTCATCACATTAGAACCATAAAATGTGAGAAATTTTCCTTCATTAAATCCTTATATCCCAGGAAGTGTTATAAATATGGTGGTTTCACCACAAAACATTGACTAAGTGAGTGGTATTGTTTTGTAGAAGTTTATCCATTTGACCGATAAACTCTACCAGTTGGTTCTCATAATAATTATAATTCTACAATGGCACATCCTATAAGTTTGATTCATGTGGGGGATTAGGAATGTAATTCCCCATGACAGATACAAGGAGAAAATATTGGACATGAGATAGGTTTTACGAAGCACCAATTAATTGGATACCATCCTAAGTTGATGAATACTTTCAAGGGGATTGATATACCATGTCACAAAATTTCCATTGAATCATAAGAATAATTTCATACTTTTGTTGGGAATCAATTAATTTACACTTCATCCCTTACTCAAAGAAATGATGATTAATTTTTTTACGTCTCAAGAACTAACAGATCCTAGGATCCATAATATATTGATAATTAATTCCTTCAATATCTAGTTATAAAAAATGTTTTTCACTCATTATCATTTAATAAAAAATATTCATTGTGTGTTATATTAAATTAATATTTGAAAAATAATACAAATATCAAATTCAACCATTCCATAAATGGTTAACCATAATGATGGACCCCCGAACACCCTGGGAGGGGAGGGGTGAATCAGGGTGACAACTCTTTCTTAAAAAGTGACTGATCTTATTCCCATGTTGGTAGGAACCTGTTAAACCTGTTTAATTAGAATGAACATTAAATAAACCAACACATGAAAATAGCTAATATAAAATTTATTCTTGGTTCACCACTAATGAATAGTCATAGGTGAATATGCCAAAAGAGTTTTGGTTATACCTAAATCCACTAAAATTTATATGTTGTGGAGTATAAAATATTTGGCACAATCACTATGTTCTAAGAAAACTATCTTAACAATTTTTTAGGGAAATCTCTCTATGCCCCTCGAAACAATTCTGTTGACTCCCCCATTTTCAATGTATTCGGAAGAATCCACACACAGTTTATGGATATGTAGGTCCTTTAACTTTCATTTATGCACACATCCCCAAATGTTTAAAGATTATTTTTGAAGTCCCACTTCTACCAATATATGTAATCCAAATTGATATGTACTGATAGATCACAAACTATTCCTCTATGAAATATCTTGTTTTCTCCAAAAAAATTTGATACCTCATGTAGTGTGTGTACTTTTCGTTTAACCTCCTTAATTTACCACATTAGCATAATAACTCCACAAACCGCTTCAATGTACCACCTTCGTGTACAATGCAAACATTCCACTTCTACATACTACTTCCACAAATTTCCTTCACATAGCACCATTTCTCTATGAACCATTTTTCTTTTTGAGCTATATTGCCTTACAAAACCCCTTCCAAAGACAATCTTCATAGGCCACTTCCCCTTTCATGGAATACTCATCACAAATCTATTCTCCTTCATGAGGATTTCTTCCCACAACCCACTTTTTACATCACTGAATTCCTCCAAGATTTCAAATCTAAGTGTCTAAGTAATGAGTCAATTAGTGCTCTTTATATAAGAAAATATATTCGAACATATTTCTAATCTATTTTAATTAAAAATTTGATGTTGTACAACCATCACCTTGTATGGAAACTTCTACGAACTTTTTTCCTTCCATTGTCCATGTACTGCCTCTCTCCCTTCATTTTTTCACAAATAATCACCTCGTTTCCAAAAAAATGAGACATACCATGAAACATTTTCCTTCGATATACATTAAACCTTACCAAAAACTATATCCATCATCTGAACTGTTATTTTTTCTCTATCTGTGTACTAAACTTCATGGTCCGCGTAGCTCCACTATGCAGAAATCCTTCCTTTTCTATTTTTATGTCCATTCCGCATACCTCCTTTGTGGTCCAAGAACTACGCTTTGTAGTCTGTGAGCCAGGAAATCCAAGAATCATTTTCATAAAACATTCATTTTCCAAATTTATAAACTCTCGATTTTGTGGCCCAAAAAATTGTAAAACACTAAGAATTGTGCCTCCTTAAAAACATGCTTTATCTTGTACTATATGATCGCTTTTAAAGAAAACTCCTTGAACAACCCAATATAGATTGATGAAAAAAACAAACCATACTCTATTTATATAAAATAAAACCCCTGGTTCCAATACATGTAACCCATTCAAGATATTAAAATTTAATACTTTTTAAATAAGGCCACTAAATTTCCAAAGTCAACTTGTGATTAATAATCCAAATAACCTTAAGTACCTCTACATTTTCACATAACAAAACTATAAATTACTTTATCAAGTAATCTATTTAATCATGGTAATTACCTAAAGTAACCTAAAATTTTATTGTTAAAATACATTTTTCCTCATTCCTTACACAAGGGATAGATTATTGGATATATTTATTAAATAAAAAAATGTTGTAAACTCCATAAACGATAGAATAAACAACGGGGTAAACCACCCATTATGGTAATCATTACGATCCAATTTAATTATTCATATCCAATATATCATTATCCGGCTATCTTTATATAAACATCCAAAACATGTTAAGTTCTATCTTCACTTAATGAAAATATCTCTTTACCACTCAATCACTTGTACAGGTTATCCGTACAATTCAATATAAACTTTCAAATATTTAATGATAAACTATGTATAAAATGTTATTATATGTTGCATGATTCTATAATAAAATATTATTACTTATACATCATTTTTATTGAAGACTAATACATAAACACTAAATCCTTTCACGTCCTGCTTAAACTTTTAACATGTATTTGTCGACATATTCATTACTACTTCCTTCATTTGATATGAAATATGAAACATTTCATAACATTAATAAAACATAATTTAATAATGATTCTCATTTTGAATATAAAAATTGATATTAGAACATCCCATACATTTCATATATCTTTTTTGGTCTCTTAATCATCAACAATATTACTGGAACTCATACCACCTTTCTGATTCTCTTCATGATATTCCGCCAAGACATCAATTTGTATAATGTCCATATATTCAAAAATTAAATCAATCTTCCATTTAAAATACCTTACAGAGATCAATATTACCATCTATTTTATCAAATAAACATTCAATTATAACTCATACATATCATTCATGGTGTCCTTATTCTCCATACATAAAATATAATCTCACACCACTGAGAAATTCCCTCGAGTGACTCCTCCCACATCCATGATGTATATATTGTGAATCTAAATTCCCCAATCATATCCACTGTATGTATAGGGCATAGTATAAGTGATCCCTTGGTGTTTCCAAACATTTAATTTTTTCACGATTGATGACCAATCTGATCTCTACATTGAGATAAACTTCATGATCTACATAATTGGATCGTCAAATTCAGACAAGGGTAATCACACTATCACCAGAGAGACAGAGGATCATCACATATTATTTATGATTAATTTAAATAAATAAGAAATACCTTGAGGGAATTATTTCTTTGTTAATGGATCTGGTAATAGATCTGGGGTGCTCTATTGGTGAGTTGTAGGAATCAAGTGTGAATTCCCTCTATCTAAGATCCACATGTGTTCCATGAATTTATTGGAATCCCCGAAGGAATCTCTAGGGGATATCATGAAATATCTGTGCACTTGTGTCATGTACATATGATTTCCACGACAATCTCATCCAGAGATTTCTCCCTGATCTCTCTTAACATGAGATGATGCAGTGGAGGTTGATTTATCTAAGTTCTTTGGAGTGTTCTTGGATAGATGATCTCTCTAGGGATTGATAGGATTCTCAAAATCCAATGTACAAAAAAATAAATTGGTCCCTTGAGAAAATAATAAAAATGGGTTTATATATTTCAAGGGTAAAAATAAAATATCAAAACAAGTGAACTTCATTATTTTTGTAACCCATAAAGAACCCCATGTGAAATAATAATAAAATTAGTATTATTTATTGACATGTTATTAACATGCGAATTATATTAAATACCATTTAAGTAAATAATATTAAATATTATAATTTATCACTTACCCTAAAACTTGGTCCACTATCCCTCCATATTTATTAGTACATGAATAATTTCTATTTATTTATTATGTAAATACCACAGAAATATTTTACAATAAAAAAAATAAATATTATATTCATTTACATTGGAAACAAATATTTATTAAATATTTTTATAACTTTATATTCTCTCAAACAACTCATGAGGTATTATATACAATCAATAAAACAAAAATGATTATTAAACTATGTGTGGGAATAATATATATTCATCATCTAAAATAATAAATAATAATATATTATTTGACTCTTATTCTAGATACACTAGGCTTGTTACCCTATAGGCCTATTTGTCATTGGTATTTGACGAAGCATCCAAAAGTCCAAGGTTAAAGTATTACAACATTTAAAGTCACCCATAGAGAATGAAGTTAATGCCACATTGACATGTTACCTCAAATGAACACTTATTGTGTAATATAATCAGTTTGTCAAGATATCTGAAATCATGTAGGTTTCATGCTAGTGACATAAACCTATATGGTCAATGTCTCTTTCTTTGAATTTACTGAAATTTAACATTCTGTTAGAACACCATGGCCATGGATTTATTTTGGCTATATCTTTTCTAACAAATGGTCTGTGAAATCAACTTCCTTTTTAGAATAAAATTGATAAATTATTTCTTGCATTATTCATTAAAAAAATATTAATCATGACACACCCAATGTATCCTACCTCCCTACGAACACCAATCATTATAGTTTTGATAAATACATAATAGTACGCGACTTATAATACTCATTAATTATAATATTAATTTATAAGGACCAATACACATGTCCACATATAGGAATATAAATATGGATTTCCTACTGTCAGGTCTTATTCTCCTAATTGCCTACTGGATATTACCACGGGTGAACACAATGACAAGGTTCCTCAACATCCTATGAGTCTCCACTCGTGATAGCTTGTATCATTTTCCCTCACATGATATGATATGACTATAGAAAATATTTTTAGAATTAGTATCATAGAACTTACAGGTTCTTATCATTGTAGTGAACTAGTATGACCTTTTAGTGTCATATATCCTCTTACGACATTATCACATAATATGTTACACAGAAGAAAAATCATGATGTGATAAAAATTTTATTAATATTCAAAAACTAGAATACAGTTTATCATAAAGTATAAATAAGTTTGTTCTAGGGAACCAATTATAATGGACTCCCACTTGGACAAGTTCCTTCTTCTAACAAACTTAATTCCTCTACTTATTATATTGTAATGATGATTCTACTAATATAGGATTTAGTCAAGGGGTCCTCCACAATCACTTTTATGGGAACCCTACTTACTGAAACTTTACACCTTTGATAAAAATCCCTCATGAAGTGATACATCCAAATTATGTGCTTTTTCTATTGGTTTGACCATGAATCTTTTTTAAGATACACTACTGCATTGTTATCACAACAAAATGTGATAGGGTCTTTATTACTAGGAAAACGGTCAAGTAACTGGAAGAAGTTTGAAATATAAATGGATTCCTTGGATTCTTCAGAAACTTCTATATACTCGAACTCCATTGTAGAATTACTGAAAATAGGATATTTTGAACTTTTCTTTCTTACAGATCCTCCATTGAGACAAAAAACATATTCTAACTATGACTTCAGATTTTCACAATCTAACTGAAAACTAGAATCAACATAACCCATGATGAATATCTCTTAGTCTACTCCATACACCATTAACGTATCCTTAGTTTTTCTTAGATAGTTAAGAATAACCATAACAATATTCTAATGCTATTTTCTATGATCATTTTTATATATTCCTACAAAGATCAGTGCATGGAAAACATCAATCCTATTACATAGCATGGAATACATGATTGATCCCATAAAGTAAGCATATGAAATCTTACTCATTCTCTAATTCTCTTATCATGTCTAAGGACATATTTTCTTAGAATGACGTAAACCTTGTGAAATTGGAACCAATCCCCTCACAGATTGTTCCATACAAAATATATTTAATATATGGTCAATATATGTACTTTGACTTAGTTAAAGAATCCTCTTGGTTCTGTAATGAATGATCTTGATCCCTATAATTTAGGAAAATTCACCTAAGTCCTTCATGGAGAAATATATTTTCAATCAGTCGTTAACTGACAATAAGAATTTGATTTTGATTTCAATTATTAATAATTTTTTAATAGATAGTACTTGGATAATGACTTCATTAACATTAAACCTATTATAAACATAAATCTCATAATAATTCTTAATGATACCAAATTCTTTTATGGATTGATCAAATAAAATGTTCCATTACCTGGATTCTTGATTTAATCAATCAATTTATCTATAAAACATGAAAATACATTTAGAATCACCTAGTGTCATAAAACCTTATTTTTTGTGTCAAATAAATATCTTCCTAATGGTTCCTATTAAGGAATACATCTCTGACATTAGTCTTCCAAATCCCATCATCGATGTAATCTGCTTGGAAAATTATAATTCTGATGGATTGAAATATAGGAATGGGTGAAAAGGTTTCATCAATTAACCATTCCTTGATGTTTTTTTAAAAAATATAGCCACTAACTTTCTTTATAGGTATTTCCATTACCTCATATTCCCATTTTTCTCTTGATTACCAATTTTCACCCAACATGATTCATATAAACTAGTACATAGAAATGAATCAAAAATTGGTCTTGATACATGGAATCTATTTTATAATTCAATTATTTTTTCCATCTTGATGATTTTGATCTCTATACTACCTTTATCTAGAGATAGCTTAATCATTGTCTACCCATAATGAGTCACTGGCTTTAGTTCCTAGAAAACCATATCTCTATGGTTCTCTTACCTCTCTTATGATCATATGCATTACTTTTGTTTCATAAACTACTTCTTCTATGGGGACCAGTGGAACTTGTTCCTACTCCAACTCTTATTTATCGTAAGAATCATATTCATTGAATGGAATTGTTCTCCCACTATCCTTTTTGTGGATTTTTTCCCTCTCAAGAAGGAAATATTTTATAGGTAAATTCACATTCTATTCGAAGGTAATGTATAGGAAGTATCCCTTTTTTCATTTGGATACCATACAGAGATACAATTTTTTCCCTAAGGTGCTAGTTTGTTACCTGATAAGGCCTTTACAAAATCCTCGCAACACTATACATGTGCATGTGACAAAAAAATATTTCTTTAAACTCCATATGTATTGGGAAATTAAATTTTACAATTTAGTTGGAACCCAATTTAATGTGTATTCGACATTATGTAATACATTTCCCCAAAAGTATTTTAGAAGATATGCATGACTCATCATCGACCTTAACATGAATAAAAATCTATAATTCCTCCTTTCAATGAACCATTCCACTATTGTGTGTAAGGTGGAGTGAGTTCATATAGAATCCCAAACTCCCAAATAAATTTAATGAAATGTTGGTTATGATATTCACTAACTCAATCAAATCGAAGCATTTTTATCTTATTTCTAAGTTGATTATCTACTTGATAATTGAATTCCATGAATTTACCAATGGACTTAGACTTGTACCTCATCATGTAGACATATCCATGTCTACATTGGTCATTAGTAAATGTTATGAAGTATAAAGATACACATATAAAGTATACTAGAGATGGACCACACATATCAGAATGTGACAAACGGATAATCTATTTGTCCCTTTAACCCTATACACAAAATGGTGGTTTGATCAATTTTCCTTGTAAAAAAGCATGAATGTTTTTAAGGGATTTTACCTTAGAAGAATCTAAATAACTATCCTGAGAGAGATTTTTCAAACTCTTCACTTTTACATGGCCAATATATTGATTCTAAAACTGGGTGTTATATCACTCATGTTAACATTATTTGATATCAATTTCCAGTAATTGTTTTTTGTAAATTAATACAAAATGACCATTCTTCAAATTTGCCATACCATAACATTTGTTTTCCTTATAAAAGAAAAAACATTAATGTCCAAACATGAAAATAAAACCATATATATCACGAAATGATATAGAAATTTTGATATTGGTAATCATTGGTACATAATAACAATCTCTTAAGGCCAAAAACATATCTATTATAAATGGGAGGCAGTAGTCACCAATGGACATAGTATACAACCTTGCACCCTTAGCAGCTCTCAGATCCACAACTCCTCTAGAAATTTTTTGAAAGGTACTTAGATCCAAAATTTTGATAGAAACATGATCACCAAAATCTGTATCTAATAACCAATGTGTAGTTATTGAAATATTTAACTCGATAATGAATGTACCTTTATATAACCCTTTCATCTGGGTGATGATTCTCTTCCAACAGAATGAAATTCCATATGAGAAACATATAACCTGTAATGAACTAGTATTTTTCAATTTAATTGTTTTTAATTAAATGGGAATATTATGAGTCTTCCAAAATTGATAGCATGTGATTTCAAGGCCAAGTGTTCCCGAAATGAATTTCTGACCTTTTTTTGTGTATGTTCAGTTAATATGCAAGCGAGTTTTTGTAACTTTTTAACCAGTGCTTGGAATTGAAATATGATGACACTGTTGAACTCGCAGCACCGATATTTTCAAAAGGAAACTTTCTCCCCGATATTAGTAGGTTGAGGGAGGAATTTTTTTCCAAATTTTCATGGGAGAAAATGAAATAAACATGTTTTTTTTTGAAATTTAAACCTCTCATTTAAAACATGATGGTGGGTACCACACAAGGCTGGTCAGGCATTTAATGGTGGGCATTAAATTCCTGGTTACAAAAAATATTTAACTACATCCCACCTTAATAAATTGGATTCATTAATTTTGAATTAATGACTCATCTTTAAACTCTTGGCTTTCTCCAGATTAAACATTACAACATAATTTAATTAATGTACATACATTAATTAAATTACTACTTCAGCTTATATAATTTGGAACCTCACCTATCATATGGAAAAGGGATTAGAAAAAAGGGGAGAGATTTTAAGAGTTATAAAGAACTTTCTCCAACAAAGGAGATCCTCTAATGAAGATCGACTTCCGGAATTGAAGAACGAGGAACCGACATTGGATCATCTTGTGGGATTGACGAATGACAACTTTAATCTCCAACGAAATCATCATCTTCCTTATTTCACCTCCATCATAAATTGAGTTAGGGGATATATTTACATATGATGGAAATTATTTATCGATTCTTCATTTTCTGGTTTCACAGTGATGATGGCCAAACTAACATGTCCATTGTCCCGTGCATATTCCTTTCCTCTTATCTTTTATTCTCCGCATGTTATTCATAGTTTCTTCAGCACAAAATATAAATGACCTTAGAAACGCAATATTTGGTTGAGCATGAAATATAGACACGGATCCCTCAATCTTAGTATTGCAAACATGTTATCATTTTATTTTTCGGGATTGGAACGAAGTAGTAATGGCTTGCGGAAGGAGGCGGAAACCACCACCCTTATGGCCATGAGGAAGGTAGGGTGGTGCACATCTGTGTTGTTGGATGATGGGGAAGCCACGAAACATTGGCCGAAGTAGGGCAGGGTGGAGGTCGGCATCCGGCTGGCCGTGATGGAGGCCTAAGAGCGGATGCTCGTGCCCGCTGCGGTGGAGCAGTGGCGCACGACCACACCACTCTGAGGAGGACTGGCCGGATCAAAGGACTTCCATTTTGGTTCTGCGGGACATTCTCGAGTCCCTCGGTGGCTTGGGAATGATTAAAGGTGCGGCCCATTTCCATTCCGGATGGAAGATAGATGGTAGCCCTTCAGCACCAGCCAGGGTAGACCGTGCCACCGGGCCGCGCACGACACGAGTCAGTCCGGGCCGACTCATTTGCGGGTCGGGCTGGATGATGGGCAATTGGGTCAGGCCCACTATAGCCCAGGACAACCGGTCTAGACCCGAATCGGTCTGGGTCCACCCAAACAAGTTTGGGCTAGCCCAGGATGGGTCAGGCCGGGTCGGACCAGTCCTGGGCCTAACTGGACCCAGTTACGCTTTTGTGGCCATAAATTGGGAACCATGTGTCTATTTGATGTACCATCAAGGCAACAGAATCCATTGATCGAGATAGTCTTATTGGTGTACTCTACATGAGTTTTGGATAACGTTTGGGTAGGTTCGAGTTGGACTAAAACTTGAATCAAACAGGGCCCTCAGAGCAGAAACGCTAATAACTTACAGACTGAGCATCAGATTGACGCGATGTCTGTTGCATTGGGTCTCTTATGAAGTGATGAACCACTGTGATACTTCATTGTAGATATTCATGGTGTTTTAGGTATAAAAATGGGTAGGGGAGTTGTCCTCCCAAGAGCAATACGTACGAAACCCTATGATTGGTTTAGACTTGACGACTACTGACCATTTCAACTCGGAGTGACTTGACATGCCTAGTGGGGTGTGCCTCTGTGTGACATGGTAGAAACATGGTGGAGAGAGCCACTATGTGACATGGTAGGCCCACTTTACATGACATGAAGTGTACCTCAACAATCCACGAGGGGGAGAGCCTCTGTGTGATGCGACAGACCCACGGTGGGTAGCGACTCTGTGTGACGCGACAGACCCATGGTACTCGACATGAGGAGTACTTTAGCAGTCCAAGGTGAGTGGGAAGTTCCTCTGTGTGCCATGACATTCCCACTATACTCCATCAAGAATGAGTTATCCAACAACTAAGGTGTTTGACGTTGTGACTAGGGATGTTACTTGTTATTATCTGTAGTGAATCTTGTGGCTGGCAATCAACTTTCAAAGCAATCCTGTGTGGGTCAGCATCATAATCCTGTTTCTCATAGTTGTATTCCTAGTTTGAGATGAGTCTTATATATTCATGGTGTACATGTGTGGTACTTTATCTACATGGTGATACCTGCGTGGTACTCCTACCCTCGTGGTATTACCTGTGTGGTATTCTTCCCTCCAGTGCGAGGTTGGTATATTCTAATAACATATGTATATTTATGGGCATATACCTTTGTAGTGTTGACTGTTGTTTCTATGCTTATTGGTTTATCTTTTTATGCATTTGAGATACTTTAGGGGGTCTTGGGGTCCCTACTGTGTATTGTTATACTCACCCCTGCACGTTCTACGCCCGAAACATGTATTGTATGGTGCAGAAGACGGACAACGCTGACTAGGGATGGGGGTACCTGGACTAGAGACTTCTCAGAGGTGGAACACTGATGAGTTGATCGACCGATATGATCGTTCAAGAACTGTTCTTACCCTTCAGGTATGATCATTGACAGGTGTTCAAATTATCTTTACTCTGTTTTACTTGTACTTTCCAGTTTTTCGGTTACTTTCCTATTGGGATTTTATTCTGGACACTTTACATTCTGTACATACCATGTTTACTATATTTTTTAATTTTTTCTTGTATCTGGACATGTGCTTGGTTTGTGTGAGTTTTCATTTTATAAATTCAATGCCTTCCCGTTTTAGGGAATACGCCTTTTGGTGCTTGTTTCTAGCCCCTGGCCTATGTAAGGCTAGCTTGGGGTAGTCACGGAACGAGCCCCAGGGGATGGGTCGTGAAAAATTGGTATCAGATGAGTTCGGTTCTACTGAAGAACTAGGAATCTGATATTTGCTGTGAAGAAATAGGGTTAAGTATTATGAGTGTGGTTTTCAGTTTGGGGAGTAAAATGCTGGAGCAACGACTGACTTATCCACACACTAGGACCCTGACTTCTGATTTCCGAATCAGTTCATGAAAACATAGATTGTGTATGTGTTTTTGAACATTTTTCTTAGTGATCTCTTTGATTCAGCTCAACAAGTATAAACATAATGATCATGGTACACCTGTTTCGTTTCAGGATGCCTCCACGCAGACATCCAACAAAGATTCCAGTTAATGTATGTGATGACATACCTCCAAGCGATGAGGCGTTGGTACCGGGCCCCCTTACTGCAGTTGTACCATATGGTGGTGTACCAACAACACCACTACCCAATGGGTAGCCAATACCACTATCCCCAGCTGTAGATGGTGCATTCCACTTGAGCACATTGCACAAGTTCCAGCTCCAGAGGCCACTGATGTTCTGAGGGCGAGATAGATCCACAGGCGACTGAGGATTGGAGGGATGCCGTGGATAGAGTTTCCTGACTGGTAGTGACACCAGTGGATCTAATGGCAGTCCTTACCGCCATTCTTCTTCAAGAAACAGGGGGACGATTGTGGATCTTGAAGCTCTAGGTTCACGACAAGGTGACTCTCATCTGGGCGGACTTCATAAGAATTTTCTGGGAAGATATTGTCCCAGTGACCTTACACTCAGTGTGTATACATGATCTTCCCCACTTAGAGTAGGGTAACATGACCGTGGCTTGGTATTCAAGGAGGTTTACCAACATCTCATGCCACTCCACTAAAATGGTGTGGGTCACATTTTTCATGGATCGGATCTTCGAGCAGGGGATAAGACGAGAGATTGGAGCTTCGATGGTTTCTCTCAGAATCCCAATGCCAGCATGGGTGTTAGATGAAGTGCTCTTAGTGGAGAGTTTCCTTGCTAAGAAGTCACCGGCAACGGGACCCACCATCAGACGACACATAACAGAGTCATTGGCAGCTGACAGCAGATAGAAGAAGCAGAGGTCTAAGAGGACTGGACCTATAGGTGGAAAATCACATGATATAGGGTCAGTGGTTCCGGGCTCTTGAGGAAGAGGAGAACATGAGAGGATCATGCTGTGTTTCTTTTGCGATGGGTAGGGTCACAAGTCTCATGACTACCCAAACCGCCATACAAACGCCCAAAAGACTATATAAAGACCATCTGGGCGGAGGTGCAGATTTGATCGAGATGGTCCACAGGTAGGAGGCAGATGTGGAATAGGATCAGGTCGTGCAATATGTGGTGGGCAGAAATTTGCGGTTCTACCACCACCACCACCAAGTGGTCCACCCCAACTACAAGGAGCATTTGGACAGGGCTGAGCTTAGCTCTAGGAAACGGAGGCCTATGATGATGGTGATCTGGAGATAATATGAGTTTTAATCTGCATACACTCCACCCTTGTTGCAGTACTTATAGACATAGGTTCAAGTCATTATTTTATTTCCATATCCCTCGTTCAGATCTCAGAGATTCTGATGGAGCTGTTGGATCGATCCTTATGGCTAGAGAATCTTATGGGAGAGGATATGACAGTTACCCATTAGTGCTAGTAGTGTGAGCTTACTCTAGGAGGTGAGAGATTAGGCTGGGATATTTTAGTAGCGATATCGAGGCCTTATGACGTCATCTTGCATATGGAATGGTTATCTACACTACATGCTCAGATTGACTATTTTAGGGGCTAAGTGCGGAGTGTCTACATGGATGGGACCAGGTTTTCCTTCACCGGAGAGAAGGGAACCTTTTCAAAAAGGGGTAGAATTACCCAGAGGATAGTGAAGCCAATCATACATCAGTTGGATAGCCTTACCCTCAGAGAGGTTGACATTGAGTCTCTGAGATATCGTGTAGTGGTGGACAAGTATGCTAATGTTTTCTCTGATGATGTTACTGGTTTATCTCCTTGCATAGAGGTGGACCTTTACATCGATATGTACCTTAGGATATCACTGATATCTACACCAGCCTATCGGATGGCCTCCGTAGAGATTCCAGAGATGCAGGTATAGCTAGAGGACTTGCAGAACTAGGGGTTCATTAGGCCCATTGTTTCCCCTTGGGAAGCCCAAATTTTTTTCTCCAAGAAGGAAGATTGGAGTTCGAGAATTTGCGTGGACTATCAGTGCCTTAACAAGGTTACCATGAAGAAAAATTACCCACTACTATGGATTTAATATCTCTTTGATCAGCTACCGGGATCATGATGGTTTTTGAAGATATAACTCCGATCAGGATATTACCAACTAATGCTACGACATAAGGATGTGCAGAAGATGACCTCTAGATGTTGGCATGACCACTACGAGTTCTTGGTTATGCCATTTGGCCTAACCAACGCCCCAGTAGTGTTCATGGGACTCATTAACAATATCTTCCTGTCATGCCTCAATCACTTTGTGGTAGTATTCATTGAAGATAGCCTGATATACTCAGTGACAGAGGAGGAGCATGCCTATCATCTGGAGTTAGTTCTGGACACACTTAGAGAGCACCGATTTTATGATAAGGTCTCTAAGTGCCAGCTATGGATACAGGAGGTACAACTATTAGGGCACATCATATCTATGGCTAGAGTTGCGGTGGATCCAACAAATATTGAGACTTTACTTCCTTGGGAGCCACCATGAGTGTGACAGAAGTGTGGAGTTTCTTATGTTTGGTCGTTTACTATCAGATGTTTGTGCCTGACTTTTCCAGAGTTGCGACACCCTTTTCAGCATTGATGAAGAAAAGGAAACCCTTCTTGTGGTCAGAGAGATTTTATCATAGTTTTTAGGAGTTAAGGTAGAGACTGACACGTGCCCTCATCTTGAGGCTACTAGAAAAAGATGTTGGGTATGTTGTCTACTGCAATGCATCATGGACTGAGTTTGGATGTGCCCTGATGCAGGAGAGAGCAATGATCGAGTATGGTTCATGATATCTGAGACAACATGAGAATAAATATGTTACTAATGACCTGGAGTTAGAAGTAGTGGTCTTGGCCTTGAAGATGTGCTAGGATTACTTGGTTGGAGAATATTTTACAGTCTACTTTGATCACAAGAGTCTCAGGTATATCTTCTCTTAGAAGGACCTGAACCTGGGAGAGCAGCATTGCCTTGAGTTCCTCAAGGACTATGACTTTGAGATAGTCTATACTCCTGGGAAGGGGAACGTAGTAGTAGATTGACTAGGGTGGGGATATGGAATACAATTTTAGAGTAATGAGACAGAGCAGTTAGATGATTTGCAGATATCCTATGTGGAACGAGATGGAGCAACTCATCTTCAGTATCTCATAGTTACACCTTCACTCCTTCAGCGAGTTAGGGAGCCACTATTTGGGGAAGCTGACTCCAAGGATCAACATGCTCAAATATCCATAGGACAGGCACCTTATAGTTTTTTTGAAGGTGGGGAGCACATCATACTTTTGAGAGGGTGCACTATGGTACCGATCATGTTTAGGGTGGAAGTATTGAGGGAGTTACATACATCAGCTCTAGTGGTGCATACAAGAGTGGAGAATATGTACCAAGACCATCAGTGTCTGCACTGGTGTCTGGAAATGAAGAAATATGTAGTAGAGTTTGTCTATTGATGCCTCATTTTTTAGATTGTTAAGGCAGAGCATCAGGTTCCACCAGACTTAGTTCTTCCACAAGAGGTGCCAGAGTGGAAGTGGGATGGAATTTCCACAGACATCGTGATAGGACTTCCACGCACATCTAGGAGTCACGATTCTATCTAGGTGATCATTTAACGACTAACCAAGTCATCCCACTTCCAACCTATCATAGATTAGGGATCAGAAGAGAGATTGGGACACCTCTATGCACAAAAAATTGTACAGATTAATGGAGTTCCATTTATGATTGTCTCCGACCGTGATGAACGTTTTACTTCCCAACTATAAAAGGGGTTAGGTGGTGTTAGAGACATGGCTTTGGTTGAGCACCACCTTCCATCCCCAGATGGATGGTCAAATAGAGAAGACCATTCCGACCATCAAGGACATTCTACATGCTTGTGTATTTGATTTTGGCCGCAGTTGGGAGGATAAATTTCCTTTGGTAGAGTTCATGTACAACAACTTCTATCACTCCACTATAGGTATGGAACTATTCGTGGAATTTTACGAGTGACCATGCAGATCACCATAGTGCTGGACTGACCCAGGGGAGTCAGCACACATGGGACCAGAGGTGGTATGGGCTACCACAAAGAAGGTGCAGACTATCCAGGAGCATATGAAGACTGCACAGAGCAGCCAGAAGTCCTATGCTGACAGAAGATGAAGACCACTTGAGTTATAAGATGGTGACCATGAATTTATATGTTTCTCACCTTGAAGAGTTTTGTGGAGGATTGGCTGGGGTAGAAAGTTATCTATGAAGATCATCGGACCCTTTCAGTTCCTCAGCTGAGTTGGTGAAGAGTCTTACCACATAGCTCTTCCACCTCAGTTGCACCAGGTGCACAACCATTTCCATGTATCTTAGCTGAGGAGATATGTACACAACCCTTCACACGTCATTGACTGTGTTGAGTTAGACATCGAGGATGGGGAAAATGATTTCAGTGGTTCTAGTGGAGATTGAGGATAGGAAGGATCAAGTCCTTCATAGATAGTCGATAACACTATTACACGTACGTAGGCAGCATGGGATCCTCCGGGAGATCACATTGGAGCGGGAAGTTCAGATTTGTGCTCAGTACCCCCACTTGTTTTCCTAGTTTGCGTTATGGATTTTGGGGATGAAAGTGAGTAGAATATAAAGACTCAAAATTGTTCCATGGATTTTATAAGCATATGGGAATATTACGAGTCCACGAAAATTGACAGCGCGTGATTCCGAGGCCCGTTGTTTCCAGAATGAATTTATGAACTTTTTTTGGGGGTATATTCAGTAAACATGCAAGCATATTTTTTTTAACATTTGAACCGATGCTCAGAATTTAAAACTGAGGACACTGTTGAACTCACATCACTGATATTATCTTAAAGGGACCATTACATCGACTACTATAGGTCTAGGGTGGAAATTAGTTTTTGGACATTTCCTGGGAGAAAATAAAATAAACATGCTTTATTTTATTTTTGAAATTTTAATCTCTCATTTCAACCATGATGGTGGGGACCACTTGAGGGTGGTCGGGCAATTAGTGTTGGCAATTAAATGACGAGTTACACAAAATGTGTAACAACATTCCACCTTAGTTAATAGGATTCCTTAATTTGTAATTAATGAATCAAATTTAAACTCTTGGATTTCTCCAGATTAAATCTTCAAACATAATTTAATTATTGTAAAAACATTAATTAAATTATTTCTTAAGGTTATATTATTTTTCACCTCACCTCTCATGGGGAAAAAGGATCAGAAAAACAGGGGAGAGAATTAAAGAGTTGGAATGATCTTTCTTCAACAAAGGAGATCCTCCAAAAAACAGTGACTACTAGAATCGATGAATGAGGAACCAACCATGGAGCGTCTTGCAGGTGTGACGAACACCAACATCATTCTTCAATCACTTAGTCATATTCCTTATGACACCTCCATTTTAAAATTGAGGTAAGGGATTTATTTATATATGATTGAAATTATTCATCAATTCTTCATATTATGGCTTCACATTGACTATGGAAAAAAAACATGGACATCGTCCTGCACATATACCTTTCCTCTTTTCTTTTATTCTCCTCATGTTCTTGATGTGTTATTCAACACCAAAAATTTAATGGTGCTGGAAATACAAAATTTTGTTGATCGCGACATATGGATGCGGTGCCCTCAACCCATGAATCATGAATATGGGTTAATTTTATTTTCCGTGCTTGGAACAAAGCCGGAACGGCTCATGAAAGGAGAAAGAAGCTAGCACCCTACAAAGCGTGAGGATGAAATAGAGGAGTTCCTCCCACCCACTTGATGATGTGGAAGCTGTTGCCCATTGGCCATGGAGGGGCAGGGTGGTGGCTGATATCCTGACGGCCACATTGCGGAGAACCAGTGCTTTTCTGCGCCGCTGGAGGAGCCGGAGGCCGCAGCCGATTGGCCATGGCAGAGGTCGAAGAGAGGTCGGCCATGCCGACCACGCCGGAGAAGCAGCGCGCATCCACACCACTGGTATGAGGACCGGCAGGAACATCAGTCGACTATTGCAGTTCGGTGAGACCTTCTTGGGTCCCACGGTGACTTGGTATCACCTAAAGGCACTACACGTTTCCATAGAAAATAGAAGGGGGACACTTCCCCTTCGGGATCATCTCGGGAAGACCGTGACTGATGTGGGCCGAGCTGCCCCCTTCATGGGTCGGGTCGGACCACAACCTAGCGGGCCATTCCCACTACAGCCCAGTACAATAGGGCTGGAGTTAAATCAGGCCAGGATGACCCAAACTTGTTTGGGTTGGCCCAGGCTGGGCCAGGCCAGGTCTGTCCGACCGGTTCGGATTAGACCCGGGCCCAACTAGACCGAGTTGCGCCTTTGTGGCCATAACTTGTGAAGCATGCATCTATTTGAAGAACCGTCTACGAAACCAGAATCCTTTGATAAAGATAGTCCAATTGGTATACTCTAAATGAGTTTTGGATAATTTTGGAGTATGGTCGAGTTTTATAGAACCCTGAATCCAACCGGGCCCTCGGAGTTGAAACACTAATAACATACAGGCTAGGCATCTTATTGATGCGCCGTCTATTGCGTTGGGTCCCTTAATATGTTACTAACCTTTGGGATACTTCTTCATGGATATTAGAGGCAGTTGAGGTATGACTGATGGCTTGGGGATTGTTTATCCCATGCACTCTATGTACGGAACCCTACGATTGGCTGACACTTGACGGCTGCTAACCATTTCGACTCAGAGTGACTTGACAAGCCCAATGGAGAGCGCCTCTGTATGATGTGACATACCCATAGTGGGGAGACACTCTGTGTGACGTAGCAATCCCATGGTGGTGAGCACCACGGTGTGATGCAGAAGACCGAAAACACTCTAGAGGAGTAGTAACTCAGTAGGCCATGAGGCGGAGCGCCTATGTGTGATGTAGCAAACCCCCGGTGGGGAGCACCTCTGTGTAACGCGGAAAACCCACAGTACTCGACAGGAGGAGTACCTTAGGAGTTCAAGGTTAGTGGGAAGTGACTCTATGTGACGTGGCATGCCCAATGTACTCCCTATAGGAAGAGCTCCTAAGAAACCGAGATGTTCGACGTTGTGACATGGGATGTTACTTCTTATTATCCCTAGAGAATCATGCTTCTGGATATCACCTTTCATAATGATCTTGTGTGGGTCAGAATCATAATCCTATATCATAGAGTTATATTCCTGGTTTGAGTTGAGTCTTATGTCTTCATGGTGAACCTATGTGGTACTTTATTTTAATGGCGATACCTAGGTGGTTCGCCTACCCATCGTGGTATTACCAATGTGGTATTCTTCACTCCTCTGTGAGGTGGGTATATTTTGATAACATAGGTATATTTATGGGCATATATCAAAGTTGAGTTGAATATTGTTTTTCTATTTTTTGTGGTATGCTTTGTGGATTTGAGAGACCTTCCAGGGTCTTAGAGTCCCTATTGAGTATTGTTATACTCACTCCTACTTGGGCTACGCCCATACCTTGTTTTGTCTGGTGAAGACGAAGGACAACGCTGACTGAGGATAGGGTTACCTGGATAGGGGACTGCTCATATGTGTACCTTTGACGAGGTGATATTTAGAGACGATCGTTCGAGAACTATACCTATCCTTTATGTAGGATCATTAGCAGGTGTTCAAAGGAGATATATTAAGTTTTACTTTTACTTTATATTTTTTCTTGTACTTTCCAGTTGGGCTTGTATTCTGGCCCCATTACATTATGTACACACCATGTTTACTATATAGTTTACTTTGTGCTTATATCTAGATATTTTCTTAGTTTGTGTGAGTTTTAAATTTATAATGGAAACACCTTACCGTTTTACAGAATATGCCATTCGGTTCTTGTCACCAGCCCCTGGACTATGGAAGGTCGGCTTGGGGTAGTCACGACATGGGCCCCAGGGGACGGGTCATGGCATAAGCACCTTTTCCTTTTCCTTTCCCAAGATATTCCTCTTCTCGGAAGGATGAATCCTGGGATATTTACACTATTTAACGTTCTTTGGCCCCTTAGTTCTTCCATTTATTACTCATCATAAGTACCATGGGTTTATCCCTTACCATGTACTCATCCACCTGGAGAATAAAATTAAATTTTTTTGAGAGACTCTTCTCATTATTTCACATAATTTAATTGATGATAAAACAAGATAAGGTCTTTGTATGTGATGAAATAATGAGATCTATATACATCTATGTCCTCATGTTGTTTCAAAGTATCATTATACGTGGATGATTGCACGAAACATTGAATTTATGTATTGTCTTTCAGATGTGTCTCATTGAGGGACCACTCTTTATCACTTTCATCATTACCAGGTTCCAATGGAAAATGTTCTTCCTAAACATATATGTTCCTTTCACGGATATGGATAAAATGTATTTTCCTTTCCCACTATTGAAAATTAGTTCTAGTAAGTAGGTTTTCCTTCCAATGTATGGGTCACAAAAATATTTTGGATGTCATTTAAATGTTTTTTATACAAAAAAATATAAGAAACAATTGTGTACTTTATATAATAAAATTGAGAAAAATAAATAAAAATTATATTTATTAATCTCCAACTATTGTTTTGAATCCCAGTAGATGTCACCATTGGATTCAGAATATCCTATTTCATGAAAATTCTATAGGAAATAATCATTATTTCCTATATCATTACCCCAAATTTGGTTTATTGAGATACTCTAATGGTTTTAGGTCGGTATTCCAATTGATAAATAAATTTACTCCAAGGTACATGATTTGTTGAGTGGCCTCCCTAATCATGAAATCCTTAAGTTGTATTTACTCAACCGTTGCCTTTTAGTAACACCATTTATTTATTTGGAAGTCAACCCTTGATGAGAACTATGTGAATTAAACCAAAATCTTCAAGCGGGAATTCCTTAATAATTGAAATCACCCCAACATTGTCTTGTAAAGCACATTAAACTGTTGTGCCATTTTTACAGAAGTTGTGAAATTCTATACCAACAAAATATATATAACTGGTAGATTTTATCCTTTTCTACATAAATTTTAAATTATCATTTTTATTACATTCATGTTAATATAAAGTTGGCTTACAAAAGTGATTAACCATGTGTTTGATAATATTTATGCATAATAGAGTTTATTTTAATTCTATCATTCAGGATTGTTACTTCATTAATTATGTTATCGTAAAAAAATCCACAATGAAATAACCACACAACTTGATATAAATAAAATAGTAAAGTGGTACGATCAGGATTTTTAATAATGGTTAGCTTATCTAGAATTTGACAAACTAACCACTAAAATAGGGGAAAACACCTTGAACAAATTAAGATTCATGTTACAACTTTCCATCTATACACCTATGTATCTCCTTGGATTGGCATCGCCATGGCTCTGAACTTGAAAATCCTTAACTATCATGATAGATCCATAAATTACATAGGCTTTTACTCATATTCATGTGAGGGGAAATGGTTTACATAAAAGAACCCATGGGAATGCAGGCCCTACATAATAGGGGAGAGAAGGAATACACCCCAAAAAATTAATTTAATAAAAAACTAAAAAATTTCAATCACATACAAGGTTCTGGTCTAGATCATGATCATCCACATGCATTCAGGGAATTACACATTTAATAAAACTAACTTTAAATTCTTTAATCATTCTTATTTAAGATAAATAGTTCTTGAATAAATTAACTATTATCTTTAATTAATAAATTATTTAATCTTAATTATCATATGAATTTCCTTGTTATTTTCATCCATTATTATTTTAAATAAAAAAACATTCATTTAAAATTAAATGTTTACATTAGTGTACATTAGAGTAAATATGGTTAATACCCTTCCAATTCTAACCAACATGTATTATACTCAGATAATACTTTACTCTTGGGACATTTGGAATACTCAACTTATCTTTTACTTCAATTATGTGTACTTCATATATGATTACATGAATTATATGATTTTTTGGTAATGTGTTATGCTTCAATGTAGGTAGATTAACAAATTGTAAAATTACGTATACTTGATATGCAGATCCAAAAATTTTACATATATTAATTAAAAATTTATAATTTTATGTATGTTAAATCCTATCACACAACATGTCCTTTGAAACCACATTAAAGTACATATCTCTTGGATTACATAGAAAAATAAATAAATTCTAAATCAGTGTTATTTGGTATAAGTACACGGTGTGTTCATCCAAGATACATGTTGTGTACATATCTCACAATCTATCTGAGGTACCCGTATAGGGACTCAGTGAAGAAATCATGCCCCAGAAACTAGGGTAAAAAAATTCTTATTGGGACACACACAATGTGATTTCCAAATTACATTTTCACCAGTCAAGTAAGACATGTATGGTAATATCCATTATATTTGTGACTCAAAGGGACTACACACGTGGTATATGGGCTAGTCAGTGTTCACTCCAGTTGAACACACACCACCCTTATATGTTCAAAATGAAATGTAAGTAATAAGTTCATTGTGTGTCATCATCCACATAGTCAGATAAAATTTTTGATTTAATTCCTAAGGAATTGAACACAAGTTCATGCCATATATTTATGATTATAATTTTTCTACTCATGTGTTACCTGGATAGAATCCTTAGTACCAATGGATGATATCTTTTATTAAATTTTAATAATGAAATTAAACTATTTGATTTGATATATGAGACACGAAGAAAAAAATATTTTTCACAATTTATATTAAAAATAATAATTAAAAATGAATTGAAAAACAATATTAAAATTTCTGAAATCATCAAAATTATTTAAATATTTATAAATATTTTTTTCACCAACCTGAAACCACTTTTAGGTTATGATAAAAAAACATGTGATGGGTATTTCCAAACATTACTATTTGACAAGATTGATGACCAATTCAAGATCTACAAAATGAGAAACCCCGTGATCTAATATGTTGGATCAGTAAAACTAGAAAGGGGTATTCATTCTAGAACTAGATAGAGAATCCTCAAATATTATTTATAATTAAATTAAGTAAATTAGAAATACCTTTATGGATCTATTTAATATTTCATATATCTTGAAACAAATCTGTGGTGAACCATCATTTTGTTTTAGGAATTAGGCATAGATTTCCTCTAGCGGTGATCCACACATGCTCTACAAATATCCAAAAATTGTTGAGAGAATCTCTGGGTGCTAGCATAGAAGATCATTGCACCTACATCGTACACCTATGAATTCCATGAGAATAACTTCCAAAGTATTCTCATTGATATTTATTTACTTTATTGGATTCTATGGAAGAAGATTATTCTCCAGTCCTCGTAGTGTTCTTGGAGAGGAGATCTCTCTTGGGCTTGAGAGGATTCTCCAAATCCATTCACAAACAAAGACAAATGAATTTTCCCCTTCAGAAAGTAAATATAAACGTGTTTATATATATACAAGGTTGAAATAAATTAATAAAACAAGAACCCTTAATTATTTATTTAAGCCTTGAAGAACCCAACGTCGAATAATAATAATAGTAATATTTATACTTATCGACATGTGATTAACATGCAAATTATTTTAAATATTACATCATGAAATAATATTATTTATTATTATTTACCACCAGAAAAAAAAATTAGTCAGCCATTCCTCTATATTTATCAAGAATAGAATAAGGAATATTTATTTATTAAATAAAAATAACTGCATTATTCATTAATAAATTTATATATATTATATTCACTTAAATATAAAATAAATATTTAGTAAATATTCAAGTCACAGTATATTATCTCGAATAATTGGTGATAAGATATATGCTATCAAAAAAACATGAATAATTATTAAACCATGTGTGGGAATAATATTCAATCAAATTATCAAATAATAAATAATAATATATTATTTAACTAAGATTCTAGAAACAATTAGTGTGGGACCCTTTAGGCCTATTTTTCAATGGAATTATAAAAAGAAGCCTAAAGTCCAATATTTGCATCACGAAACATGCCAAAGAACCTATATAAAAATAAGTTAATTCTCTATTGACATGTAACCTAATACAAATGCTTACTATGTAATATAATCTTTTTTTCACGATATATCAAACCATGTAGGGTGAATGCTAGTGACATCAATCTATGTGCTCGATGTCTTTTTCATTGAATTCATAGAAATATAACAATCCTATAGAGAACCATAAACATTGATCTAATTAGGATATATTATTTCTATCAAAGTTACTCAGATGTAAACTGATATTAAAGAACAAAATCGATAAATCCTTTCCCTCATTATTCATTAATTCAATATTAATCATGACAGACACAATGTATCATACATCATAAAAAATCATTCATCGTAGTTTTTTTCAATAAATCAAAGCACATGACTCATAATACTCATCAATAATCATCTTAATGTATAAGAACCAATAAAATATTCCATAGAAATGAACATTCAATGACACATTTAAAAGATGATTTTCTACTGACGGGCCGTGTTCTCATAATATCCTATGGGATATTATTGAGGGAGTACACCAGGTGAAGGTGCCAAAAATTACTAGGAGTCTCCTCCCATGATATCATGTATTAATTGTTTCCATAAAATTATATCATCTGGATATAGATCATATATTTAAAAATAATGTCACAACACTTTCAGGTTCTCATCATAGTGGGGATCTACGATGACCTTTTATTATGAGATCTACCCTCAGAAAAATATCATATACTATGTTACGTAGAAGAACAATCATGATGTGATAAAATGATTATTAATATTCAAATAATATAACTACAATTTATTATAATGTAAAAATAATTTGGTTCTACGAAACCAAATCCAACATCCACTATCATAAATCTTAGATAAATAACATTAAATTATTTGGTGAGTCCAAGAGTTGCTTAAGGTGAAACGTTTTAATCATGTTATTTTATAAATAATTAGGTATAATTAAAGTATCCAGAACTCTAGTCATCATCCCATTTGGAGTATCATAATAAAATTATCCATCACATTCAATGTTAACCCAGTTTCATTGGGTTCCAACCGTTAACTAAAAAAATTATAGCGTTAGAAAATATAATCATAACGGGAAAAAAAGTATCATAAAAATCAATTATAGGATGTCTAAATCAGGACACCGTCTGTTGAATATAATAAACCAGAGTTTTATACAATATCATTAATAGTATTTATTTAAATTCATGTTTATGGTTCATAAAGATATTCTGAATTTCCAAACAATATACCTCATGAGTTCTTCCCAGGTGGGTAACAAGGCTCATTTTTGTGCACCAGGTAATGATTGAGTCCGAAATAAAGATCCCTTTTGAGAGTTATTAACACTAGGGACCTCTAAACTAAAGCAATATCCACTAATTATATCCACACCTGGATGTAATTCTTTAGAAACTACCTACTCTGTCATTTACCAAAATTTAATGACATTTTCATGAAATTTCACTCATAATTTGACTTATCTTTAAGGAAATCCCTGAATATAACCTTAAAAATATCCCATGGGATCTCACTAACGTTTTCTCATTAATGTTTGCAAATTATATGTAATCCATTAATATGATACCAACTATAGCTACCTGGGAATTACAAACATATATTATATCTTTTTAGATGAATATTTAATAAATTACACAAATAAACACTTCAGGACTGTAATTTTTAAGTGTCTTTCATGATCACATATAAAATATTCTAATTTTTCGAAATATATTCAACAAAACCCATATAGATCTTCCTCATTGTTACTACTCACAATCATGCCCAACTTAAAAAAATTCTTCATAACTAAGGGAAAGAAAACATAATAAAGGCTGATATCAGATTCTTAGTAAGGTTCAATAAAGGAGAAACGTAACCATAATAGTAACATAAGTGTATGAGACAAAGATAAAAACATTTTAAAAAAACTACTTACATAAGAAAGATCATAATATTTTGTCATATCATAAATAATGGCATTTCCTATGATATAAATCATAAGGAAATCAATGAACCTGATCCGTGAGATCATAATATATGCATAATTAATGGGATTTTTGAATACACATATGCATATTTAATCATTTCCATCATATTCAATATTTATTTAAAAAAGAACCATAGTTGAATGTGTTCACTCTTAAAACCATCATAGTTCTGAAGGTTCACTCCCTAGAAATTCACAATATAAAAACTACATTATAGAACTATTTTAACTCCTTATTATAGAATTTTTTATCTCATTATATATAATTAATTACCCAATTTATTGGTGGGATTATATATCCAACCCATTAGATAATTAAAATCAAACATATATTTTACTAAGGAAAATAAAAAATTCAACATATCATATTCCATGAAATGACATGTGTTTCACAATAATTTCACTATATTAGATGCTATATAAAATGGAAAATTTTGATATTCATTTCATCATTTCATCATATGACAACCCATGGAAATGAGGTGGGTTTTATAAAATTTTTATCATTGTATAAATTGTGTTAGAGAAACGAGTTTTATAAAAATATTTTCATTAAAAACAAAAACCATTATGTTAAATAATAATAATGGTATCCTTAGATCATATCCCCAACAAATCATAAGTATGTTTAATGGAATTCATCCTAGAGGGAGAATTATTTTGAAATATCACCTGTAACAATTATTAATAGAAACATATTTTGATTGAAAATGAAAATTTAAAATAAAATGTTTTTAAAATATTTTATAAATAAATTTCTTTGTAATTATCCTTAGGAAAATATAATGAAATCATTAAAAATAAATTAAAATTTTTCTCTAGGATAATATAATTCATTCTTTTATTTTTTTTAAAAATACAAAAATTAAAAAATCCTTTTAACATTGAAATATTTTATTTTATTATTAAAAATTTTCCCAAATATTAAGGAAATATTTTTCATTGAGAATTTATTTAAAAATATTTAATGTAATCATGAAATCATTCAGAGTTCTTGAGATAGGTAAATTTTATTCATTCTATGCCTTTTAAAAATCAAATATTATTTTCAAATTTTTAATAAAATCCAAACATGCATTGTTCAGAAAATGAGAAGAAGATTCCATCAAATGAATTCTTTAAAAAGTAATACCTAGGTAAAAAAACCATTAATATATTATTTTAATAATGATAAAAATCACTTTTAAATTTTTTAAGAAACATGGCTTTGGAATTAAAATTATTTTCGACCAAAAGGATGATTTCTCTTAATGTTATTTTTTTGGATTATTAAGCACATAAAGAGAAGAGAATGAAGGAAAAAAATTGTGTTCTCATTACATAATAATATTAAAAGAAAATTATTAAGTTTTTTGAGAGATTAGTATTAATTTTTTTTCATCTGATAAATAGTCATAAACAATCCTGATAAACAATGAAATTATAACGTAAAATCAGTACCACTTTGGTAACATTGAAATGTAATACTAATGATGAAAAACAATTAAATTAAGAATAAAATATCATAAGTATAAATAAATTAATGATATTACATATCAATTGGTCAGTATATACAACTCTTAAAATGAAATAGATGTAGAACAAAATCATATTTCTCAAAGAAGGAAAATTGAGACAAGCAATCCATTATAATTTTGGTAACCATTAATGAATAAACCACATGAAATATATATCCTAAAATTGATATTTAAATCCATATAATTTTAATTTTAATTATAAAAAAAATACATTCATGGATCATATATACACCACATAAAACAATTAATTGGTGAATATTTCATGTGTTTCACAGAAGTAAAAAAGTGAGATGAAATCATTACCTCAAGCATTAAAATCCATAATACACATAAAATACACCTTTATAATAAATATTATCTTATTATACATATATTAAATAACCATATATACATATATCCTACCATAATATATTTACTTATGACATTTTATTACCCTTTTATTAATAGTTTCTTGTAAAAATCAGATTTTAGTCAATAACTGCTTTTTTCATATATGTTTTGACTTTTTATTTTTAGACCATATAATTTGATCATAATTACATAATATAAAGATTAATAATAATTAAATAATTATCAAATTTATATATTAATTATAATTTTAGGACCAATCATGATTGATATTTTTTATAAATGAAGAACATTAGGATTATGGAGACGGTATGTTGTATATACACATGAGTAACAATTTCAATTTTCAACAATAGTTTTTAGAATACTGAATTAATATATTATACATATAGAATGATAATAATATAATAAATACCATATAATTTCTTTATATATACTTATACATATTATCCATGTGTTGTGGTGATTAAATGAGAATCACATCTCTTGAGGAAGGCAGTAGTACACATGTACATGAATGATGTTATCATCTCTTTGGGAGTGAAAAGGTAATGAATAAAATGATATGATATATTTTTATAAATATAAATATGGAATTTATATAAAAATTATATAATTTATATAACATACATTAATTTTTTTTATTTATTATCTTCAATGTAACATGTTAGTGAAAATGAATCACATCGCTTTCCGAGGCAGCAATCCTTTGAACCCAAGAATGAGATTATAATGTTCCATAATGGATGAAATTTAAAAATGTATATTTGATATAATGAATCTAGAGTTATAATAATATTGTAAATATAATATATATAGTTTATATACATCATCATACCCATCCCTGAGAAGTTGTAATGGGAAAATAAAGGACATCAGTTTATGAGGCGGTTGACCGCTGAACACATGAATGATGTTTTCCTAACACATTTTAATGAATTAGAGAATGTTTTAGGTAATATAGTTAACATAAAAAAAATTGATTTCTTATAACGTGTTTTTATTATATTATAATTTTTTAATAAGTATTAAAGGAAGTGAAAGATGATATAAAAAAAATGCTTTTTTAAGAATGTTACCTCTTTTTTAGGTAACCACCATATGTTTTCACTAAAACAGTATCTGGTTTGGAATTATAACAAAAATATGGAGCTATAGAATTATATTATCGAATTTATATTGTGATTTTATAAGTTACTATCCCAAAAAATGGTTTGATGGTGTGAAGAGTAATAGAGAGTGGGTGGCCTTTTATAAGTGAGTTGGGTGGAACACACACATGATATGATCTATATATGATTAAAAAAATTGGACAATTTTTTAGGTCAATTTAACCCTTATATTTTTAGTTTATCCCCTTCAGTAAAACCATTTTATCTTTACTATAATAATTAAATTTTACTATTTACACTAATAATTTTGGTGATAATTTAATTTCAACGTATTAGATAATATAACAAAGTATTATTTTAAAAACTGGAATCCATATTTACAAATTAAATTCAAAGATATGAAAAAAAATTATAATTTAAAAATAAACATGTAGACACAATAAAAAAATATGTTTTCCAAGAGAAAATTTTCAAAAGATTATAAATTTTTTGTTATATGAAATCAATAATATAATGATCAAAATGAATATACTAGTTTAATATATATATAGTTGGACTAATGTTTATTTAAAAATTATTTAAAAAATAATTTAACATTATAAAAACATTAAATTTTTTTTCTATTAACATGTAGAGTTATTAAATATTTATCAAAAAAATAATCTTCATAATAAATTATAAAAAAGGAACAATAAGATAATTTTTATATGACGATTTAAAAAACAATGTTTAATTTTTCAAATAAATTTTCTAAATGTTTTAGAAATTATTTTTAAAGTACATACATAATAATGAGAAAAAACTACTTTTTTGAAAAAAAGGAAGTTCTTTAGCATCAAATTGCATTAAATATAATTTATTATGTTGGAAGAAATAAATTTTAATATATTTATTGAATATATAATATATAAATTTCACTAAAATTATTCACCAAAAGTTAATCATCAATTTATTCATGATAAATGTGTTTGTTTGAAAAAAATAATTTTTCAGAGAGAGATTTCTTTTATTTTCAAACATACCTTGTTAATTTATAATTAATTGTTACTAAAAGAGTAAATTTTTATTAATTTTTAAAACAAAAAATTCAATAGTTTATTTAATCATATTTACACAATCAATTACAACTACTATATGACAAATTTTCCTATAATAATATTTTAATAAGACGATATCTTCCATTTAAACTCAGTGTTTCATGTATCAAAAGCTAAACCTAGTGTTATGTTTAACAAAAACAAAAATTATTGTTACATGAAATTAAAGTTTGAATCAGTGTTACAGGTAATTCTAGCTTAACTCGGTGTTGTGTGAAATTTACTCCTATCTTGGTTTTTCCATTAATGCACAATATTGAAAATAAAAAAAATATATCACAAAATATCGGGGTGTTACAAAGCATGAGAGGCCATACGGAAATCCCAAACCAATGATTAATATGGGGATCAAGATATAGGGTATTCATAGTGATTCATGGTAACTATAATTGATGTTACAAAATATATGCAGGTTGTGCACCTAAAAGAGATCAGTGGTAGATGTGACATACTGTAGTATAGATAAACATGATAACAAATTCCAGTTGACATTATATGAGGAAACATGGGTAGGGAAGGAACATATTAACGAAATAAATGAATAAAATTTCTGGAATTGTTAGGGTAAAATGGAATAAGTACGAGCTATATAAGTGTGTCTGATCTGTAATGGATAAATGGATGGGGAGAGAATTATGAAAGTAGAGTGATGGGTCAGGGGAATTGGTCATAAAAGGGAATTTTAATATATTGTTTAAAATTTTTAGATACTGTCATTTGGAATTTAACAACATTAGTTTTAGTTTTTTCATAAAAGGTGTTCTTTGTCTTATATGTGTATTGAATCCTAATTTTGATATTATGAGTGGAACTTTCTATTAGATCATACACAATTTATTTTAAATAAAAAATTTTGTCTACTGATTTTGGAAAAAAATTATAGAATATGGAGATTAAATTCCTGAATCTACATACTACTATAAAAAATATCATTAATTTATTGGTGAAAATATTTTAAAAATAAAAACATAAAACCACACACACCATATACACCATTATATATATATAATTTTCACATTTTTTTTAACTTACCTTGAATCCACAAATAATTGTATTTAAGTGAGTCATTACTCTTATCTTGTATTATTTATACAGGAATTTTACCATAGTCATTTTATCCCCATTATGATACTAAAACGCATACATCTAAATCTATCACTAGACATTGATATTTGTTAAATGAACTATAAATTTAAATTTACCCCTTGAATAAAATGTATTTGGGAGCATGGAATATAATGCATCATGAAACTATTATTACGACATATAATGTAATACAAACATCATCATGGAAAACTTATAAAATCATTACAATATAATTATTAATTACACTCACAAGAGGATATCAAAAACCAAAATAAATTAGTGTTCCCAAATTCATAGTAAGTGATAATAATTTAGAAAAGTAATGTAGATAAAAAATCAAAATACTATAAAAAATGGCATACATTATTTGAAGAGAAATGAATGGAATAATGTAATAATATAATTAAATAATAATAAGTTATTAGGAGGTATGATAAAATAAATATAGATCAAGAAATAAATTTTATAAGATAAAAAAAAACATAACATATACCATGGAATAAGAATGTGAAACCATAAGAAAATATTCATAAACCCTGACAAAATAGAATTTGAATTTGGAACAAGGAATATAACTTAGAGTAATATGATATATCAAGGATATCTAGAATAAACCTTATATCCTAGTTGATTAGGTTTTCTCTATAATCACTTAAATATATTTACCACATGATATGTAAATCAATAATTAATTTATAAATGTAATATATAATTTCAATACCACCTATCATAATATATATATATTTATGTGTACTAGTAGAACTCAAAAACTAATCAGTCCATAAAAAAATTATTATGATTATGTTAGTGTTTGTACCCTAAATTTTTTGATGATTTTATATGGTAAAAATATGTTGTATCATGTAATGTATATTAGTGGCCATAAATTCTCATTTAGTTTTTCTTGTTTCATTAAACATGAGAAATGATATCATAAAAAAACCTTTTGAATATATGTGTTACTTGGTTATCAGTAATTAAAGTTCATCACATTAGGTTGTAATGATATGTTAATATTAATATGAGTTAGATATCTTATGTTGTTATTAAACTAATTAATTATTATATTAAAATTACTAGACATGTATTCATATTTACCCACTCTCACTGAAATTAGAGAACACATACTTTCATATTTTCTTAATTTTTTTATTTAATTTAATGTTTTTCATGGAATATCCAATGAGATTTTTTAAAATATTTCAACTAATTGTACGTTATTATTTTTTTATATTTTTCTTAATTCATTTTAGAATTGGATTCAAATATTGTAATTAGGTTTGAATCTAGAAAAACATGGGGTTTTACTAACCAAGTAAATATGTGTGTTCCCATATGAAAAGAATAAACATCGTGGAACTCAATTGAGTTTTGATAAGTTCATGTCCAAGACAGGATAATTACATGTGATATGATTATAATTTTTTTCAACTTTTTAATTAATAAATATTGATATGATATAAATTATTGACATAACATTTCTATATTAATCAATATAAATATTAAGGAAAAAGGAACCCTTTTAAGGGATATGTGGTGGATTATATCACACAAACCCAATTTTTAAATTGGGTAGATATGAAATGTTTCGATATAAAACTATTATATTCTATTATAAATAACATTATAAATTATTTATGTCTTCTGAAAGATCCTATAGGGATATACCTAATATAAATTTAATTAGAATTTATGAACTATTGTGATTGTTTCATGTATAAATATAGTTATATTTACCATAAACACAAACATGATTTCTGTTATGAACATTTTAAATATTTAATTAAATTAATTATTCTTTGTTTTAATAAATATTTATTTATTATATTAACACTTAAAAACAATGAAACAATAAATCATTGATGTTATTTTTTTTAGATTAGTTAAATGGGATTTCATGGCACATTACATGTGATTAATTTGAAGAAAAACCAAATAAATGTTTTTAATCAATTTTTTTTTAGTTTTAACACATTTTGATGATCATTAATGAACCTAAATATGTTTTTTGGGACTCAATATAGTTTTGTTAGATTTTAAAGGAACTAAATATTCTTTGGATGTAATTTATTGAAACTATTTATGTCGTATTTCTAATTAGATTCCAATGATTCTGTTGAATTTTCATCTACATATAAATAAAAAATGGTATAGTTTAATCCTTTAAATTTGTTTGATGTAATGTTAAGGTGGTTATTTGATTTCTATATTTTACCTATTTTGATCAATGGGTATTCTTAAAATTTTTATCATATGAGAGTGTTATCTATTTTTACTCATCTCAGTTGTTCTCTAGAGTAATTATTAACCATTATTCTAAAATATTCCTTAGTTTGAGGACTAGTATCACTTATAAAAAAGGACCAAATAATGTTTTGGTGAATATAATTATTATTGGATACTAAAGGCTAATTTTATTCATAATTTAATGTTTGATTTACATATTTTACACGATTTTAAAATGTATTTTTATTTTACTAATTTATTGTTATATTTTACAATTAATAGATAGATACAATTATGGGTTTCATTACTAATTATATTATAATAAATGGACATAAATATCATTAAAACTAGAGATTAGTGTCATAGAAAAGGTTAGCGGTTAACTAATTATTTAGAACTATCAATCATGAACATGTGAATAAGTGAGGCTCTGAACCATGTAGAATAATTATTGATTATAAATACAGATTAAATTAAACATTAAGGGAATTTTTTCCACTACTGGGTTCATATGGATGTCACACTGGGCAGGATATTGTATAATACGTGATACTACTTTTGTCTAGTAGTATTGTTGCCATAATCAAGAAATGAGAAACGAAAATTTTTGTTATTAATATGTAATAATATTGTAAATTCACATTATCCTAAATTAATTTTAGACTAATATGAAAAATTATATTGCGGTTTATGAATTTTGGGTAGTGAGAAATTTCATACCCATATGAGAAAGATTACCTAACCTATAGTGTAGTCCATTGGACCCATTAAACATGTTGGATCTTACAAATTACTAAAATCAATGATGAGACATATAATTTTTCTTTTAAATGTCATTGAAGTAATTCAAATTGTAGGATATAGTGTGGGAAATTAATTAATTAATTTTTACACATAATATAGATAAAGTATGTATGTAATATATTCAATTTAATTAATACTACTATAATTGTGACATATATACATTTGATGAAAGAAATATTAATTATGATACCAAATATAAATCATTTTATTTAATATAAAATATTGAAAATTATTCCGTTATAAATAAAATTCATTACAACCATGAATGATTAAGTGGTTCTTACAAAGATGGAAATTCATAATCTTTAATTTGTTAGGTTAAAAGGGTAATAGTTATGAATATGTGAATTTGGGTGAAAAATGACTCAAAATTACAATTTGATTGGCACTTAACTTCCTGGTTTTGAGAATATTAATCAGTTTAATTTCAATACTAATTTACCACTTTACAGTTTTAGATTTATATTGGATATATTTTACACGATTTATTACCAAAATATAATTAACATAAGATACATGTATGGTATAGTTAAGTCTTATATAAGAAAATATCTTGGTAAACTAAATATATGATAGTAAAGGATTTTACTTTATAGGAAGTATATTCAATAAAATTCCATATTGAATAATAAAACATGTGATAGTAATAATGAAACATGATTTGTAGTAGATATTCCTAGAAACAAAAATGAAATTGTATTATTGTGATCAGTATTTGTAATGGAGAAATTTATTTATAATAATTTCAATTATTGGTATTTTGATTTCAGAATAATATTTCAACAAGAGGAGAAAATATATATTCATGAATAAATGAAAACATGTGAGTTATTTTACTCTACCTAAAAAATGGGAAATGATAAATTTGATATGTATCAGAGTTATGAAAATAAAATGAGATGCATTAGGTTCTCTACCACGGTTTACAATATTCCAAATATATGTAAATAGATATAATAATTCAATTTTAGTGAATATATTGAGATTAAATCATGTTT
This sequence comes from Viscum album, assembly GCA_963277665.1. NCBI lineage: Eukaryota > Viridiplantae > Streptophyta > Magnoliopsida > Santalales > Viscaceae > Viscum > Viscum album. Next base: position 1,782,840,404 of record OY728142.1, read on the forward strand.
TTGGAGGTGTGATGAATTATATTTTATAGATATCAATTTTTCAAACCTGAATTAAGTAATATTAGTTGTAAATTCATATCAAATATATTTGGAAGTGAGAAAATCCATAAATATTTGAGGATATTGTTTAATGGAGAATTAGAAAAATGAGGATAGAATGGAGTAAGAGTTGATTCATTATCTATTAGTAAATTGAATTTACTTCTTTAAATATGATTTTTATTGTTGATGAAATGTTTTTATATGGTTATATGTAAAAACCGAAATTAAATTTCGTTATGTTTCATAGATTTAGATGAATTTTAATATGATATAAATATTTTTTTTCTATTTTTATGATTAATTTTTTTCTATCTATGCTATTATAGTTTCTGGAATGCGGTTAGTGCACAGTTTGGTAAACAATACACCCAAACTGTGCGACCTACCAACAAATTTAGAAATTTGAAATCTCCATTATGACCTCTTGAATTAAACATTCACTTACCTATCAATTCCAATAACTCTTATGAACACTTATATGCAAGCATGATTAATTACCCCATTGACATTCCTGGGTTTTTTGAATCATCCATATTTATTTTCATCTATATTTTCAAGGATTGGTCTCATTTTATCTTTTACATCCAATTTATCCTTCTTTGATTATTTATCATTTCTCTTGGTGTCATTTTTGAAGAACTCTAGGGTGAGGATTAGATGAACTAATATTTTTTTTCTTGATGTTAGTGCATGCAGTTAGTCTATTGTGTATTCTTCCTTCTGTGTCTAAGGGTTTCTTTTCATTCTCAGTCTATTGGAGGTAGGAGTTCTCATTCATCTCCTTCCCATAACACATCATTATTTGATTAATGTTTTCTAAATTTATTTCTATAAATTTTATCATTTTATTAAATATATAAATTAAAATTAAAATATCCATGATCTATTGGTTTTATGGATTATATATTTTCGAATGAATCATTATTTAAATCCATTTTTTATAAGTTAATTAATTATATGTTCTTGTAAAAATTAGTAAGAGGAATATCTAATAGAATTTTGGTGTTATAAATGATAATTGGAAATTCATACTTTATATTATATTGTTCTTGAAGTTATTTTCTGGATAAATGTATATATTTCTCTTTTAAGGATTTAATGGTGTCCATTGTTTGTTTCTTGTATTTTGACAATTGACATGAATTGTATCTCATATTTTGTCTTTTTGGTATACCATATGAACATCCAAAAAAACACACACACAGTTATATATTTATATATATCCATGTCTGTATGGGTGTGTAAATGTATCTAAATTTAGGTAGGTTAATGATTATATATATATATTATATTCCTGTGAAATATGTAATGTTCAAGGTTTTATTTTGTTACACAATTAGCTTGTTTCAGTACTCTAGAGCCTCAGTCCTTTTTAATCACTAAAATCATGATATCTACAAATCAAATTTTCTCATATAAAATTTTCAAATGATATATGAATTTCATAATGTTGATTCTATCATAGAGATAGAATTTATTGATATTTTGACTGAGAAGATTTCTTCAAGATATTAAATAAATAATATAATAAATTTTTGAACTCAAGTTGGATAAAACCTTTATTAACTCTTAATAGAAATTTTGATTGGAATTATGACTTCACAGATAGGTTGATAAAGTGGTGTCTTAACTAGATATTGTATCATTTATATTCTTGTTCTTGGCCTGGATTGAACCCAATTAATGATTATTAAATTTTATTAATTCATGTTTTTAAAATAAAAAAGCCTCTCATCTATATAACCATTCAATTTATTATGGGGCCTCCCCTATTGACATATAGGATTTGATTGGGGAGACATTTTTTTATAGTTTAGAATTGAGAACAAGTTTGGTTCTGTTACCATGAATCCATAATCATAGGCATGTGATCTTGAACCTTCAATGATCATCCAGGAGGTAGGTCTTATTATTTCAATTTTTAATCATTTTGATTTGTAATTTCATTTTTTTTTAATTTTATGGGATATCTATTTCCAGTGATCTATCTTTATTTTTTTCATATTGATTCTAATTTGTTTTTGGAGAAATATAGTTATTCATATGTAATGGTTTTATATTAATTCTAACTACACAATTTTTACTATCATGAACACATGTTCTGTTGTGTTTATGTGTTAATTTGGTTAGGTATATGGTCAAAATGGGGTGTTGGTTGGATATGAATTCCTTTTAGTAATCTTGGTTATATGACATAGGTCCTGGTCTTTTAAATTGATAGACACCCCATTTGAGGGAGATGGTGTGTTTTTTTTCATTCAATGCCGAGTTACATGATACAACATGGGTGAGAATACACATCCAACACTGCCAAATATTTCACTTTTTCCAAAGGGAGAATATCTTTTTTTTAAAGTACCTTTTTTGTTGGTAAAATGCATTACCAACATATATGTCCCTATCACTAAACCATCATTAAAACATATGTAACTATATGTTTTTGTGACTGATAAAACATTTTTTTGCAATTATAATAATACCAGTAGATAATATATATATTGGTTAAAGTTATTAACAATATATTTTGGTGAAATTGTTTTTGTTGTCATAATTTTACCAACATATAATATTTTATTTATAAATTACATTTTAAAAAACATTCAAAATTTTTATTACTAGTGAAATTTCATATTATATTTTTTAAATTGTCATATATAATACATCTATTTTAATTATTAATAAGATGATTTTAACACTTTTTTAAAGAGATAAAAAAATTAATTATATAAATAATGAAATTTTTTACAACCAGATCTAGACACACATTCCATGTGACCCTTAGGTCTTCACCATCCACAAAAACCAACACTCACTCTATACAGACCTAGACATAACTGAATCTGTAAAAAAATAGTGTGTAATTAGAATAATTAGAGTGAGTATGAATATTTCAATATTTATGCACCAATGACTACATAAATAACATTTCCCTTACACATATGAAAAAATCTTGTTTGAAATACATATAAGAAAGTAATATTTTTGTCTTTAAAATAATCAGTACCGATTTTTAGAAATCCACTTTGTTAGAAAATCATGGATTTTGTATAGAGATTAAAATAGCATGATATCCCAAACCAATGTTCTTGGTTTTCTTGAATACCTCGTTAGAAAAAAAACCGTGGGAATTGATACATCAGTCTCATCTTAAAGGGAATGATCTTACTGCATGTCCTTCTGTTGGTTCATCAGAGGAAATTCAGGTGAATAATTATTCATAAGCATGGACAACCCCTTCAAATTAAAAATATAATTGGAAGATTCCCCCAACTCTAATAAACCCCGCATTGTATTTGGGTCTAGTCCACTTGACTCAATCAATTAGAGTCCCTCTTCCAAGGGATTGTCCATGCTTCCTATTATCATATTCACAACAAGTTTCATTTTTCACCATTCCCTACTCCACCCAAGTAGATTTTATTTTTTCCTATGATACTAAATGTAGGGGCTGATTTTTCATTCCAATCCTTATCACCAACAACAAGTATTACATGTTGTCCATTTCCGAAATCTTTTTTCTACCGGATTTATGTGATTCAGGAAACCCACCACCCTTGATGAAATTATCTAGCTAGTTTTTTAGATGTAGCATCATCTACTATGGACATGACAATGTATCCTCTTTAATCAAAAATCTGCTCAAGTACACCATCTTTGTCAAAATAGAAGAAGAATGATGAGACAACATTGCGCTGGTAAATTTTCATTTTTATCAAAGTAGAATTTATGCATATTTTAAATTCTTTGATAAGAGAACTCAAGTTATTGAATTAAGTCTAGTATTTTAGTAATCAACATCTCAAAGAATAATTTAGTTTTACACTTTCAAATAGAAGGATTATGTTACGGAACATTGACTAAATGGTTAATATTATCTCAAGAGTAACTGATGGCATGTTTTAACTTATAGATATTATAGAACCCTACATGTTTTATATAAATGAACTCCCATGAAACATCTAACTCCTAAAACACTCATAAATATCCAAAATATTTTAGGGTTGATTAAATTTTGGTAAAACCTACCTCATATGAAATTGAGTTCTATTAGTAATTATAGTTTTTAATTTGTGATAGAGTTATCATATTAATGTCTTCATGTTTGTTATATAGAGAAACTTTAATATAAGAGGGTTTGTACCTTAGTACGTGGGTCTATTTTTAATTTTTGAGTGAATCATATATATTATTTATCACATATAATTTCATGTATTGTATATTATAGCACACAATGTGTTTCATTTATCATATTTAAGTAGTACGAACCTTAGTATGTGGGTCTATTTTTAATTATTGAAGTGTATTATGAACAAGATGTATCCCTTTAGAGTATTTTAGGTAGGAATGATATGATCTTGAGATGGTTGACTATTTGACAAGTTATTCTAAGTATGTATTATAATAGGACGGTCTAAATTTTGTGATGTTGTACCATAGGAGGAATCATGCTTGTCCCACTTCCTCAAAATGATTCATAATCCTTTGATAATTTCAACACCTGATGTGGGACAGAAGAGGTTTATCTCTATTAAATATAATAAATGAAAATAATATATTTTTTGAAAATGAATAAATCCAATCCATGGAGTATTTAACCATTTCCACAGTGGTTTAAAAATTCCTTTGGTTCTTAACATTCAATTGGGGGTGGTGTTTTGAATTGAGAGTTTACTAGTGAAAAACTATGAATTAGAACATGGTTATTGTGGGAGCCATGTTTATATATGAAGGTGTTTCAAGTTCCTGGATTAATTAATGTTAAATTATGATACATTTTGAGATTATTAAAAAATATGATACTTATGAAGGTTGTTACATGGCTGACATTGTGGTTAATTTCTAAAGTACCAATTATATATTGGGAATCCCAATATATGAATTTCATTAAAAAAATAGGAAATACATGACTATATTTTTGTTGATATATTTGAGAGACCATATTTTATATTCTAATGTGCAATGAATATCACATTTCTAAGATATAAGAGGAAACTAGAAGTGACTATGGTGCCATATGTTTTGGAGGAAGATTCCAAAGGAAGAATACTTTTCTATGGGTATTACATATAAACACTATGGACATCAATATCCATTTAATAGGTTAATTTAGCAATTATTTTTCTATGAAAAAATGAGGGGGATAAATCGACCAATTTAATGGGTGTATAATGATTGTTTTTAAGACCCATTAGTATACGTTATGTACTTAACTAAGTGGAACATCATTTTAGAGAAATGTACCCTTAATTTTAATAAGAAAAATACTTCAGACAAAAAGAGATAGATTAAATACTAGATATTAATTAAATTTTTAATTATAAGGATTTTAAAATAAGATCCATGGGTCATTTTTTCATAGTTTATTTTTGGTTTTATTCAGTAGATGATTGAGGAGTAGAATTAATAAACCACCATTGGTGTATCATTAATTTATATTTTTTTGAAGGAAGATAGTTTTATAGAATTAGTTTTTTCTATGAGCTGTTTAAAATATTTTTATTTTTTTTCAAGGTTATAACCATTGTGGTTTAGTGAGACCACTCTAAAATTTTTACTATACATGTGATCATATAGAATTTGGTGTGGTAGAACATTACCAAGCATGCTCCTTAGATTAGCCTATTTCGGTGAACCAAGGAAGAATTCTCCGTTTCCCCCTTTACTAAAAATATTTATTCATATTATATATGATAATGAGATAAGAGCACCTACTAGGTATTGGAAAATATCCTTTCCAATTGTTGATTTAAAATCAAGATACCCTATTTTAACCCACCATTTGGATAATAATCCATTTTTTGACTTATATAATGAGAAATGATTTTTGGAAATGAATTGGGTGAGATATAATACACATTAGTTGTTTAATATGATTATATACTTTAAATTATGTTATCTAATTATTTATCTCTCACCTCTCCAATGATTATTTTTGTGGTATTTGGATGGATGTTGTGGTAGAATCTGGAAGGTGTTCCATATTTTGGAAATAATTGGTTAGATTATTTTTGTATATTTCATAGATTATTTGGAATTATGATAAAAAAAAATTTAATATTCAAAACTATTTCCGGGTGCTAGTTACATGGCCTCAGAATTGTTTTCATAATATTATGTGAGAGTGGTCTAGAGAAATACTATTGGGTATTTATAATCAACTTACACAAACTTCTCGGTGTGTGTATATATTCTAAATACCATGATATAAGTAAAGTAATAATGTAGATTTGTTTGGGTGATAAGTCATATGAATTTTTTATGGTTAATGTGGGGGAATCAATTGTAGGTTTTTGGGGGATTGGATCATTCAAATTAGACTTGTATTAGCAGTTTGTCTTTATGTCATGTTAGGATCTGATATGTTTTTTTGACCAATTTTTTTTCTTAATTCCAATGATATCATACTGTTGTTATTGGTTCAAAAATATAAATTATGCATTTATGTATGATATAGATTTTTTTATTTTATATTAGAAATTACTCCCAAATAATTATGTTGTCCCATTGTACAAATTGGTAGCATCTGGAAATTATAGTATGTGTATAAAGACCTTGGATATTAAAAAATTGATTTTAAATATTTTTATATTAATATTCAATAAATTTCACAAATACAGTCATGAGGAACATAATAGTTTACTGTGTTTAGAGACTGGGTACACTATCATCTAATTTGGTGAAAAATCTTCAACATATCCCATTATGATATTAAAATTTATTACACTTTAACAAAATACCCTACTTAAAATCTTTCTTCATAACATAGAAAAAAGGAAACATCAGAAATGGAGAGTATAGATGCTCAGTAAGGGTAAATAAGGGAGATACATAATCCCAACAAGAACATAAGGGTATCATAACATAATCCCTAAATTTAAAAATTATACCCAACATATAGAAGATAATAATATTATACCATGGAAAAAGATTGAATGTTAATAAGAGATGAATTATAAGTAAATAAAAGAACATGAGATATGATAGTATAAAACTGGCATAATATTGAGAATTGCGATATAAACATAATCCTAGAAGATCATTTTGATTGTATCCAATGATCATTGAAAAACCATGTTAGTGAAATGGATTAACTTTAAAAACCATCATTGGAGTCATGGTTCAATCCCCAGACCCCAATAGTAGACAATTAACCTTACTAAACGTGGTTCACTCCTCATTCAAATACTATCTATCTCATGATATTAAAATATTTACCCAGTTTAATGGATAAAAAAACATGTCTCACCCATCACATAATAATAATAATACATAATTGTGCCAGGAGATCATAAAAAATTAATTATATTATAACCCATTAAAAGAAATTGTTTTCATGAAAAATTCATCATATAATATTCAATAGAAATGGGAAAAGTTTGTTGATCATTTCATTGTTCCATCAATATAAACCATCGAAAATAAGTGGGTTTCAAAATAATTTTATCATTATATAAAACGTGGAAGATAACTGGGTTACATGAACATGTTATCAAAAAAACACAAACCATTTAGAGAAATATTAATAATGTTATCAATGTATCATATCCTTAGTAAACCATAATTAGCATTAAAAGGTGTCATATTATATATAAAGTTATTTTGAAAGATCACATTGAACTTTTATCAGGGAAAATAACATTTAATTAGAAATAAATTTTTATAACTAAAAATCCAGTGAATATTTTGAAAATCCATTACAATAAAAATAAACTAGAAACCATAAAAAGGGGAATATTTTAAAATCATTTAAACCATTTTTTGAGGAAAATATCATTTCCTCATTGAAAAATCATTTTAAAACATGAAACATTTTCAAATTAATTTTAAATTTTATTTAATTCATTTTGAATCTAAGTCATTCCAAAAATATTAAAGATTTTTTTTGATACCATCATTAAAAACATTTAAGGGACTCTATAAGTCATATAGTATTTAAGATAGTTGAAAATAATGTTCTTGTCTTTCCTGTTAAAAAAGACATATTTTTTTTTCTCATTTTCTAGAAAAAGAAAATGATTTTTGTTTGTAAATTTACATGAAGATAAATTTATGAAGTATTAGAAAATTTAAAACATGAATAAAATATTATTTAATAAATATTTCTAATAATGAAATTTTTGAAATTATTTTTATAAAACATGGTTTAGGAAGAAAAAGGGTTTTCAACCGAAATGATGATTTTTATTAAAAATATACCTTTTTGGGTGCTTGAGTACATAGAGAGTGGAAAACTAAATAGGGTAAATTTATTCTCCTAATAAAAAAATAATAGAATAACATTAATGTTTTTTCTATGGATATGGATAATAATATGTTATTATCAGTGAAATAATCATAAACAACATTGATAAATAATGAGACTATGACATAAAATACATTCCACTATGGTAAGATTGAAAGATAATACTAATGATTTAATATCATAAAATTAAGAATGAAATATATTAAGTATAAATGATTATATTATATTAAATTTCAATTAGAATTAATATTGACCTCATAAAATATGATTGGTGCATACCATAATAATATGTCTCAATGAAGAAAAATTGAGAAAAAATTCCTTACTTCTTCGGAAACATTTGAACCCTAAACTCCATGAAAGAGATATCATAAAATAGATTTATAAATCCACATAATTATACAGATAATAATTTTGGAATACATTCATGGGAATCATATAAACCACATAAAAGAAATAGTTGGGGGAATATGGCATGTGTCCCACATAATTAAAAGGTGTGATGAAAACATCTTTCCTTAATTCTCGACTTCCTTAGTCAAAATTTGATCATCATTTATAAAAAAATAACTTTACTATAAATATATTATATAAATATACCAATTTATATATAAACACACACACATATATATATATATTACCATATATGATTTAATTATGACATTTTGTTACCTATTTATTATCAATTCTTCATTTAAATAACGTTTCTTGGAATGACTACCTTGTTTTCGTTAACTGTATTGATTTTTTATTTTTAGTCCTATTAATTTTATATATTATCCATAATATCCAAAATATTAACAAATAAATATATATCATATTTAAAAAAATATACATTTCATACCAATAATGATTATTGGTTTTGAGAAATGATGGACGGTACGATCCTGGAGATGGTAAGCCAAACATAAACATGACTAACATTTCAATTTTTTAATTATCATTATAAAAAAGAGACAAGTAATATATAAAATTTAAATTATAATCATAATATCTTGAATAACATATTATTTCTGTAAATATTTTTATACATATATTCCATGTGGTTTGGTGATGAAATGGGAGTCCCATCACTTTCTTAAGGAAGTAGTCCAAAAGTACAAGGATGATGATAACATCTACCGATGAGAAAAAATATAAAACAATTCCGGATATATTATATTTATTTAATGATAAATATGTAATATATTTCATAATAATTTGAATAATATCACATATAATAATTAAATTTATCATATTATATCCATCATTTTACACCACCATTAGATTTTCTAATTGAAAAAATGCATGACATCAGTTCGCGAGGAGGAAGTACACTATACACATGAATATTGATTTTGTAACCCATGTGATGAATGTATAAAATAATTGTAGATCATGAAAATATCTCAATATATTGATGATATTTATTATATTATGTAAACATGGTCAAATAATAATTTAACTATGATGTGTATTAAATAAAATAAAAATGTGTGTTGAATAACGTTACATCTTATTTGGGTAACCTCCTTAGTATTACACCCAATAAATTCCATATTTTTCTTTATGAAAACAATAATTTTTCTAGGAAGATAGAATGGAATTTTGAAAATTTATTTGGATAGGTATTAGTCAATAATGTTTTTGATGGTGTGAAGAAGAGAGGATTCTAGGAGGCCTTTTATAAGTGATATTTGTAACACAGATGTAATTATTTGAAAAGAAAAGGTGTACCCAAAATTTTCTCATCCCTAAAGACACAAAAATAAATTATTATATAGAATTATAAATTACAGGTTGAATATTACGCCTTAAAATTGAATTTATTTATATGTTTTTAGGTCAGTTTAACCCTTTTATTTATATTTTAACACCCACTAAACCCATTTTTACCTTAACCACAATAATTAAATTTTACTGCTTACACAATATATTTTAGTCAAAAAATAAGAATACATAATTTGATAATGTATATTTTTCTTATTACAAATATGGAATAAATATTTTCATATAAATTTCATATAATTGTAAATATTTAATTAAAAATTAATCCTGCAAATGCAATGAGAAAGGGGGCTTTTAATGAGAAAATGTTCAAAAGTTTTAAATGTTTTTAAATAAAAAAATATATAAAAATGATAAAAATGTTATAATGTGGATTAAAATATATATAAATAAACTATTTTTACATTAAAACAAGTTTTAAATGTAATATAAATTTATAAATAATTTAAACACAAATATTGTTTTTAATTGAAATTATGTTTTTAACTATTCATAAAAAATCGTTTATGTGAATTATAAGAAATTCACCCTAAGATAATTTGCTTATGAAAATTACAAAATTAAAATTTATCTTGTCAATTTTATTTTCTAAATATGTTACAGATTTCTTTAAAATGAAATAACAAAAAGGTGGGAAATTTAATTTTAGAAAAATTCACTTCATAATCATAAAATAAGATTTGTTATAATTTTTTTCAAAAGACACATATGATGAATGTTAACAAATTTAGTTAATATATACTATATATATTACATTAATATAATTCCATAAATGTGTTCTTTTAATTTACTAAGTTAATCAATGTTTTCTTTAAAAAATATAGTTATTTAGAAAAAAAATCATTTATTTTAAAATAGTTTTTATTTTTAATTATAAATAACATTTCATCGAAAAATTAATTTAATATAATGGTTTCATCCATAATGTCTTATAATTTAGTAAATATTATTCATGGATTCAATTTTAAATGGAAAGGTGTTAAGTATCTTATAATATTATTTAAAAAATGTGACAATGTCATTTTAAATCATTTTTTCATATAACCAAATCTAAAATAAATGTTACATGTATCAAAGACTAAAATCCATGTTTATTATGAAAAAACTATTAACTTGGTATTTTTTTGTAATGTTAATGTTTCATGTAACATATACACAACTCTGTGTTGTGAGTAATAAACAATGTCTAAAGAAAAAAATATATTACCCAAAATCATGAGGTGTTACATGCCACCCTCCATTAATTTTATATCATCCTAAAAATTCATCACATTAGAACCATAAAATGAGGGAAATTTTTCTTCATTACATCCTTAGGTCCCAGGAAGCATTATAAAGATGGTGGTTTCACCACAAAACATTGACCAAGTGAGTGGTCTTGTTTTGTAGAACTTTATCTATTTGACCCCTAAACTCTACCAGTTGTTTCTCATAATAATTATAATTCTACAACGGTATATCCTATAAGTTTGATTCATGTGAGGGATTTGGAATGTAATTCCCCATGATAGATACAAGGAGAAAATATTGAACATGAGATAGGTTTTATGTAAGCACCAATTAATTAGATACCATCCTAAGATCCTGAATAATTTCAAAGGGATTGATATACCATGTTACAAAATTTCCTTTGAATCATAAGAATAATTTCATACTTTTGTTGGGAATCAATTAATTTGCACTTTATCCCTTACTCAATGAAATGATGATTAATGTTTTTACGTCTCAAGAACTAATGGATCATAGGATCCATAATATATTGATAATTAATTCCTTCAATATATAGTAATAAAAAACGTTTGGCACTCATAATCATTTAATAAAAAATATTCATTTGGTGTTATATTAAATGAATATTTAAAAAATAATACAAATATAAAATTCAACCATTACATAAATGGTAAACCATAACGATGGACCCCCGAACACCCTAGGAGGGGAGGGGTGAATCAGGGTGAATACACTTTCTTAAAAAGTGACTGATCTTATTCCCATGTTGGTAGGAACTTGTTAAACCTGTCTAATTAGAATTAATAGTAAATAAACCAACACATGAAAATAGCTAATAGAGAATTTATTCTTGGTTCACCACTAATGAATAGTCCTAGGTGAATATGCTAGAATAGTTTGGTTATACCTAAATCCACTAAAATTTATACGTTGTGGAGTATAAAATATTTGGCACAATCACTATGATTTAAGAAAACTATCTTAACAATTTTTTAGGGAAATCTCTCAATGTCCCTTGAAACAATTCTATTGACTCCCCCATTTTCAATGTCTTGGAAAAATCCGCACACAGTTTATGGATATGTAGGTCCTTTAACATTCATTTATGCACACATCGTCAACTGTTTATAGATTATTTTTAAAGTCCCACTTCTCCCAATATATGTAATCCACATTTCCATGTACTGATAGTTCACAAACTATTCCTCTATGAAATATCTTTTTTTCTCCAAAAAAATGTGATACCTCACGTAGTGTGTGTACTTTTCGGTTCACCTCCTTAATTTACCACATCAGCATACAACCTCCGCAAACCGCTTCAATGTACCACCTTCATGTACAGTGCACACATTCCACTTCTACATACTACTTCCACAAACTACCTTCACATATCACCATTTCTCTATGAACCATTTTTCTTTGTGAGCTATAGTTCCTCACAAAACCCCTTCCATAGACTATCTCCATAGGCCACTTCCCCTTTCATGGAATCCTCATCAAAAATCTATTCTCCTTCATGAGGATTTCGTCCCACAACCGAATTTTGACATCACTGAATTCCTCCTAGATTTATAATCTAATTGTCTATGTAATGAGTCAATTAGTGATCTTTATATATGAAAATATATTTGAATATCTTGCTAATATGTTTTAATTAAACATTTGATGTTGTACAACGATCAGCATGTCTGGAACCTTTTATGAACTGTTTTCCTTCCATGGTCTATGTACTGCCTCTCTCCCATCATTTTTTCACAAATGAACACCTCGTTTCCAAAAACGATGAGACATACCATGAAACATTTTCCTTCCATATACATTGAACTTTACCGCAAACTGTATCCATTATCTGAACTATTATTTGTTCATTATCTGTGTACTAAACTTCGTGGTCCGCGTAGGTCCACTATGTAGAAATCCTTCCTTTTTTATTTTTATTTCCATTCCGCATACCTCCTTTGTGGTCCAAGAGCTACGCTTTGTAGTCTGTGAGCCATGCGATCCAAGAATCTTTTTCATAAAACACTCATTTTCTAACTTGATAAACTCCCAATTTTGAGGCACAAAAACAGGTAAAACACTAAGAATTGTGCCTCCTTAAAAACATGCTTCATCATGTACTATATGATCTCTTTTAAAGAAAACTCCTTGAAAACCCCAATATTTATTGATGAAAAAAACAAACCATACTCCATTTATAGAAAATGAAACCCTTGGTTCCAATACATATAACCCATTAAAGATATTAAAATTTAATACTTTTTAAATAAGGCCACTAAATTTCCAAAGTCAACATGTGATTAATACTCGAAGTATCCTTAAGTAGCTCTACATTTTCAACTAACAAAACTATAAATTACTTTATCATGTATTCTATTTAATCATGGTAATTACCTAAATTAACATAAAAATTTATAATTAAAATACATTCTTCCTCATTCCTTACACAAGAGATAGATTATTCGATATATTTATTAAATAAAAAAATGGTGTAAACTCCATAAACGATTGAATAAACAACGGGGTCAACCACCCATTAAAGTAATCATTAAGATCCAATTTAATTATTCATATCCAATATATCATTATCTGGATATCATTATATAAACATCCAAATCATGATATGTTATATCTTCACTTAATGAAAATATCACTTTACCAGTCAATCACTTGTATTGGTTATCAGTACAATTCAATATAATCTTTCAAATATTTAATGATAAACTATTTATAAAATGTTATTATATGTTGCATGATTCTATAAAAAAATATTTTTACTTATACATCATTTTTCTTGAAGACTAAAACATAAACACTAAATCCTTTCACATCCTGATTAAACTTTTAACATATATTTGTCGTCATATTCATTACTACTTCCTTCATTTCATATGAAATATGAATCATGTCATAACATTAATAAAACATACTTTAATCATGATTCTCATTTTGAATATAAAAATTGATATTAGAACATCCCATACATTTCATATATCTTTTTTTGGTCTCTTAATCATCAAAAATATTACTGTAACTCATACCACCTTTCTGATTCTCTTCATGATATTCCGCCAAGACATCAATTTTTATAATGTCCATATATTCAAAAATTAAATCAATCTTCCATTTAGAATACCGTACATAGATCAATATTACCATCCAATTAATTAACTAAACATTCCATTATAAATCATACATATCTTTCATGGTGTCCTTATTCTCCATACATAAAATATTATCTCACACCACTGAGAAATTACCTCGAGTGACTCCTCCCACATCCATGATGTATATATTGTGAATATACATTCCCCCATCATATCCATTATATGTATAGAACATAGTAGAAGTGTTCCATGGGTGTTTCCAAACATTTAATTTTTTCACAATTGATGATGAATCTGATATCTACATGGTGATAAACATCATGATCTACATAATTGGATCGTCAAAATCAGACAAGGGTAATCACACTAGAACCATAGAGGGAGAGGATCCTCACATATTATTAATGTCTAATTTAATTAAATAAGAAATACCTTGAGGGAATTATTTATTTGTTAAAGGATCTGGTAATAGATCTGGGGTGCTCTATTGGTGAGTTGTAGGAATCAAGTGTGAATTCCCTCTATCTGAGATCCACATGTGTTCCATGAATATATTGGAATCCCCGAAGGAATATCTAGGGGATATCATGATATATCCATGCACTTGTTTCATCTACATATGATTTCCACGACAATCTCATCTAGAGAATTCTCCATGATCTCTCTTAACATGAGATGATTCAATGGAAGTTAATTTATCTATGTTCTTTAGAGTGTTCTTGGATAGAAGATCTCTCTCGGGAATGATAGGATTCTCAAAATCCAATGTACAAAAAAATGAATTGGTCCCTTGAGAAAATAATTAAAATTGGTTTATATATTTCTAAGGTAAAAATAAAATATCAAAACAAGTGACCTTCATTATTTATGTAACCCATAAAAAACCCCATGTGAAATAATAATAAAATTAGTTTTATTTATTGACATGTTCTTAACATGAGAATTATATTAAATATCATTTAATTAAATAATATTAAATATTATAATTTATCACTTACCATAAAACATGGTCCACTATCCCTCCATATTTATTCAGACATGAATAATTTCTATTTATTTATTAAGTAAATACCACAACATTATTTTACAATAAATAAATAAATATTATATTCACTTACATAGGAAAAAAATATTTATTAAATATTTTTATAACTTTATATTCTCTCAAACAACTAGTGAAGGATTATATACAATCAATAAAACAAAAATATTTATTAAACTATGTGTGGGAATAATATATATTCAACATCTAAAATAATAAATAATAATATATTATTTAACTATGATTCTAGATACACTAGGTTTGTGACCCTATAGGCCACTTTGTCATCGGTATTTGAAGAATCACCCAAAAGTCCATGGTTAATTTATTACAACATTAAAAGGCACCCATAGAGAATGAAGTTAATACCACATTGACATGTTACCTCAAATGAACAATTGTTGTGTAATATAATCAGTTTTTCAGGATATCTGAAATCATGTAGGTTGCATACTAGTGCCATAAACCTATATGGTCAATGTCTTTTTCTTTGAATTTACTGAAATTTAACATTCTGTTAGAACACCATGGGCATTGATTTATTTTGGCTATACCTTTTCTTACAAATGGTCTGTGATATCAACTTCCTTTTTAGAATAACATCGATAAATTATTTCTTGCATTATTCATTAACAAAATATTAATCATGACACAGCCAATGTATCATACCTCACTACGAACAATAATCATTACAATTTTGATAAATATATAATAATATGCGACTTATAATACTCATTAATTATAATATTAATTGATAAGAACCAATACACATGTCCACATATAGGAATATAAATATGGATCTCCTACCGTTATGTCTCATTCTCCTAATATCCTATTGGATATTACCAAGGCTGAACAAAATGAGAAGGTGCCTCAACATCCTATGAGTCTCCACTCGTGATAGCTTGAATCATTTTCCCTCAAATGATATCATATGACTATAGAACATATTTTTAGAAATAGTGTCATAGCACTTACAGGTTCTCATCATTTTAGTGAACTAGTATGACCTTTTAGTGTCATATATCCTCTTAACACATTATCACATAATATGTTACACAGAAGAAAAATCATGATGTGATAAAATCTTTATTAATATTAAAAAACTATAATATAGTTTATCATAATGTACAAATAAGTTTGTTCTAGGGAACCAATTATAATGGACTCCCACTTGAACAAGTTCTTTCTTCTAACAAAATTATGTCCTATACTTATTATATGGTAATGATGATTATACTAATATAGGATTTAGCCAAGGGGTCCTCCACAATCACTTTTATGGGAACCCTACTTACTGAAACTTTACACCTTTGATTAGAATCCCTCATGAAGTGATACATCCAGATTATGTGATTTTTCTATTGGTTTGACCATGAATCCATTTTAAGATACACTACTGATGTGTTATCACAACACAATGTGATAGGGTCTTTATTTCTAGGAAAACCATCAATTAACTAGAAGAAGTTTGAAATATAAATGGCTTCCTTGGATTCTTCAGAAACTGAAATATACTCGAACTCCATTGTAGAATTAGTGAAAATAGGCTATTTTGATTTTTTTTCTTACAGATCCTCCATTGAGATAGAAAAATATTCTGACTATGACTTCAGATTATCACAAGCTAACTGAAAACTAGTATCAACATAACCCATGATGACTAGCACCTAGTCTACTCCATACACCCTGAACGCATCCTTAGTTTTTCTTAGATAGTTATGAATAACCATTACAATATTCTAATGCTATTTTCTAGGATCTTTTTTATAAATTCCTACAATGATTAGTGCATGGGAAACATCAATCCTATTACATAACATGGAATACATGATTGATCCCATCAATGAAGCATATGACATCTTACTCATTGTCTAATTCTCCAATCATTTCTAAGGAAATATTTTCTTAGAATAACGTAAAACTTGTGAAATTGGAACCAATCCCTACATAGATTGTTCCATACAAAATCTATTTAATATATGGTCAATATATGTACTTTGACTTAGTAAACGTGTCCTCTTGGTTCTGTAATGAATGATCTTGATCCCTATTATGTAGGAAAATTCACCTATGTCCTTCATAGAGAAATATAATTTCAATTAGTCGTTAACTGACAATAAGAATGGGATTTTGATTTCAATTATTAATAATTTTTTAATAGATAGTAATTGGATAATGACTTCATTAACATTAATCCTATTATAAACATAAATCTCAAATTAATTCTTAATGATACCAAATTCTTTTATGGATTGATCAAATCAAATGTTACATGACCTGGATTCATGCTTTAATCAATAAATTTATCATTATAACATGAAAATACATTTAGAATCACCTAGTGCCATAAAAACTTATATATTATGTCAAATAGATATCTTCTTAAAGGTTCATATTAAGGAATACATCTCTGACATCAATCTTCCAAATCCCAACGTCAATGTCATCTGCTAGGAAAATTATAATTCTGATGGATTGAAAGATTGGAATGGGTGAAAAGGTTTCATCAATGAACTATGCCATGATTTTTTTTAAAAAATATAGACACTAACTTTCATTATAGGTATTTCCATTTCCTCATATTCCCATTTTTTTATTGATTACCAATTTTCACCCAACATGATTTATATAAACTAGTACATAGAAATGAATCAAAAATTGGTCTTGATATATGGAATACTTTTTAGAATTCAAGGATTATTTCCATCTTGATGTTTTTGAGCTCTATACTACCTCTATCTAAAGATAGGTTAATCATTGTCAACCAATAATGAGTCATTGTCTTCAGTTCCTAGAAAACCATATCTCTATGGTTCTCTTACCTCTCTTATGATCATATGCATTACTTGTGATTCATAAACTAATTCTTCCATGGGGACCAGTGGAACTTGTTCCTACTCCAACTCTTGTGTATCGTAAGCATCATATTCATTGAATGGAATTGTTCTCCCACTATCCTTTTTGTGGATTTTATCCCTCTCAAGAAGGAAATATTTTATAGGTAAATTCACATTCTTTTCAAAGGTGATGTATAGGCAGTATCCCTTTTTTAAATAGGATACCATACAAAGATACAATTTTTTTCTTGAGGTGCTAGTTTGTTACCTGATAAGGCCTTTACAAAATCCTCGCAACACTATACATGTGCATGTGACAAAAAAATATTTCTTTAAACTCCATATGTCTTAGGGAATTAAAATTTTCAATTTAGTTTGAACACAATTTAATGTGTATTCCACATTATGTAATACATTTCCCAAAAGTATTTTAGATGATATGGATGACTCATCATCGACCTTAACATGATTAGAAAGTTATAATTCCTCCTTTCAATAAACCATTCCACAATTGTGTGTAAGGTGGAGTGAGTTCATATAGAATACCAAACCCCCATATAAATTTAATGAAATATTGGTTATGATATTCACTAACTCAATCCAATAGAATCATATTTATCTTATTTCTAAGTTGATTATCTACTTGATAATTAAATTCCATGAATTTCCCAATGGACTCAGACTTGTACCTCATTAAGTAGACATATCCATGTCTACATTGGTCATCAGTAAATGTTATGAAGTATGAAGATACATATATAATATGACAACCCTGCTTTTTATTACAACTTAAGCATGCTTTATTACATAAAACGTCACTTGATACAACAAAGAAGATCGAGAGGTTTAGTGTCTTTGGGGCTTAGGATCATTACATAAAAACATTAAACTTGAAATAAAACATCTTTATTGAAAACTTCCTTTACATGTCAACTACATTCCTTCGTACTTAGCATTGCATGGGATAACCTGAGGACATGCATAAGAAAAGGGTGAGCTATAAAGCTCAGTAAGGGAGTAAACAATGAATAACATGAGGAGTGAAATACATGTTAGGCAATAGGCATATAAATAGAGCATAATAGAAACATGAACATAAAGGTATGATAAAGCATGATAATCATAACATGGAAATGTGGCAACAACACTTAACATTGAATTAGCATGAGCCAAGGCTCATTGCACATGGAGCATGAGTAAACCCTCATTGCACTTGAAGCACGAGTAAACCCTCATTGCACTTGAATTAGCATGAGTCAACACTCATTCCACATGACGTATCATGATACTATACTTTACCCAATGCATTGGAGCGCTATAAAGGGCGCACCCTTCTTAAACATTTCATTTCATGCATAAGTGTGCCACATGGATCATAAAACATGGATTCATAAAACATAATCATTTCTTCCACGATAAAGGAATGTGGAATTCATACATGAAACTTTATAATAAATATGTAAATGTGAATAAAGTGGAATACCCTTGATGGAGAAATGGGCATGGTATTCACTACACAAAGACATTGGCTTAGAAAATTGGTGCGATTTCGGCAGCGTAACGGCGTGACATAAAAATTCATAAAAAAGGTTGATGAGAGATAAAGGGGTTCCACATCATATTTACATGTAATGGTCAGTAAGGAGATCATATATATACATGTCCCAACAATATAAATGGAATTTAGATTCATGATACAAAAGTATTGCTTGAATGTAAAAGAAGAGAGAGAAGTTCCTTTCGGAATTTCGGCATAGTAACGGGTGTACATGGGAGGCATTTAATGAGAGAGAAAGGGTTCTACCATCATTCAAACAATAATAGGGCAGTATGGGGGAGGTGCGAAACCATACCCCAACATTCATAATTGAAATAAAAACGGCAATACAACTTAATGAAAATTGACAAAAAATGAGAAAGGAAAAAAACCCCTTACTTGGAAATGTGCTTCCAAAGGCTAGAGAGAGGCTTGTGAGAGGCTTCTTGGGAGCTTGGGGCACCTTGAGAGGATTCTAGAGAGAGTAGGGCAGAGGTTGGACGAACTTCAAGGGCTTTGAGTGAGGAGGAAGTGGGAGCTTTGGTGGGTTTATATAGGAAAGGTGAGAGAAGTCTTTATTATTTAGGTTTGGGACCCCTTATATTAAAATAATCCAAACCACAAACCATCCCATGGTATTTTCCCATGGTTTCTGGAAAAGGAAAGAGGAAAAAAATATTTTACAACTCCAAGGTCCGAACTTATTAAAAAATTAGGGTTGCTTATCTGGAGGTGAGTCACACTCCCATGGAAATTAATTTAAAAAGGCAAAGTGTTGAATAAGTCTTGTGGGCTCCATTAATGCTTTGAAAAGTGAGTCAAACAAACCCAAAACCTCATTATTTTAATGATAAAACATATATTGGCCGAACATAAGGATTATGGTATTTTATTACATCACCATTGGGTCATTATGATGTCATAAAACACATTATATATTTAAATGGTATTTAATTTTTACCCCAAAATTTGACTGTCTCAGAAAATTATGAAAAATTCACCGTTGGATAATTTCGACGTCATGATTCAAAAAATAATATTTATTTTATCTAAATAATTTTCTAAATATTTGAATTTTCACATTTAAAATAAAAACCGACATTTATAAAAAATTCACGTGTTTTGACAGAAATGGCTTTCAAACCTTAATAAAAATTTTAATTGCATTCATAAAATTATAAGATCATTTATATTTAATAAAAATTAATTTAATATTAATAATAATATTTTATTAAAATATTATTTAATTCAGAAATCCTTTAATTTAATAAAATATAATTCTTAATTAAATAATAACTAAAAACACCATTTGTACTTTCAAAACTAATTAAAATGTATCAAAAATGACTAGAAATTATATTCATTATTATATACAAAAAAAAATAATGTACATGAACATGGTGCTACTTATTTGTTACATAACCCCTTAAAATAGCCGCATAAGACCTAAGGGTAAGGAGTGCGATGGTGACAGACTCTTGGGGTTGCTCGGATAACATCGCTCGAGTGGTAATCTCTATCAACTTCCATTTTTCCCGTAGACGATCACGTTCGAGCTTGACTTGATGAAGCTCATCTTGGGCTTGGTCAAGGGCAAAACCCAAAGACGCCACCTCTTTTCTGAGCTCCGACAAATGGGCTTCGTAAGGGGCAATTCTACTGGATGAGGTCATCGCTTCCTTTGTCTGAGTAGAAAATTGGTTCGTTAAAGCCTTATATTTAAACTACCCAGATGATCACTGTTCAACGACTATAAAAGTAACGGTCACAAATCATAAAGTAAAATTAAAAAAGTTGATATCTTATAAAAACATTTTTCATAAATAAACATTTAACTGGATCAAGAGGGATTTTCCATTAATGAAATTTTGGGTCGTTACAACATTCCCTCCTTAAGAAATTTCGCCCTCGAAATTTTCCTTTTCCCACACTAAAACAATTGTGGGTAACTTAGCTTCATCATATCCTCCGACTCCCAAGTTGCTTCTTCAAACTTGTGGTTTCTCCACAACTCCTTGACGAGGGGCATTGTCTTATTTCGTAGAACTTTTTCTCTACGATCTAAGATATTCACTGGTTGCTCCTCATAAGAAAGATCGTCTTCTAATTGTACCACCTCGGAAGAGAGTACATGTGAAGGGTCTGGTATGTACTTCCTTAAGAGGGATACATGGAAGACATCATGCACCTTGGCCATAGTAGGTGGAAGTGCTTGTCGATAGGCCACATCCCCAACACGATCAGGAATCTCGAAGGGGCCGATGTACCTTGGACTTAACTTCCATTTCTTTCCAAACCTCATGACCTTCTTCCACGGAGATATGCATAAAAACACCATGTCTCCGACTTTAAACTCAAGGTCTCGTCGACGATTATCTGCATAACTCTTCTATCGACTCTTGGCTGCCTTGATATGCTGCTGAATGGTTTTCACCTTCTCCACCATTTCTTCGACCATTTCTGGTCCAAGCAGCTTATGTTCACCGACCTCATCCCAACATGCCGGTGTTCTACACCTTTTCCCATACAGGTCTTCATATGGTGCCATTTGGATGCTCGAGTGGAAACTATTATTATAAGAGAACTCAACTAGAGGAAGATGTTGATCCCATCCTCCTTTAAAGTCCATTGAGCACGCTCTCAACATATCCTCAAGTGTTTGGATAGTCCGCTCGGATTGGCCATCAGTTTGAGGATGATAGGCCGTACTGAAGTTCATTTCAGTATTCAGAGCATGTTGAAGACTCTTCCAAAACATAGAGGTAAATCTTGGATCTCGGTCAGACACAATAGATAGTGGTACTACATGAAACCGTACCACTTCCCTGATATATATCCGTGCCAGTTGATCCAAAGAGAAATCCTCTCGAATAGCAATGAAGTGTGCAGTCTTTGTAAGACGATCCACAACAACCCAGATTGCATTGTTTCCTTTGGATGTCCTTGGAAGTCCAGTGAAGAAGTCCATGGTGATGTTCTCCCATTTTCATTCTGGTATGGGCAATGGTTGCATCATCCCCTTAGACTTCTGCCTCTTTGCCTTCACTTGCTGACACACCAGGCACTTTGATGTATATTCAGCGATCTCCTTCTTCATATTATCCCACCAAAAGTTTTCTCGGAGATCTCGATACATCTTTGTGCTCCCTGGGTGAATAGAGAAATTTGAACTATGTGCATCATCCAAAAGTTCCTTCTTTAGCTCCGAACTTGATGGAACACATAGTCTTTTCCCAAACCGCACAATTGCTTCTTCATTAACATTAAACTCTGAGGATTTTCCCTTTTTGATAGCTTCCACTTTTTCTTGGATTCCTGCATCATCCTTTTGAGCATCCTTTAACCTTTCCAAAAGAGATGGTTGAGAAATCATTTGTGAAAGGATTGATGATGTTCCCTTCTTTATGATTCCCACGTCCATCTTCATCAAGTCTAAGAAGATTAGATCCTTCTCAATTCTCATCATTAATAGAATTGCTGGATCCTTTCTACTTAGGGCATCTGCCACCTTGTTCTCCTTCCCAGGGTGGTAATGTATTGAACAATCATAATCCTTGATGAGCTCTATCCATCTTCTCTGGCGCATATTAAGCTCTTTTTGTGTGAATATATATTTAAGACTCTTGTGGTTAGTATATATCTCACATTTCTCTCCATAAAGATAATGCCGCCAGATTTTCAAGGCAAAGATCACCGCCGCCAACTCTAGATCATGCGTTGGATAGTTTCGCTCATGGATTTTCAACTGCCTTGAGGCATAGGATATCACTTTATCATTCTGCATCAGCACACATCCTAAGCCCTTCTTCGAAGCATCACTGAATACCACAAAAAGCTCCCCACTTGTGGGTAAAGTGAGAACGGGTGCAGTGATAAGCCTCCTTTTCAACTCCTTGAAGCTTTCATTGCATTCATCACTCCAAGAAATCTTTACTCCCTTTCGAGTTATCTTGGTAAGAGGGTTGGAAAATCATGAGAAATTTCTCACAAATCGTCGATAATATCCAGCTAACCCTAAGAAGCTACGGATATCAGTTACCGATGTTGGCCTCAGCCATCCCTCAATTGTATCTGTTTTGGAGGGGTCCACAGATATCCCATTGCTTGTGATGATATTACCCAAGAATGAGACTTCCTTCTACCAAAACTCACACTTGTTGTACTTTGCATAGAGCTTCTCCTTGCGCAAAGTCTCTAGTACAGTTTTTAAATGCTCCTCATGGTCCTCCTTGGTTTTGGAGTATATTAGAATATCATCTATAAAGACTACCACAAATTTGTCTAGGTAATCTCTAAATACTCTATTCATCAAGTCCATGAATATTGCTGGAGCATTGGTGAGTCCGAAAGGCATTACTATGAATTCAGAGTGCTCGTACCTTGTACGAAAAGAAGTCTTGGGGATATCTTCCTTCTTCACCCTTACTTGATAATATCCCGACCGCAAGTCGACCTTGGAGAAGTATTGTGCTCCACGAAGCTAATCAAACAACTCATCGATTCTTGGGAGAGGATACTTGTTCTTTATTGTGATTTTGTTAAGTTCACGATAATCGATGCAAAGCCGCATTGACCCATCCTTCTTCTTGACGAAGAGGACTGATGCACCCCATGGTGATGCACTTGGGCGTATAAACCCTTTATCCAGATTCTCCTATAGTTGTTTCTTCAGTTCTTCAAGCTCAACCACAACCATTCTATATGGAGTCTTGGATATTGGTAGCGCCCCAGGTATAAGTTCAATTGAGAACTCAACATCTCTTCTTGGAGGAAGACCAGGAAGTTCCTCGGGAAATACTTCAGCGAATTCCCTCACAATAGGCATTTCTTCAAGGGTGGTTTCTTCCTTGGACTTAATCATCTGAGCCAGATATGTGTGCTCATAAGGCAGTAATATCCATGCTTGAGATGATGGAGCTAAAGGAGATTCATCTTCCTCCTGACACATGTAAAAAATCAGGGGTCGATTCTCCATATGGAGTGTGATTTCCCTCTCCCGACAATTTATGTTGGCTCTATATAAGGAAAGCCAATCCATGCCAAGAATTGCATCAAATTCCACCAAAGGGAGTATGACGAGGTTCGCCGGGAAATTCAATCCATAGATTATAACAGGGGAGGACTTATACTCATGGGATGCAATGATTGACCCATTTTCCGTACTCACCGACATCTTTACTTCCATGATTTGTGGTGGTGCAGGGATTATTCAACTAAACTTTTGAGATATAAAAGAATGCGTAGAACCTGAATCAAAAAGTATGTTCGCTATTCTTGAATGAATAACTAGCGTACCTTTCACCACTTCGTTGTCGGGGTTCACTTCAGCAGAAGTGATGGAAAAATCTCTTCCTTGCTGTCTTGGAGGTTGTTGATTGCCTCCGATAACCCTTGGATTAGGGCAATGATTCGCAAAATGACCCGGTTCTTTGCATTTGAAGCATTTAACAACGCGTTGAGGTTCGAACGGAGCGTTCCTCTCCTCTTTCGCAGCTGCGGGTCCTTCTTGCTGACAGTTAACAGCTAGGTTCCCTTCTCTTCCACACTTGAAGCATTTTCTTGTCCCCCTAAGGCAATTTCCAGGGTGCTTCTTTCCACACTTTTGGCAAGTGGGGTGCTGGAATTTCATAGCACCATTGGATTTATCCATCGGACCACCAGCATTGAAGTCCACCTTCCGCTTCTTGTCCCCAGATACCCCTGTGATTCTCCGATCTCCATTTCAACCTTGAGGGTACATCGAACAATTTCCTCATAGCTGTCGAAGTCACGGATCGCTAATGCTTTCCGCAAGCTAGGATTCAGCCCACCAAAGAAGCGGTCAACCTTGCATTCGGGGGTAACGACAAAGCCAGAACCGTATCGTGCAAGCCTTGTGAAGTTTTCCTCGTACGCTCCCACAGATTCCTCTTCATTCTGCTTGAGGGAAAGGAAGTCCCTTTCCATCTTAAGACGGAGGGTGCGTGGAAAATATTTATCGAAAAAAATCTTCCGGAATACCTTCCATTCCATAGCCTCGATCTCCTCCTCAGGCTTCATATTTTTTGATCAACGTCCACCATTGATCAGCTTCACCCTCCATACGATAAGCCACCAGGAGAACCTTCTCTTTTTCAGATCATTTGAGGATGGAGAATATCTTCTCAATGGAGTTGATCCATTGTTCAGCGATCGTGGGATCAGATGATCCACTAAAAGTAGGAGGCCTTTGTCTCATGAAGCATTCAATAGCGACTTTTTCTTTCTTAGGGGGGGTTGAACGTTCCTCTTGACCAGTGTTTCTATTCAAAACTTGAGTTAGCTGAGAGAGAAGCGTGACAAAGTTCGCGATTCCCGCTCCCATTGGATTGGGCATCTCATAAGTATAATCATCACACTGATCTTCACAACGGTTGTTAGCCCGAGTTCTCCTATTACCGGCCATTGGCTGGAATAAAATAAAGTTAGGGGTAACGCATAAAGGTTAATCCAAAGAAAAAAGTTGATGACTTATATATAAACGTTAATCTCTTTAACTCATGAGTCTATAGGATTCAATCCAGGATTTTCATGATCTTCCTTCTAAAATATATTCTTAGGGGCATTTTTCCTTTAATAAGGGTTCATACTAAGATTTTGAATTCATCAAAACATATCCCCCGGGAGTGTCGTAACCAAGAGTGCAGCAAGGCCCGTTGTCGTGCACCAGTTCCCGTTCGAGTCTAGCTCAAAGCGGTGTTTTCGGGTTTTACCCCTAGGATACATCTGTGCCAGAGCCGCCTCTACCTGCTCTTATCCAGACAGGGATGTATTTGTTTGATAAACCACTTACATAGTATTTACCAAAATATAGGGATGCTTTTATTATGATTAGTCTTGTATCTAAGGCTTTACTAGGGTTTCTTAATCCCAAAAATAACTATACCTATCCTCTGATACCAACTATGACAACCCTGCTTTTTATTACAACTTAAACATGCTTTATTACAAAAAACATCACTTGATACAACAAAGAAGATCGAGAGGTTTAGTGTCATTGGGGTTTAGGATCCTTACATAAAAACTTTAAACTTTAAATACAAAATCTTTATTGAAAACTTCCTTTACATGACCACTACATTCCTTCGTACTTAGCATTGCATGGGATAACCTGAGGACATGAATAAGAAAAGGTTGAGCTATAAAGCCCAGTAAGGGAGTAAACAGTGAATAACATGAGGAGTGAAATACATGTTAGGCAATAGGCATATCAATATATCATAATAGAAACATGAACATAAAGGCATGATAAAGCATGATAATCATAACATGGAAATGTGGCAACAACACTTAACATTGAATTAGCATGAGCCAAGGCTCATTGCACATGGAGCATGAGTAAACCCTCATTGCACTTGAAGCACGAGTAAACCCTCGTTGCACTTGAATTAGCATGAGTCAACACTCATTGCACATGACGTATCATGATACTATACTTTACCCAATGCATTGGAGCGCTATAAAGGGCGCACCCTTCTTAAACATTTCATTTCATGCATAAGTGTGCCACATGGATCATAAAACATGGATTCATAAAACATAATCATTTCTTCCACGATAAAGGAATGTGGAATTCATAAATGAAACTTTATAATCAATATGTAAATGTGCATAAAGGTGAATACCCTTGATGGAGAAATGGGCATGGTATTCACTACACAAAGACATTGGCTTAGAAAATTGGTGCGATTTCGGCAGCGTAACGGTGTGAAATAAGAATTCATAAAAAAGGTTGATGAGAGAGAAAGGGGTTCCTCATCATATTTACATGTAATGGACAGTAAGTAGATCATATATATACATGTCCCAACAATAGAAATGGAATTTAGATTCATGATACAAAAGTATTGCTTGAATGTAAAAGAAGAGAGAGAAGTTCCTTTCGGAATTTCGGCATAGTAACGGGTGTACATGGGAGGCATTTAATGAGAGAGAAAGGGTTCTCCCATCATTCAAACAATAAGAGGGAAGTATGGGGGATGTGCGAAACCATACCCCATCATTCATAATTGAAATAAAAAGGGCAATACAACTTAAAGAAAATTGAGAAAAAATGAGAAAGGAAGAAAACCCCTTACTTGGAAGTGTGCTTCCAAAGGCTAGAGAGAGGGTTGTGAGAGGCTTCATGGGAGCTTGGGGAACCTTGAGAGGATTCTAGAGAGAGTAGGGAAGTGGTTGGACGAACTTCAAGGTCTTTGAGTGCGGAGGAAGTGGGAGCTTGGGTGGGTTTATATAGGAAAGGTGAGAGAATTCTTTATTATTTTGGTTTGGGACCCCTTATATTAAAATAATCCAAACCACAATCCATCCCATGGTATTTGCCCATGGTTTCTAGAAAAGGAAAGAGGAAAACAATATTTTAAAACTACAAGGTCCGAACTTATTAAAAAATTAGGGTTGTTTATGTGGAGGTGAGTCACACTCCCATGGAAATTAATTTAAAAAGGCAAAGTGTTGAATAAGTCTTGAGGGCTCCATTAATGCTTTGAAAAGTGAGTCAAACAAACCCAAAACCTCATTATTTTAATGATAAAACATATATTAGCCGATCGTAAGGATTATGGTATTTTATTACATAACCATTGGGTCATTATGACGTCATAAGACACATTATATATTAAAATGGTATTTAATTTTTACCCAAAAATTTGACTGTCTCAGAAAATTATGAAAAATTCACCGTTGGATAATTTCGACGTCCTGATTCCAAAAATAATATTTATTTTATCTAAATAATTTTCTAAATATGTGAATTTTCTCTTTTAAAATAAAAACCGACATTTATAAAAAATTCACGGGTTTTGACAGAAATGGCTTTCAAACCTTAATAAAAATTTTAATTGCATTCATAAAATTATAAGATCATTTATATTTAATAAAAATTAATTTACTATTAATAATAATATTTTATTAAAATATTATTTAATTCAAAAATCCTTTAATTTAATAAAATATAATTCTTAATTAAATAATAACTAAAAACACCATTTGTACTTTAAAAACTAATTACAATGTATCAAAAATGAATAGAAATTATATTCATTATTATATACAAAAATAAAAAAATAATGTACATGAACATGGTGATACTTATTTGTTACATAACCCCTTAAAATAGCCGCATAAGACCTAAGGGTAAGGTGTGCGATGGTGACAGACTCTTGGGGTTGCTCGGATAACATCGCTCGAGTGGTAATCTCTATCAACTTCCATTTTTCCCGTAGACGATCACGTTCGAGCTTGACTTGATGAAGCTCAGCTTGGTCTTGGTCAAGGGAAAATCCCAAAGACGCCACCTCTTTTCCGAGCTCCGACAAATGGGCTTCGTAAAAGGCAATTCTACTGGATGAGGCCATCGCTTCCTTTGTCTGAGTAGAAAATTGGTTCGTTAAAGCCTTATATTTAAACTATCCAGATGATCACTATTCAATGTCTATAAAAGTAACGGTCACAAATCTTAAAGTAAAACTAAAAAAGTTGATATCTTATAAAAACATTTTTCATAAAGAAACATTTAACTGGATCAATAGGGATTTTCCATTAATGAAATTTTGGGTCGTTACATATAAATTATACTAGAGATGGATCACACATATCAGTTTGTGAAAAATGTATATTCTATTTATCCCTTTAACCCTATCCACAAAATGGTGGATTGTTCAATTTTCATTGTAAAAAAGCATGAAAATTTTTAAGTGATTTTACCTTAGAAGAGTCTAAATAACTATCCTAAGAGATATTTTTCAAACTCTTCACTTTTAAATGGCCAATATGTTGATTCTAAAAATGGGTGTTATATGACTCATGTAATCATTAATTGATATCAATTTACAGTAATTGTTTTTTGTAAATTAATACATAAAGACCATTCTACAAATGTGCCATACCATAACATTTGTTTTCCTTATAAAATAAACAACATTAATGTCCATACATGAAAATAAAACCATCTATATCACAGAATGATATAGAAATTTTGATATTTGTAATCATTGGTGCATAATAACAATCTATTAAGGCCAAAAACATTTCTATTATAAATGAGAGGCAGTAGTCACCAATGGACATAGTATCCAACCTTGCACCATTAGTAGCTCTCGGATCCACAACTCCTCTTGAAATATTTTGAAAGGTACATGGATCCAAAATTTTGATAGAAACATGATCACCAAAATCTGTATCTAATAACCAATGTGTAGATATTTAAATATCTAACTCGATAATGAATGTACCTATATATAACCCTTTCTTATGGGTGATGATTCTCTTCCAACAGAATTAAATTCCATATGAGAAACATATAACCTGTGATGAACTAGAATTTTTCCATTTAATTGTTTTTAATTATATGGGAATATTATGAGTCTTCTAAAATTGACAGCATGTGATTTCAAGGCCCAGTGTTCCCGAAATGAATTTCTGACCTTTTTTTGTGTACGCTCAGTTAACATGCGAGCAGGTTTTTGTAACTTTTTAACCAGTGATTGGAATTGAAATTAGATGAAACTGTTGAACTCGCAGCGCCGATATTTTTATAAGGAGACTTTGTCCTCGATATTAGTAGGTTGAGGGTGGAAATTTTTTTTCCAAATTTTCATGGGAGAAAATGATATAAACATATTTTTTTTTTAAATTTAAACCTCTCATTTAAAACATGATGGTGGGGACCACATAATGCTGGTAGGGCATTTAATGGTGGGCATTAAATTACTGGTTACAAAAATTATGTAAGAACATTCCACCTTAATAAATTGGATTCATTAATTTTGAATTAATGAATCAACATTAAACTCTTGGATTTCTCCAGATTAAACATTCCAATTTAATTTAATTAATGTAAAAATATTAATTAAATTATTGCTTCAGATTATATAATTTGGAACCTCACCTCTCATAGGGAAAAGGGTTTAGAAAAGGAGGGGATATATTTGAGGAGTTATGAAGAACTTTCTCCAACAAAGGAGATCCTCTAATGAAGATCGAATTCCGGAATCAAAGAACGAGGAACCGACATTGGGGCATCTTGCGGGATTGACGAATGAAAACGTTAATCTCCAACGAATTCATCATCATCATTGTTCCACCTCCATCAGAAAATTGAGGTAGGGGATATATTTACATATGATTGAACTTATTCATCGATTCTTCATATTCTGGTTTCACAATGATGATGGACAAACTAACATGTCCATCATCCCGTGCATATAAATTTCCTCTTATCTTTTATTCTCGGCGTGTTCTTCATAGGTTCTTCAACACCAAATATTTAATGACCATGGAAACACAATATTTGGTTGAGCACGAAATATGGACACAGATCCCTCAATCTAAGGATTGCGAACATGCAATCGTTTTATTTTTCGGGATTGGAACAAAGAAACAATGGCTTGTAGAAGGAGGTGGCAGCCAACAACCTTCTGGCCATGAGGAAGGAAGGGTGGCACACGTCCGCGCTGCTGGATGATGCGGAAGCCACGAACTGTTGGCCGATGTAGGGCAGGGTGGCGGTCGGCATCCGGCTGGACGTGACGGAGGCCTAAGAGCGGCTGCTCGTGCCGACCGAAGTGGAGTAGTGGCGTGAGACCACACTGCTGTGTGGAGGATTGGCCAGATCACAAGCCTTCCACTGTGGTTTGGCGGGACATGCTCGAGTCACTCGGTGGCTTGGGAATTCTTAAAGGTGATTCCCATGGCCATTCCGAAGGGAAGAGAGATGCTAGCCCTTCAGTGCCAGCCATGGTAGACCGCGCCACCGTGTTGCGCCAACGGGCCGCGCACGGCACGAGTCAGTCTGGGCCGCCCCCTTTGTGGGTCTGGCTAAATGATGGGCAAGTTGGTCGGTCCCACCATAGCCCAGGACAACCGTGCCGGACCCGAATTGGTCCGGGTCCACCCAAACTAGTTCGGGCTGGCCCAGGACGGGTCAGGCCGGTTCGGACCAATCCTCGGCCTAACTGGACCCTGTTACGCCTTTGTGTCCATAACTTGTGAACCATTTGTCTATTTGATTAACCGTCATGGCAACATAATCCATTTTTCAAGATGGTCTTATTGGTGTACTCGAAATGAGTTTTGGAAAACGTTTGGGTAGGTCCGAGTTGGACTGAACCTTGAATCCAACCGGGCCCTCAGAGCAGAAATGCTAATAACTTACAGACTGAGCATCAGATTGAAGCGTCGTCTATTTTATTGGGTCTCTTATGAAGTGATCAACCATTGTGATACTTCATTTTGGAAAATCTTGGTGTTTTAGGTATAAAAAAGGGTAGGGGAGTGGTCCTCCCAAGAGCGATACGTACAGAACACTACGATTGGCTGAGACTTGACGACTGCTGACCATTTCAACTCGGAGTGACTCGACATGCCTGGTGGGGTGTTCCTCTTTGTGACATGGTAGGTCCATGGGGGAGAGCCTCTGTGTGATATGGTAGACCCACTGTACATGACATGAAGTGTACCTCAACAATCAATGAGGGGGAGAGGCTCTGTGTGATGCGACAGACCCACGGTGGGTAGCGACTTTGTGTGATGCGACAAACCCATGGTACTCGACATGAGGAGTACTTTAGCAGACCAAGGTTAGTGGGAAGTGCCTCTATGGGACACGAGATTCCCACTATACTTCATCAAGAATGAGTTCTACAACAACTATGGTGTTCGACGTTGTGACTAGGGATGTTACTTGTTATTATCCGTAGTGAATCTTGTGGCTAGGTATCAGCTTTCAAAGAAATACTGTGTGGGTCAGCATCATAATCCTATTCCTCATAGTTGTATACCTAGTTTGAGATGAGTCTTATATCATCATGGTGTACATGTGTGGTACTTTATCTACATGGTGATACCTGTTTGGTACTCCTACCCTCGTGGTATTACCTGTGTGGTATTCTTCCATCTAGTGTGAGGTTTGTATATTCTGATAACATTGGTATTTTTATGAGAATATACCTATGTATGCTTGACTGTTGTTTATATGTATATTGGTTTATACCTTATGGATTTTAGAGACCTTCAGGGGTCTTGGGGTCCCTTCTGTGTATTGTTATACTCACCCCTGCACGGGCTACGCCCGCACCATGTATTGTCTGGTGCAGATGACAGACAACGCTGACTAGGGATGGGGGTACCAGGACTAGAGACTTCTCAGAGGTGGACCTTTGATGAGGTGATCAATCGGTATGATAGTTCGAGAACTGTTCTTACCCTTCAGGTAGGACCATTGACGACTGTTCAAATGAGATATACTCTATTTTACTTGTACATTCCAGTTATTCTGGTACTTTCCTATTGGGATTTTATTCTGGCCACTTTAATTTCTGTACACACCATGTTTACTATATTTTTTACTTTGTTATTGTATCTGGATGCGTGCCTGGATTGTGTGAGTTTTCATTTTATAAATTCAATGTCTTCCCGTTTTAGGGAATACGCCTTTTGGTGCTTGTTGCCAGCCCCTGGCCTATGTATGGCTGGCTTGGGGTAGTCGCGGAACGAGCCCCAAGGGATGGTTTGTGAAAAATTGGTATCAGAGGAGTTCGGTTCTACTGAAGAACTAGGAAACTGATATTTTCTGTGAAGAAATAGGGTTAAGTGTTATGAGTGTGGTTTTTAGTTTGGGGAGTCCAATGCTGGAGAAACTACTGACTTATCTATACACTAGGACCCTGATTTCTAATTTCAGAATCAGTGCATTAAAACATAGATTGTGTATGTGTTTTTGAAATTTTTTCTAAGTGATCTCATTGAGTCATCTCAACATGTATAAACATAATGATCATGGTACACCTATTTCTTTTCAGGATGACTCCATGCAGACAACCAACTAGGATTCCAGTTAATGTATGTGATGACAGCCCACCAAGCGATGAGGTGTTGGTACCAGGCCCCCTTACTGCAGTTGTACCATCTGTTGGTGTACCGGCAGCACCACTACCCGATGGGTAGACAATACCACCAGCGCCAACTGTAGATGGTGCATGCCAATTGAGCGCATTGCACGAGTTCCAACGCCAGAGGCCACCGATGTTCTGAGGGCGAGACAGATCCACAGGCAACTAAGGATTGGAGGGAGGCCATGCATAGAGTTATATGACTGGTAGTGACACCAGTGGATCTCCTAGTGATCCTTGCCACCATTCTTCTTCAGGAAACAGTGGGCCGATGGTGGAGC
The DNA here is from genome assembly GCA_963277665.1 of Viscum album. Classification (NCBI taxonomy): domain Eukaryota; kingdom Viridiplantae; phylum Streptophyta; class Magnoliopsida; order Santalales; family Viscaceae; genus Viscum; species Viscum album. The sequence goes on from OY728142.1 coordinate 1,782,874,399, forward strand.
TTGGTGATCCAGGTTCACTACAAGGTGACTCTCATCTAGGCGTACTTCAGGAGAATTTCCTGGGAAGATATTGTCCCACTGACCTTACACACAGTGCATATACATGATCTTCCCCACTTCGATTAGGGTAACATGATCGTGGCTTGGTATTCAGTGAGATTTAACAACTTCTCATGATACTCCACTGAAATGGTGTGGGTCACATTTTTCATGGATCAGATCTTCGAGAAGGGTATAAGAGGAAAGATTAGAGCTTCGATGGTTTCTCTCAACATCCCAATGCAGGCATGGGTGTTAGATCAAGTTCTCTTAGTTGAGAGTTTCCTTGCCGAGAAGTCACCGGCAGCAAGCCCCACCACTAGACGACACATAACAGAGTCATTGGTAGCTGACAGTAGATAGAAGATGCATAGTTCTAAGAGGACCAGACCTATAGGTGGACGATCTCATGATATAGGGTCAGTGGTGCAGGGATCTTGAGGAGGAGAACATGCGAGGATCATACAGTGTTACTTTTGCGATGGACAGGGTCACAAGGATCACGACTTCCCAACCCACCATACAGATGCCCAGAAGAATATATAAAGACCGTCTAGGTGGAGGTGCAGATTTGATCGAGATGGTCCACAGGTAGGAGGCAGACGTGTCATAGGATCACGTCATGCAACAGGAGGTGGGAATCGATTTGAGGTTCTACCGCAACCACCACCAAGAGGTCCAACCCAACTACAAGGAGCATTTGTACATGGATGATCTTAGCTCTAGGAAACCGAGGCCTGTGATGATGGTTATCTTGAGATAATATAAGGTTTAATCTGCGTCTACTCCACCCATGCTACAGTACTTATAGACAAAGTTTCTAGTCATTCTTTTATTTCCATATCCCTCGTTCGGAGCTCAGAGATTCTGATGGAGCTGTTGGATCGATCCTTATGGATATAGAATCTTATGGGAGAGGATTCGATAGTTGACCATTAGTCCTAGTAGTGTGAGATTACTCTAGGAGGTGAGAGATTCGGCTGGGATCTCTTAGTAGTGATATCAAGGCCTTATGACGTCATCTTGCATATGGAATGGTTATCTACACTCCATGCTCAGATTGACTATTTTAGGCGCTAAGTGCAGAGTGTCCACATGGATGGGACCAGATTTTCCTTCACCAGTGAAAAGGGAACCTTTACAGCAAAGGGTATAATTACCCAGAGGAGGGTGAAGCCAATCATACATCAGTTTTCTAGCCTTACCCTCAGAGAAGTTGATGTTGAGTCTCTGAGATATCGTGTAGTGGTGGACTAGTATGCTAATGTTTTCTATCATGATGTTACGGGTTTAACCCCTTGCATAGAGTTTGACTTTTACATCGATATGTACCCTAGGATAGCACCTATATCTACACCGTCATATCAGATGGCCTCTGTAGAGCTTCTAGTGATGCGGGTATAGCTAGAGAACTTGCAGAACAAGTGGTCCATTTGGTCCAGTGTTTCCCCTTGGGCAGCCCCGATTTTGTTCTCCAAGATGGAAGATTGGAGTTTGAGACTTTGCGTGGACTATCAGTGCCTGAACAAGGTTACCATGAAGAACAAGTACCCACTACCAAGAATTTAATAACTCTTTGATCAGCTACAGGGATCACGATTGTTTTCGTAGATATACCTCCGATCAGGCTATTACCAACTAATGCTACGACATAAGGATATGCAGAATATGAGCTTTTGATGTCGGCATGGCCACTACGAGTTCTTGGTTATGCCATTTGGAATGACCAATGCCCCAGTAGTGTTCATGGGACTCATGAACAATATCATACTTCCATGCCTCAATCACTTTGTGGTAGTCTTCATCGAAGACATCCTGATATACTCAGCGACGGAGGAGGAGCATGCCTATCATCTGGAGGTAGTTCTGGACACACTTAGAGAGAACCAGCTTTATGGTATGCTCTCTATGTGCCAGATATGGACACAAGAGGTCCAACTATTTGGGCACATCATCTCGTTGGATAGAGTTGCAGGGGATCCAACAAATATTGAGGATGTACTTCCTTGGGAGCCACCCATGAGTGTGACGGAAGTGTGCAGTTTCCTTGGTTTGGTCGGTTACTATCAGATGTTTGTGCCTGACTTTTCCAGAGTTGTGAGTCCCTTATCAGTATTGATGAAGAAAAAGAAACCCTTTGTGTGGTCAGAGAGATGCTATCATAGTTTTCATGAGCTAAGGTAGAGACTGCCGCGTGCCCCTATCTTGAGGCTACTAGAAAAAGTTTTTGGGTATGTAGTCTGCTGCAATGCATCATGGACTGAGTTTGGATGTGCCCTGATACATGAGTGATCAATGTTTGAGTATGGTTCTCGATATCTGAGACAACATGAGAAGAACTATGTTACCAATGACCTAGAGTTAGATGTAGTGTTCTTGGCCTTGAAGATGTGCTGACATTACTTGGTGGGAGAATATTTTACAGTCTACTCTGATCACAAGAGTCTCAAGTATATCTTCTCTCAGAAGTACCTGAACCTGAGAGGGCGGCATTTCCTTGAGTTCCTCATGGACTATGACTTCGAGATAGTCTATAATCTTGGGAAGGGGAACGTAGTAGTAGATGGACTAGGGTGGAGATATGGAATACAGTTTTAGAGTAAAGAGAAATTGAAGTTAGACAATTTGCAGATATCATAAGTGGAATGAGATGGAGAACCTCATCTTCAGTATCTCACAGTTACACCCTCACTCCTTCAGCGAGTTAGGGAGCCACTATTTGGGGACGCTGACTCCAAGGCTCGACATGCTCAAATATCCACAGGACATGAACCTTATATATTTTTTGAAGATAGGGAGCACATCATCCTTTTGAGAGGGCGCACTATGGTACAGATCCTGTTTAGAGTCAAAGTATGGAGGGAGTTACATAAATCACCTATAGTAGTACATCCAAGAGTGGTGAA